>JANHMN010000004.1:100027114-100066069 GCA_030674055.1 Rhabdomys pumilio | reverse complement strand
ATATTTCAAATGTTATCTCCCTTCCCAGATTCCCCTCCTCAAACCCTCTATCCCATCCCCCTCCCCACTGATTCTATGAGGGTGCTTCACCACCTACCTATCCACCCACTCATGCCTCACCACCCTAGCATTCTCCTATGCTGAGGCATCAAGTCTCCACAGGACCAAGGGCCTCACCTGTCTTGGACTGTTCTGCCCCATGCTTGGGGGCCAAAATGTCGGGGACCACTCTATCAGTGTTGAAACCTGCACTGCCAAAAGGCCTGTGGGCTAAATTGTTAGAGCCCACACTGCCCCAAGCTGCTCTGGTTCGCAGGTCAGGGTTCAGCAAGAGAGAGAGTGAGAACAGACTTGAAGAATGGAGACCAGAGTGTGGAGACCAGAGTGTGGAGACCAGAGGGTGATTCAATCCCATTTATTCTTCAGTCTCTCTTCTTCTCTCCAAGTCCCTAATTACAAGTCCCTAGTTCCTAGCACCAGGTCTCAAGTCCTAATCCTAGTTTCTAAATTGCTAGTCTCTTTCTCAGTTCCAAGTTCTAATCTCCTGATCCTTTCTTCTGTCTGCCTCTTGCCTTTTATATGTCTCACTTCTAAGTCACACCTTTAAGTCACGCCCTTAAGTCTCACACCTTTAAGTTTCACACACCCAAGGGAAAATCCTGGGTATCTAAAACAAAATGTTATCAGAGAGTGCTCAGCTGTTGTAGGCTGTTGTAAACAAGTCTCTTGTCAGGGTATATGGCTCAAGATGGCTGCAAGGATGAGAGCACCTTTCTGTAGGCTCCCCACACTCCCCTCTCATTGATGCCAATTAAACAATCCTCTACTACATAAGCAGCTGGAGCCATGGGTCCCTTCATGTGTTCTCTTTGGTTGGTGGTGTAGTCCTTGGGATTTTGGGGGAGGGGGAGGGGGACTCAATGATTGATATTTGTTGTTCTTCCTATGGGGATGCAAACACCTTCATCTCCTTCAGTCCTTCCCCTAACTCTTCCATTAGGGTCACCATGCTCAGTCTAATGAATGGCTGCAAGCATTTGAATCTACATTGGTCAGAATCTGGTAGAGCCTCACAGGGGACACCCATACCAGGCTCCTGTCAGTAAGAAGTTTATAGCATCAGCAATAATGTCTGGGTTTAGTGTCTGCAGATGAGATGGATCCCAAGTCTCTGGATGGCCTTTCCTTCAGTCTCTGCTCTATTCTTTGTCCCTGCATTTCCTTTAGACAGGAACAATTATATGTTAATATTTTTGAGATAGATGGATAGCCCCATACCTCAACCTCTAGATATGGTCTCTACAGGTTCTCTTTCCCATTTGTTGGATATTTCAGCTAATGCCATCCCTGTTGTGTCTTGGCACCTGGAACTTTCTAGTGGCTACCCACAGTTCCCCATTCCCTGCTGCTACAATATGTCTGTTCAATATTCTGACCCTCTGTACTTCTCTCCAGTCTCCTCCAACATCTGATCCTTTCCCCTTTTCCCCTTCCCTCTCCTTCCAGTTCGCTCCCACCCTCTACATTTCATGATTATTTTGTTCCCCCTTTGAAGTAGGACTGAGTATCCATACCTAATTCTTTCCTTTTCTTGAGCTTCATATGTGAGTTCTATTATGGGTATTCTGAGCTTTTATCCTAATATCCACTTATCAGTGCATACATGCCATATCTGTTCTTTTGTGACTGGATTACTTCAGTAAGAATGATATTTTCTAATTCCATTCATTTGCCTGTGAATTTTATGAAGTCACTTTTTTAATAGGTAAGTAGTACTCCATTGTGTAAATGTACCACATTTTCAGCATCCATCAATTGAGGGACATCTGGGTTGTTTCCAGTTTCTGGCTACCATGAATAAGGCTTCTCTGAGCATACTGAAGCATGTGTCCTTGTTTTATGTTGGATACTATTTTTGGTACATGCCCAGGTTATAGTCTTATCCTGACACAACCACTGCCTTAATCCCATTCAAGCTTTTCTTCAAACATTTTATTTGTTTTATTATTTTTACTTGAGCACAGGATTTGGTTCTAAAATTACATTTTCTGTTTTTTTTTTTTTTTTTATAAAATTGTATTTATTTTGCCTCCAATTCTCCTTTTCACTGTAGACCTGAATATTAATAACCATATGGCAGAGTCATTACTAGTATGTCTTGAAAATTTCTCTGCCAATACCATTAAAATAAACTCTTCAATTTAGCCTCATAACTTTTCAGAAGAAGGAAAAATCATCCCCAATTTTTCTTTTCTTTTCTTTCTCAAAATGAATCCAGAATGATCTCTAGGCCACTAACTAATATTATTCTTTTTTGAAACTGTTTGTTCTTGTCCTCTATAGTCCATATCACCTTCAGTATTTTTGTCTTCCATGGTCCTATTAGGGTGGCACAGTAAGTCTCACTTAATACTTTTACCACTTTTCTAGTCCATAGTCCTAAAGTATTCCACATATTTCTAAATAAGAGCAGCAGTACACCTTTAGTAGGAATAAGAGACTTCCTACTACCAGCTCCTGTATTATTCTGAAGAGTTACTGTGACCAATACAACTTACAGAAGAAAATATTTAATTGGGGGCTTTTTTATTTTACAGTTTATTGATAGATGATAGCTAGCTAGATGATAGTGTGGTGGTTTGATTATGGTTGGCCAATGAAAAATGCTATTATTAGGTGGTGTGGCCAGACTGAAGGAAGTGTGTCACTGTGTTGGCAGGCTTTGAGGGCTCCAAGTGCTCCTCCTAGTGCTGAAGAGTCAGTCTGCTCCTGGTTGCCTTCAAATAAAGATGTAGAAATCTCCTCTGCTTCAGAAGAATATTTGCCTGGATGATGCTATGCTAGCTGCCATGATGATAATGAACTGACTCTCTGAAACTGTAATTCAGCCTAAATTAACTGTTTTTCTTTATAGGTGTTACATTGGTCATTGTATCTCCAGAAACCCATACTATGACAATCAGACAGATATAATTGAAATTTACTTACTTGTGAAAACAATTCTCGCTGCACAAAATATTGCCTATTTAAATAAAAGTGATGTCAGGGATGTGATTCTCCCTTTTTAATTGTTGGTCAGAGTTGTCTAAGAGACACCAAAAGCCTAACAGAATATTGTTGGTGGTGGTTGTTGCCTCTCTGATGTAGAAAGCACCTCCCTATTTCTGCCAATACCATGTTCTTTGAATACAGGGCTCTGATAACATAAGAAGAAAATGATCTGAAGACTTATTCCTTATAACCAGCTTTTATTGTATGAGAATTGAAGCTGAGTACTATTGCTGGAGGCAACACACATGTAGTAGTCAGGAATTAGAGAGATTAAGTAGAAATTGATCTTGAAATTTTCTCAAAAAAAAAAATAACTCAAAGGGTATCTAAAGATACTGTGTATAAGTAACATGTGCTAACTGATTGCGCCACTGGAGCTCCGCTAGTAGAGTTTAGTATTAGTGGACAGAATGTTAATCAAGATACGATTGATTAACTATCAAAAAATTAAAATCTAAACAGAGTTTTACCACATGGCTCAGCTCTATGATACTTGTGATTCTAATTTCTAGCAAGTTAACAACGAAACCAATTCTAATAGTTCCTCAGATAAGTGTCATGTTTTGTGGTATTTCTGATTCACTTATAATTGAATCATTTGCCTTGACTACTTTCTAATCCTCTGGGTCATATCTTTTTCTGCACGAGTGTTTTTGGAAGCTCTGGATTACTTTCTACCTGTGGATGTCACACTTGCATAGAACAGGCAGGTGGTATTTTCATGGTTTGTTCAGCACAGTGTAAAGCTCATATGAATGATTGAGCCTTCTAAAATCTATCCCTTTATTTTCCTACAAGTGCCTGAACACATGTTTCTGCAAAACATGACAAATTTGACACCTCAACATTATTCTTAAATGACTTTCTTCAATATTATATCAAAGATGTATCATTTAATATCATTAATCATTTTATTATAGCATGAAATATATGTTTAAGTGTTTTGTTGACTCTAATATTAGGGTAAAAAAATTTATTTTTAAGTGATATTTCTTTTAAGTACACAGAACTTCTATTGAATCCACTTACTTGTATTTCTAATATAGTGTAAAACTGCCACATTAGTATTACTGTCTTAGTCATTGTTCTCTTGCAGTGAAGAAACACCATGAACAAAGCAATTTTTGTGAAAAAACAAACAAACAAAACAACAAGAGCAAACTTAAACAGTTAACGGGAACTTGCTTATAGTTTCAGAGGTTTAGTTCATTGTCATTATGACACATAATATGATCACATAGAACTATACACTATAGTAGTAATTAAAAGCTGTATTTGGATCAATGGGCAGAAAGGGAAAAAGTAGGTCTGACATGGTCTTTGAAACCTCAAAGCCCTCCCTAGTGATACACTTTCTCCAAGGCCACACCTGCTCCAAAAGACTACACTTCATCCTTCTAATCTTTTGAAAGAGTGGCACTATCTTGTGAAAAAGCATTCAAATATATGAACCTATGGAGGCATCTTTATCCAAACCACCACAATAAGTGAGAAAATAAAATCATCAACAATTATTTTGAAAATATTAGTAATAATAAAGTAGCTTTTACAAATTTAGTAACTTAAAGTTAGGAATAATAGACAGTATTTATTTGAACTGTAAAACTGAAGCTGATGTTTTACTGTCTAACATATAAAATGGAAAGACAGTTTACAAAAATAGCTCTTTTATTATATTGCGAAGCAAAATACTGGAATAGAGAAATGTACTTTCTTCTGTTTGCAACTATGAGTGGAAAGGCTCTGAGTTAAATTACTCTAAACACATTTTACTTTTCTAATTCAAAGGCATACTGCAGAAATATAACAAACATGAACTCAAGTAGAATCAATTTGTCTGGTCCATTACTTCTCCTCTTCACTCAAAAGGACCACTTAAAGTCAGAATGACATTAGCATGGGCAATTGTCAACATAATGGATTAAATCTGTCAAAAGAAATAGTCTTTTCAGATCTTCAGTATAGTAAATCTTTCTGTAAATAAAGTTATGATTAGGGAAAATTACATAATGGCTGTTGTCTGATATCATCAGTATAGAATCTCTGCTTTTAAATGCCTGGTTTAGACTCCCATGGAATATGGTAGGACACTAACTCATAACCTACAGAGCTAAGTAGGTAAAAGTGCAAACAAAGCTACATAGAAAGACAACCATTTTTATATCAATAATAAATCCCTAATTTTTACAAATTGAGTGTGTGGTAAATTTTATAATTCTTGGGAGCTATAATTTCAGATCTTATAAAATATATGTAAAAACCTCAATTTGAACCAGATTCATCTGATGATGACAGACTTACATGATATGTGGAAGAAAATGATAATTAAAGCCTATACTGTCCCATGATGTACTAACTGTAGATATTCAAGAATAAACAGCCTTCTCCACAAAAAGCTTTACCCTACAATGTTCATTAGCAATTGAATTGATACTTGTGAAAATCTTAAAATGTCACAATATTTTTCTTTTAATCTTTAAAAGAGATCTTCAATTTTTTACTTTTTTAACATTTTTATTAGATATTTTCTTTATTTCCATTTCAAATATTATCCCCCTTCCCGGTTTTCCCTCTGAAAAGTCCCTATCTCATCTCTTCTCCTCTTGATTTTATGAGGGTGCTCCCTCCTCTTACTCCACATACTCCTGCTTTTATGTCCTGGCATTCCCCTACACTGGAGCTTCTAGTCTTCACAGGACCAAGGGCCTCTACTCCCATTGATGTATCACAATGTTTTTCAATATAGAAAGTAAAACAAATTGCAGACTATTCAGTATCACAGTGTAATGATACTCAGTAATAAAAGGGAAATCTATGGATTGATACAGAAAATAATTATACTTCATATACAATTCTACTTAATGAAATAAAGCAATGGAAGTGTGAATTGTGTGTGTGTGTGTGTTGGCATTTATATAAAGTTTAAGAACAGGTAAACATACATAATTTATTGTGTTGGTGAGAGAGAAAATTACTGCACACACACGGGACAAATAAGTGATATTTGAAAGAGTTCTCAGTAGTTATTGATTCTCTGTCTTGTTCATAAGGCGTATACATTCATACTACTGTCCAAATATTATAAGTAATAGAAAAAATGCCTTAAAATCCTGTGCATATTGTAGCGATCATGCAGTTGCAGTTATAGATCAAAACAAATTCTTTGATATACTAAGAGATTTTTAGCTACTTATTTTTAGAATGTTTTTGTTTCTAAAGAATCAAATCCATTTAATGCTCAAATGCAAAATTAAAACTGAAATTTTATCTTAGTCACATTAAGTTCATAATTTGTCACCTCACATGACCAGAATGCCAAAGTAAAAAACATGTACTTGATCATTTTTTGCTCAACCCAATTATACTTCAGAAATATTTGGGGAGTAAAGTTGTTTACAGCTGCATCAGTTCCATACATTTTCCTTTTTCTTAGCTTATTGACTTTGCTCATTGAAAATGTCCTATCTGAAAAAGCTATATTTTGTTTTATTATTACTCCTTTAGGCTGCTGTCATCTTCCTTCCAACAGTCAATAAGTCCCTTGCTCTCTATTCATCTCTTCTGGCATTCATGTTGTCTTGTTGTGTTGTGTTTTGTTTTGTTACCCACAGATGTTAAGCAGGACAGTCTGTGTGGACACACATTTGGGGATATCCAGTGGAGCTGAATGGGATCAACATTTGGTACACAACTGACATCAGTGATTGTGCCTCTTCCAGAATCCATCCATTACCAATAACATAATGGATGAAGAAGAAGCTTCATGAGTCTTTTCCTGATCTATTGTTGGGAGTGATATTTTCCAAACCCAGTGCTGTCAAAAACATCTGCTGTGAAATCACATTTGCAATGACTGTGCTACATACTAAAGATAGAATTTCATGTGCCTTCTGACTATTTTATTTTTTCTCTTCCCTGTTTACCAGTATTTAATGAGCTCTAACAGGGAATGTATGTCTGTCTGTTTGTTGCTAACCACTCAACCATCACTTATGTCAAACATGCTGATGTATGCAATAAAAGAGAGGTCCAAAACTATACCTTTGAATCCTTAACAATAACTATAACAAACATATGTGCTTGATCAAGGTGTCAGGAACATACATTAAACAAAAACCTTTCTGTTCAAGAAATAATGCTACAAGAACCAGATAATTGAATGCATAAGGATGAATATAGGATACTCCATACCAAAGTAAAGTTAACACATACCATAGACCTTAGTTTAAAACAAGGAACTCTGAACTGATTATAGGCATGGCAAGAACTCATTTCAGGAAATAGTCATATTAAAAAGCTTTCTGAAAAGAAATCTGATTACTCAAGAAAAAACAAGCACTGAAGAATAGATTGAACAAAGCTATAAAACAGTCAAAACAAATGCCTATTTTAAACAAATTGTCCACATGTAATGTCTTGCTATGTATAATATGTGTGTGAAGATGAGCTTCATATGGAAGGATTTTTTGCAAGCTCTATGGTTTCATTAATGAATTACGCATTGACTTTAAAGCATTTTCGGAGTTGACATAAAGGTGATTTGATAAGGTTCATGCAATTTCTGCAATAATCAGCAAAAACAGGAAATATCTCAAGATAATAGATTTCAAAATCAGGAGTCAGAGAACAACAGAATAAGAATATTCTATATGTCAGAGTGCCCTTCAACTAACCTTTAGCTTTAGTTTTCTCATTTGGAAGTTTTCTGCTCTTTACCAGTTAACATTATCTGTTCAGTATTGCAGAGTATGCATAAGTGCATTTTCACTCACAAGGTTTCTATGGCTTATTCAAAATTAAAATGAAAGATAATTAGTTTTAAACCTGGAAGATATAATCATTTTAATGTTTTCATTATGTATTTTTTATTTTACATTTTATTAATAAGAAATGCTACAATTAGGAAAGCAACACATATCAAAATTAGTCAGATGTAAAGACTAAAAAACTGATTCAATTTTTACACTGTTAATAACTCCATTCACAACAGAAGTTATAGAGCTCACTGCATTCTATAATTTTACTGTGAAATATACATTTTAGGGACAGGTCACATTTCCAGTAGTTGGTCAACAAAAATTGGACACCACGCTTTTCTGCATGTGTGCACATTTTAATTTTATTGTTGTAATTTTGTATTTATCTATTTCACTTTTCATTTTTTTGCTTTAACTTTTTCTCAAAGAGAGTTGAAAGGAAACTGTCATAAAATATTACAGAATTATATGATGATGTTTGCCTGAGTCTATATCTATGGAACTCATGTGTGGCTCATGGCCAAAGAAGGTGTTGCCTCTGGAGTTGAAGTTACAGATCTTTCTGAAACTTTATATGTTCGAGTTCAAGGTCTTCTGCATGATCAGCAAGTACTGCTTATTTTTTAGTCATTTCTCCAGCCCCTGTATTCTTGAATAATATTTCACAATCTAAACATTCTTTACTCAATGAAAAGTAAGCAGACAACAATAACTATAGATTTTGTATTTCATAACATTTCACTAGAATAATTTCTACAGTTTCTCAAATTTATTTCCATGCATTTTTATTTTTGTTATGTTACATGTATTTTCCTTTTTCTCTGGACTTGTTTATTTTTCTCCTTATCCTCCCAGTAACTTCAATTGCTTTTTATTTGACATTTTTCAAGAGAGAATCTTTTGATCAAGATATAAAGAGTTTTGGAGTAATTATAAACAGGGATGAAAGATTCCAGTCTCCAAAAATAATAACTGTGAGTCAGTTTATGTTTTATTTTATTAAAAAAAAATCTGTCCCATTTTATACTTTCTTTCTCTCTCTGTTAAATTATTTATTTGTTTATTTTACACTCCAGATACTATTCCTACCCCCTCCCCACCCACCCTCTGACTGTTTCACCTACCTACCTTCAACCTACCCCTCTGTCTCCACAAGGATGCCCCACTCCCCTCCCTGCCCCACCCCACCTGACCTTTAAACTCCCTGGGCTTCAGTCTCTTGAGGGTTGGGTGCATCCTCTCTGATTGAACACAGACACGGCAGTACTCTGCTGTATGTGTGTGGGGCCTCATATCAGCTGTTGTATGCTGCCTTTCTGGTGGTCCAGTATTGTAGAGATCTCAGGGGTTCAGATTAATTGCTGCTGGTGGTCTTTCTACAGGCTCACCTTTCTCTTCAGCTTCTTTTCTCCCATTGCTGTCAGGCAAAGCCATACTCTGCTACATATGTATCTGGAGTTCTGGATCATTCCCAGTATACTTCTTGGTTGGTGGTTTAATCTCTGAGACTACTGGGTGGTCCTGCCAGCTGATGTTGTTCTTCTTATAAAGTTGCAATCTCCCCCTGCTTCTCCAGTCCTTCTGCCAGATCCCCAACTAGGTCCGTGAGTTCAGTCTGATGGTTGGCTCCAAGCATCCATATCTGCATTGGTCAGTTGCTGACTGGACCTCCCAAAGAGCATCTTCACCAGGTTCTTGTTAGCAAGTGCCTCTTGACCACAGCAACAGTGTAGGGTTTGATGTCTAAATACAAGATGGATCATCGGTTGGGGCAGTCCCAGATGAACCTTCCTTCATTCTCTGCTCCATTTCTCTCTCTCTTTCTCTCTCTCTCTTTCTCTCTCTCTCTCTCTCTCTCTCTCTCTCTCTCTCTCTCTCTCTCTCTCTCTCTCTCTCTCTCTCTCTCGTCTCTGTGCCCTGCTACAGTATTTTCTTAAAGAAAACGTGTTAGAATAACTGTTCTAGTGTACAGGAATGAAGTAGCTGACCTTTTTCAGAAACTCAGTCCCCGTCAAGAGAGAACCACATTTCCTTCCTTTATCCCTATCAAGGCTAAATAAATATCCAAATGGCAGTAAGATCCCTGATAAAAATGAACCCTCTTTTCTGTTCTACCTCCCAGAAACTCATCCATTTTTTATTAGTCTGCTTTCCAACTTCCTAAACATTATTGCTATAAATTTTCTTGTTCCCCATTTCTTCTTCTGACGATGCCTTAAATTATTTCCTGTGTCCACATCAGATTTTTACAGGTGAAAGAAAAATGAATATGTATCCCATTATACAATTTCTTTATAAATATAAAATATGTTTTATTTTGGTATGCAGAAATATGCGAATTAATACAGTTGGGGTAGATAGGTCAAGACAATGATTCTATCAGAAATTTAGAATAAGTTTATACATTTTAGTAAATATTATAATTCCCTATATTAGCATTCACCTATTAAATAACAATTTAAAATTCATATCACATTTGAGGTGACAGCTTTAATTTGTTGCTACTCATATATCTCTGACATCATGTTGGATGTTCTCTTGGATGGGATGAGAGTGGGAGAGCTAGCCCTGCCCCCTTTCTCTAGCACTCAGGAGAGTTGGCCCATACCTCACCTGGGCAACACAGTGCAGCTCTGATGAAAAGGCACAGGTGAGCCATCCCTGAGGGTGTGAGACAAGAATGCTGTCACAGCCCCTCACAAATTGTGAAAATACACCTTGTGCCTTAACCAGGCAGGATAATAGAGCTGGCTCTGGAGGTGTAGGGGTGGGTTATGTGCCTGGAGGGCACGAGAGCAGGAGAGCTGATCCTGATTCTTGCCAGTGGCTATACTGAGTGGGCTAGCTAAAGCATTGTTGGAGAACTCAAGCTGGTCATGAGGATAAGGGAACACTGGACCAGCTCAGCTATCACCTAGGCCCTGATTCCATACTCTGCACTAACCATACCTCAAATCTATATCACCTGCAAACAGTTGGGACAGTTAAGCGGCCAGTTTTGTTGATCCAAAGCTGTAGGAATCCATGACATGTGGCAACAACAGGATAATGAGGATAATTTGGAGGATTCCCAGTGAAGATAAAATATTGAGGGTATCATGGAAGGCAGAGACCTCAAACCAGACCAACTCATTGCAATGGACATTTGCCAGTGAAAATGTGTCAACAGCAGAATATACTGTAGAACACATTGTGACATACTCCAGCTTCCACAACGAGATGATTCTCTCTCTCTTCTCTCTCTCTCTCTCCATCTCTCTCTCTCTCTCTGTGTGTGTTTATGTGTATGTTTTGCAAGAGTAGAATGCAAGAGAAAATGGCAGATATGGAGGTACAGGAAAATGAGCAAGACTGGGGTGCATGATGTGAAATTCACAAAGAATCTATCAAAAGTTTTTAAAATATGCTAGCTATTGAGCAGTTCATTCTTAGGAATATCCTGTTGAATAGTTAGTTGTTGATTACTGCAGATTATAGGAGAAGATCTTGTACTCTTTTTTGGTAACAAGGAAGAAATTTGCATCATGTCTGTTTTCAAGAATCACAGTACAACTTCTCTGTTAGACATTCACAGTGACTTCTTCATTTTCTATATGCTCAGAATATGAACGCATACTCTTTCAGTTTTGCAATAGTTATTTCATAGATGGAAAAGAAAACAACCTGAGTATGAAAATAAAATCTTACACTCAAGTAGGCTTTGATCTTAACCTTGAATAGCATTTCACAAGTTGTCATGTTATCATACTTTAAAGTAATTATTGCAGTATTATTCATTTAGTGCCTTGAAAGGGTAAAAAAGAAAACAATGCCATTATTTGAATGAATATAATGTTAAATATATACAACATAATTTACATAGTGAGTATATACAATTTTTTCATTTTTTTGATCAAGATTGTCAAGGGTTGAAAATATAGATAATACTTCTATGCTTTCATAAAATAATTGATTCAAGCTCATTTAGAATTTTTTTTTTTTTGGTTTTTTTGAGACAGGGTTTCTCTGTATAGCCTTGGCTGTCCTGGAACTCACTCTGTAGACCAGGCTGGCCTCGAACGCAGAAATCCACCTGCCTCTGCCTCCCAAGTGCTGGGATTAAAGGCATGCGCTACCACCGCCCCACTGTTATAATGATCCTTAAGTGACCTACAATGCAACTTTGCTCACAGACCCATCTTGCGTCTGACACATCCTTCAGAATTATTTAAGACCTCACTTTTGTTGGTCTAAATTACAGTGAAAACTGAAAAGTAATATTTTCTTTGACTTCATTTATATGAGCCACTCTCCAGTAAGTGTAACACAGATACAGTTTTAACATTGGTGATATTTCCAACAAGTGTGATATGCTTTTCTTAAATACTATTGACAGAAAAGCAGACATTTTGGCTCCAGTAATATGGTTCTGGTGAATTTTCAATGGTTGCCATTTGGACTATTTTAAATACCAATTTACATTTCATCAAGATATACTGTTGGAAGCCATTTCTGAGAAGTTTACATAAGAGTTAAACATATATTTTCATCAAAAGAAATTTATGTTGAATTTTAAATTCATTAATTTTATATGTTGTATAATTCAGCAATCCTATTCATATGCAATATAAAATCTTATTCTATCAAAAGAAGTATTTTTGGTGTTATTTCCAGATTTTTTGACAAGGTTACTGACATCCAGAGCAGTTCCAATATAAATATTGTAACTCAGAATCTAGAAAAGTGTACATTCTCCAAAGTCTTAGAGATCTCATTATGTGAAATGTTTGTCTTATGATCTTAAAATGTTTGTTTTAAAGTGTTTTATCATAAGTCTCATAAGTTTGTAAATACTACATTGAGCATGAAAGGCAAAGCTAAAACATACCTGGATCCCATACTGTCAACATACTATATTTCATGGCATACAATGTCACTGAAGAGCTTGTCAATTTAGAGTAAAACACAATTAAATGTTCATAACATATGGATGGCATGAAACACTCTAATATCTAATATTATTGAATGTTCACTAAATTATAATAACCTAATCTTTTTGTACTACAAATAGATTGTTCAAAGCAATTTACTTGAGATATAATGTAGCTTCCATTTTATTCTGTAAAGTTAAATTTACTGGATTGGAAACTTTCTGTAACAGAAGCATGCAGTGTGTAGGATTAAAGAGAGTGTGGATCCTTCCACTTTAATAGGACAATCAATCTTAGTTTTCTTTCATTTGAGAAAGCTGCCTGTGAGAGTCTTAGTGTGGGGCTGGACTTAAACGAGGTCAGTGTTCCTACTAGACTTTTTCACTTCACTGTCTTAAACTGCTGGGAAGCAATTTTGGTAAACACGCCATCTTAAACGCTGCATTCTGAGTTGGCTCAATACAGGGAAGATTCGTAGATTGAAACAATCAATAGAAAAGCAGCAGGTGAGTCTGCAGTGTCGGCTAATCCTCCTACAAGTTCCATGAAAGCTCATATCAGTGAGAAAGACAGCAACAGCAAAATCAAAACTAAAATGGCAATTTTACAGCCTTACAGTATCTGACGGATCTTAAAGGTCGGTTCGAACTCTACAGACTCCACATAATTCAAGATTATTGCTCTCACGTTTGGGTTACTATTTTCCATTTTATGTACTAGCCTGACATTGTTTTATCCTGGCGAAGCACCTTCCAAACTTTATTGTATGTCATACTTTTTTTCCCTCCAGTTTTCAGTGAAAACGAAGTTTCCTAGCACCCTGCTAAGGTAAACCATGGTCAAGAGCTCTCACTTGGGAATGCGAAGCGGCTCCATTGTAGAACATTTTTCCCACATGCTGCTCATGAAAGATTTTAGAGTGAATACCAACTGAATATCATAAAACTGAACCATTATGTTGGTAGAATAATAGCAAAACATTTAAATTCAATTCTAATTAAACCGTTAGTTTCCTTCGTATGGTACAACTGTGTAATTGTGTTAGTAAATAATGAATTGGATTTATGTAAGTATGCTTTCTATTTCTGGTCCTTTATAGATAAGAACTTCATAATGTTTATCTATCTGAACTGAGCTGTCCAATTTTCCAGAATTACTTATTGAGCAGATTCTATTTTGTCCATTGAAACACTTTTTGTATTTTTGCAAACATATATACTTGGATGACTTTCTGTTCTGTTTTTCATGCCTGACAATTTTGTTTATTTATCTATTAATTTATTATTCATTTATTGTAGTAGTTATCACTTTCAGGTGATAACTTTTTTCTTATTCTTCATTGAACATGAGGGTATAAACATAAATTGTCTGTATTTGATTTAGTTTGACATGGTTTCCTAAATATGTCACACACACACACATACACACACACACACACACACACACACACACACACACACACACCACATGCACACTATGAGTTGATGGGCAACTACATGGATGGACTTTATAGCTTGACTATTGTGAATAGTAGCATCATAAGCATGGATATCTTTTATTTAGGCTGAATTGTTATCTTAAGAAACAGACTAAGACATAGTTGAAATACATTTTATGTAGACAAAAGAAGAAATGTTTGTTGATTCTACATATTGACACTGTAGATGAAAGTAATTACTCCATAAAATCCAACTTGATAGAATTAACCTGAGGACGTCAGATCCCATAGAGAAGTACAGTGAGGAGGTATTGCAGAAGCAAAGGTGATTTATAATCAGCCATGTTTTAATACACAATTAAAGTCACTATTTGGGGAGATTTGGAGACTCTGTTTATTTGAAGCAAGATTTGCGATGGAAATGCATTACCTAATTCCAGTTTACTTAGTTTGATTTACAGAAATGAGGTCAATGTTTTATTTTACTACTGAGATAATATTCTATATTTTTAATTCTTTTAAACATCTATCCTCTTTAGTTTTTGATGTTTAGCCAATGTTTAATTAAATTTATTAAAAACTATATATTTTCAAAGCCAAAATCAATGTGTTTTGCCTATTTATTTTAATTTTATTACATTCTGTCTATCTCATTTTATTTACTTTTTAGTTAATTATTTTATTTATATTCTAGTCATTGATTCCCCCTCCTGGTTCCCCAACACACAGTTCCTCACCTCATTCCCTGTTTCCCTGTTTCCTTGACTATGAGAGGGTGCTCCTCTTTCTCCACCCCCTGGGTATCCCCAGTTCCTGGGGCCTCAAATCTCTCAAGGATTAGGTACCTCTTCTCCCCACTGAGGCCAGACCATACAGTCCTTGGACCAGCCCATGTATGCTGTCATGTTGGAAGCTCAGTCTCTGGGATTTGCCAGGGGTCCAGGTTAGTTGAGACTTCTGGTATTTCTATGGGGTTTCCCTCCCCTTCAGCTCCTTTAATCTGTCCCCTAATTCCTCCATAGGGGTCTCCAACAACAGTCTAATGGTTGGGAGTAAGAAACTGAATCTGTCTTAGTCAGCAGTTGGTAGAGACTCTCAGAGGATAGTTATGTTAGACTCCTGCCTATAACCACATCATAGCATCAGAAATAGTGTAAGGGTCAGGCCTTGTTGCTCCTTTCTACTTTGAGATGGATCCAAAGTTGGGCCAGTCACTGGATGGCCTTTACTTCAGTCTATCCTCTATTTTATCCCTGCATTTCTTTTAGAAAGGAACAATTCTTGTTCATAAATTTTGATTGTGGTTTGGTAACAACATCCCTCCACTTGGAGACCAGTCTATTTACTGGAGGAAGACTTTTCAAGTGAGTTCCTTCTCCCCACTGTTGCTTATTTTGGCCAAGGTCACCCATTAAGTTCTAAAACTCTCTTACCTCCTAGTTTTCTGGGTCATTCAGGGGCTCCTCATGTCTCCCTCTCACTAAAGTTGCATATTTGTATTTACTCTCTGGTCCACTGGGTTGCTCTCCTGACTGTCCCCTCACACTCAATATCCGATACTGCTCCCTTTTTCAATTGTCTCTCCCCTCTCCCACCAAGATTTCTCCCTCCCTCTGCCTTCTCTGATTATTTTCTTTACACTTGTAAGTGGGATTCAAGTATCCTCACTTGGACCGTTCTACTTGTTAAACTCCTAATGGTCTGTAGATTGTATCCTGGGTATTCTGTAATTTTGACTAATATTTTCCTATTAGTGAGTACGTACCATACATATATTTTGGGGTCTGAGTTACCTCAATCAGGATGACATTTTCTAGTTTCATCCATTTGCCTGAAAATTTCACGATGTCCTCCTTTTTATGAACCAAATAGTATTTCATTGTGTAAATGAACCACACTTTCTGTATCTATTGTTCCATTGGTGGTTACCAGCTTCTGGATATTGCAAATAAAGCTGTTACTAACATTGTGGAAATATATATTGCTTTTATTGTGTTTAGTATGTGCCGTGAATTCCTGATCTCTTCAGGACATTTAACATGAAGGGCTGTCGTATTTTGGCAAAGGATTTTTCTGCATCTAATGAGATGATCATGTGTCTATTTTCCTTAAGTTTGCTTATAAAGTTTATTTCATTGATGAATTTTCATATATTGAATCATTCCTACATCCATGGGATTAATTCTACTTGATGGTGGTAAATGATGATATTGGTGTGTTTCTGAATTCAGTTTCACGAATTTTATTTAATGTTTTTTGTGTTGATATTTGTAACTGAAATTAGCCTGATGTTTTCTTTCTTCATTGGATCTCTACATGGTTTAGGTATCAGAATGACAAGGGCTTCATAGAATGAATTAGGTAGTTTTTCTTCTGTTTCTATTTAGTATAATATTTTGAAGAGTGTTAGTGTGGTCCTTTCTTTGAAATTATGGTAGATTTCTGAATATCTGGCCTTTGGCTTTTTCTGGTTATAAGGTTTTAAATGACTATTTCTATTTCCTTAGGTATTATGGGACTGTTTAGATAGTTAACCTGATCTTGATTTAACTTTGGTACATGGTATCTGTCTAGAATATCATCCATTTCATCTAGTTTTTTCAATTTTGTTGAGTATTTTCTTTTGTAATAAGATTTGACGATTTTTTAAATTTCTTCAGTTTCTGTTGATATGCTTCCATTTTCATTTCTGATTTTGTTAATTTAGATACTGTCTCTGTACTCTTTAGTTAGTTTGGCCATGTATTTATCTATGTTCTTGGTTTTCTAAAAGGAGAATCTTTTGGTTCTATTGATCCTTTCTATTATTCTCTTTATTTCTAGTTGGTTAATTTCACCCCTGAGTTTCACTATTTCCTGATGTCTATTACTCCTCTGTGTGTGTGTGTGTGTGTGTGTGTGTGTGTGTGTGTGTGTGTGTTCACTTCTTTATGTAATCATTGGGTTGGTCATCTTGTCCAGGGGCAGACTCCAGGCTCCAGACTTTAAAAGTTTTAAAGTTAAAAAGTTAAAAAGTTTTAAAGTTAAAAGTTAAAAGTTTTAAAGTTAAGAAGTTAAAAAGTTTTAAAGTTAAAAGAAACTTTACTAAAGTTCAGAGCACACATTGCACCTCATACAATAATAGTGGGAGACTTCAGTACCCCACTCTCATCAATGAACAGATCATGGAAACAGAAACTAAATAGAGACACAGTGAAAGTAAAAGATGTTATAAACCAAATGGATTTAGCAGATATTTATAGAAAATTTCATCCAAAAACAAAAGAATATACCTACTTCCCAGCACTGCATGGTATCATCTCCAAAATTGACCATGTAATTGTTCACCAAACAGGCCTAAACAGATACAAGAAAATTGAAATAGCCCCATGCATCCTGTTAGATCACCATGGGTTAAGAATGGTCTTCAATAACAACAAAAACAAGAATCCCATCTGCATGGGAATCTGAACAATGCTCAATGATAAATTGGTCAGGGAAGAAATAAAGAAAAAAGTAAAAGACTTTTAAGAATCTGATGAAAATGAGGACACATCATACCAAAAGTTTTGGGACACAATGAAAGCAATGCTAAGAGGAAAACACATCACTCTAAGTGCCTACAAAAAGAAACTAGAGAGAGCACACACAAGCAGCTTGACAGCACACATGAAAGCTCTAGAACAAACAGAAGCAAATGCACCCAAGGGGAGTAGACTGCAGGAAACTTAGGGCTGAAATCAACGAAGTAAAAGCAAAAAGAACTATACAAAGAATCAGCAAAACCTGGAGCTGCTTCTTTGAGAAAATCAACAAGATAGATAAATCCTTAGTCATACTAAACAGAAGGCACAGAGACAGTATCCAAATTAATAAAACCAGAACTGAAAAGGGAGACATAACAACAGAAACTGAGGAAATTTAAAAAAATCATCAGATCCTACTACAAAAGCCTATACTCAACAAAACTGGAAAATCTGGATGAAAAGGACAAGTTCCTAGACAGATACCAGACACCAAAGTTAAATCAGAATCAACTAAACCATCTAAATAGTCCTATAACCCCTAAAGACATAGCCCATCATTAAAATTCTCCCTACCAAAAAAAGCCCAGGACCAGATAGTTTTAGTGCAGAATTCTATCAGACCTTCCAAGAAGACCTAATACCAATTCTCTATAAACTATTCTACAAAATAGAAACATAAGGAACACTAACCAATTCATTCTATGAAACCACAATTATGCTCTTTCCTAAACAACACAAAGACCCAACAATGAAAAAAAACTTCAGACCAATCTCCCTTATGAATACTAATGTAAAAATATTCAATAAAATTCTCACAAACCAAATCATAGAACACATCAAAGCAATCATCCATCATAATCAAGTAGGCTTTATCCCAGGAATGCAGGGATGGTTCAATATACAAATCCATCAAAGCAATCCACTATATAAACAAACTCACAGAACAACCCACATGATCATCTCACTAGACACTGAGAAAGCATTTGACAAAATTCAACACCCTTTCATGGTAAAAGTTTGGAAAGAACAGAAACTCAAGGCCCATACATAAAAATAGTAAAAGCAATATACAGCAAACCAGTAGCCAACATTAAACTAAATGGAGAGAAACTTGAAGGAAACCCATTAAAATCAGAAACTAGACAAGGCTGCCCACTCTTTGCTAACTATTCAATACAGTACTAGAAGTCTTAGTCAGAGAAATTAGACAACAAAAAAAGACCAAAGGGATACAAATTGAAAAGAAAGAAGTCAAAATATTACTATTTACAGAAGATAAGGTAGTATACATAAGTGACCCCAAAATTTCCTCCAGAGAACTCCTTACCCTGATAAACAACTTCAGCAAAGTGGCTGAATATAAAATAACACCCTCTCCCCAAATCAATAGGCTTCCTCTATTTAAAGGATATTCAGGCTGAGAAAAAAAATTAGAAAAATGTCACCCTTCACAATAGTCACAAATAAACACCTTTTTGTGACACTAACCAAAAAAGTGAAAGATCTGTATAACAAGAACTTCAAGTTCCTGAAGAAAGAAATCGAAGAAGATCTCAGAAGATGGGAAGATCTCTCATGCTCATGGATTGGCAGGATCAATATAGTAAAAATGGACTTCTTACCTAGAGCAATCTACAGATTCAATGCAATCCCCATCAAAATTCCAAATCAATTCCTCACAGAGATAGAAAGAGCAATTCTCAAATTCATTTGCAATAACAAAATACCCAGGATATAGAAAACTTTTCTCAACAATAAAAGAAGATCTGGGGAATCATAATCCCTGATCTCAAGCTATATTATAGAAAAGTAGTCATACAATCTGCATAGTATTGATACAGAGATAAGCCAGAAGGTCAATGAAATAGAATTGAAGATCAGAAATGAACAAACATACATGTAGTTACTTAATCTTTGATAAAGAGATAAAACCATTCACTGGAAAAAAGACAGCATTTTTAACCGGTAGTACTCATTGAACTGGAGGTCACCATGTAGGAAAATCTAAATTGATCCATTCTTATCTCCTTGTGCAAAATTCAAATCTAACTGGATCAATGACCTCCATATAAAACTGGACACACTGAAACTAATAGAAGAGAAAGTTGGGAAGAGCATCAAGCACATGAGTACAGGGGAAATATTCCTGAACAGGACATCAGTGGCTTATACTCTAAGATCAAGAATTGACAAATGGGAACTCATAAAATTGCAAAGCTTTTGTAAGGCAAGGGACACTATCAATAAGACAAAACGACAACAAACAGATTGGGAAAAGATTTTTACCAATCCTACATCTGATAGAGGGCCAATTTCCAAAATTTACAAAGAACTCAAGAAATTAGACTCCAAACAATCAAATAACCTTATTAAAAATGGGTAGAGAACTCAGCAAAGAATTTTCAACTGAAGAATATTGAATGGTCGAGTAGGACCCAATTAAATGTTCAACATTTTTAGTCTTTAGGGAAATACAAATCAAAACAACCCCGAGATTCCACCTCACACCAGTCAGAATGGCTAAGTTTAGGAACTAAGATGACAGCAGAAGCTCCAAGGATGTGGAGAAAAAAAAACATACTTCCATTGCTGGTGTGATTGCAAGCTGGTACAACCACTCTGGAAATAAGTCTGGTGGTTCTTCAGAAAAATGAATATAGTATTACTCATGAATCCTGCAATGTATCCTGGGCATATACCCAAAATTGATCCAACATATAAAAAGGATACATGCTCCACTATGTTCATAGTAGACTTATTTATAATAGTCAGAAGCTGGAAAGACTCCAGATGTCCTTCAACAGAGGAATGGATACAGAAAATGTGGTACATTTACACATTAAAAACAATTACTTCATGAAATTCTTAGGCAAAGTGCTGGAACTAGAAAATATCATCCTGAGTGAGGTAATTCAATCACAAAAGAACTAAGTAAATATTATTAGCCCCAAATATCACAATTCCCAAGACATAACTCACAGACTGTATGAGGCGTCCCCCCCCCCCCAAAAAAAAGAAAGACCAATGTGTGGGTGCTTTGGTCCTTCTTAGAAAGAGTAACAAAATATTCACAGGAGCTAATATGAGACAATGTATAGGCCAGAAACTGGAAGAAGGACCATCTAGAAACCATCCCACCTGGAGATCCCTCCCAGGTGCAATCACCACATGCAAATTCTGTTGTAGATGTCTAGAAGTACATGCTGAAAGAAGCCTGATATACCTGCCTCCTGAGAGGCTCTGCCAGAACCTGACATGTACAGAGGCAGACAGTCTCAGCTATCCATCAAATTGATGACAGGTTCTCCAATGGAGGAGTTAAAGAAGACCAAAGGAGTTGAAGGAGCTTGCAGCCCCATGGGGATAAAGATATTACCAAACAACCAGAGCTCCCTTGGTCTAACAGCTAGAATGGGAACACAAATTGCAGACCCATGTCTCCTGCTGTATATTTAGAGCAGGATGGTCTTGACTGGCATCAGTTGGAAAAAAGAGCCTTGGTTTCTTGAAGGCTGGATGCCCCAGAGAGGGAGAACTCTATGGCCTGGTGGTGGGAATAGGTATATGGGTGGGGGCACATCCTCATAGGAATAGAAGTAAGAAGGATGGGTTAACTGGTTTCTGGGGGAAATGGGGAAAGAGGATAACATCTGAAATGTAGATAATTATAGTATCCAATAACAAAAAAAGAAAAACAAACAAACAAAAACAGATAATGTAACTGTCTACTGCAGTCCAACATTTGAGACTTCTTAGCAGCAATTTAACATTACTCGTATTACTGGGATTCCTTATAATTGTAAAGGACAAGATACTGTGGAAGGGGCCCATGAAATATTAAAACATTATCTTCATAAAATAAAAAAGGGGGAGATATATTGTGATAAACCACAAATGTATATAAATTTTTTTGTTTGTTTTTTGTTGTTTTTGTTTTTTGTTTTTTGAGATAGGGTTTCTCTGTGTAGCCCTGGCTGTCCTGTCCTGAAATTTACTCTGTAGACCAGGCTGGCCTTGAACTCAGAAATCTACCTGCCTCTGCTTCCCAAGTGCTGAGATTAAAGGCGTGCACCACCACTGTCCAGCTTAATTTAAAAATAAAATAAAATAAAATTGGATGCCAAGGAACTTTCTGCTGAGTGTCTACGGCATTCTACAACTAGGCATACTTATTCATTGGTGAAAGGGAAGGATCCATTTACTGGCATAAGGCATGATCCCAATCAGGTATTAAATATGGGGAAGAGGGCATGTTTGTGGGTTTTTTTTTCTACAGGTTGCTGAAGGAATATGGTGGCCATCAGAGCAACAGGAGAGACATGCTGATGGCAAGACAAAGAATGATGCTGACCTGTGAACTTGCAGTGTGCCCTGACTATGGTGACTGGAAAACTGTATTGGACATATGTTCCTGACCAACCATTGCTGACCTATACCCCTGACAGGACAAGCTGCCTTGCTTCAAGATTTTAGACCTTGTGGAAAAGAGAATCAAAAAGAGAAGTTATAATGACTCTTGCATTGTTCTTAAATGTGATCAGTTATTCAGACTCAATCATGGACTGGTCTAGAAATCAATTCAATATTGGAAATAACATTTTTTTATTTGGAAGTCTGGTTCTGGACATCTTCGGATACATATAAGGAAATTAGCTGCAGTTCTCTATGATGTTATGTCAGCAAGAGAAAATTTGAGGCAGGATCTGGATATCAAACAGGTGTTAGTACATTTGTTAAGGCCATTTTAATTGTCAAGTTAAATTTCTTTTGTTTCTTCTACAGTATTTAATATAAGTTGCATTGAATGCATACCTTCTAATTGTGTTTGTGTTTTGAAATCCAGCACATCAGTTATGGAGGTCTATCAACCAGCTTTTGCTTTAGTGCACTGAGTATCACAAAACCTTTGTATTCTAAAAGTAGCCTGCAGCTAGTGGAAGAAATGAGTCAGGATTTAAGCATAAGCAAGAGAGGCTTGATTATTGCTGGTATAGCAGCTTTAATTACATTACTTGCTTTGCTTCTGCAATTGCTGTGACACAAGAAGACAGCTACTTTTGTTAATCATTTAGCAAAAAATATTACTAATGTGTTGAATATACAAGAGGATTTAGATAGACATTTGGAAGAATAGATTGATGTTCTTTATCCTATTCAGATTATTGGAAGGAGGTTCAGAATTTTAAGGGTAAGGAGCAATCTCAAGTATCATGCCAAATACCATTGGATTCATGTTAGTTATCAAATTTACACTGGTAATCACTATATTTAGGAAAAAGTTTAAAGATATTTGCAGTGAATTTGGCATAATTCTTACATCTCTCTGGATGTTTTAATATTACATAATGAGCTTATGAATTTCAAGAACACTGCTCTGCTCAGCGTTGATATGGTAGATACTGCTGATAAAATTACTCATAACCTGAGGTCAGTATTTCTATATTTGTCAAGCTTCTAGAATGGCACTCATAAAGTTATCATGCTACCCTTTTTGTCCTGGGAATACTTTTATTCCTGTCCATTGTGTTAAAGCTTTTCGTTAACAATATCAACATGTTGGCAGCCAAAGTACATGAGTTGAACCTGAAAATGGACCTCCAGACAGAGTTATTATATTAACAGGCTGGCAAGCCAAGAATGGGTAAGATTCTGCATAGAGCCTTACCAACTTAAGACAGAAGTGCATTGCTTTTGATAATGCATATTCCACAATGGGTAAAAAAGGCATTCTTGTCAGAACAACCTAAAACAGGCTCAGGCTTGTTGATGAAATATAAAAGATGGAGAGGCAGAGACCCTTTGGGACTTCTTGGCAAAATCTGACATGGGCCAAGGACAAGGAAATGGGCTGCTTGGCAGGAATATGACATTGGCCAAGGACAAGTAAGTAGGCTTGAGGCAGGAATCTGACATTAGGCTAGAACAAAGAAGTAATTTCTGGTAGGAATCTAAATCTTGGGCTAGAACAAAGAAGTAATTTCAGGCAGGAATCTAAATCTTAGGCTAGAACAAAGAAATAACAAAAAAGGAGTTTCAGGCAGGAATATAAATATTAGGCTAGAACAAGGAAGTAGGCTTCAGACATGAAAATGACTTTGGGCTAAGACAGGGAAGTCACCTCGGATATTTTGGTTATCCTGATAAGCCCTTAGAAACAGTGATCACAGGAGTGTTCAAAGAATTGTGTTTAATGCTTTGCTTGTTCTTTGACTATTTGTGTTTATTATATTGCTTGTTCCTTGACTATTTCTATCTATTGTATTGCTAGACCTTCAACCTAGAACTGACTTTAGTACATGCATGTAATTAAAATGGTATACAAGCAAAAGGAGGGGGCATGGTTTAGGGGGTGCTAGGGAGTTGAAATGGGGAAACGAGATGGCCTCTGAAATGTAAATAAATAAAATATCCAGTGAAAAAACTACAGGCTTAAATAATTTATATTTCTCTCAAAATTTAGTGAATATCTAAGTCAACTTCCCTATAAATATATGAGCATGCAGCATGTGAGTGCATGTGGGGGACTTACCTTTCCATAGGGAGTGTTCCTCAATAACTCTATTGAGACAAGGTTCTTCAGGTAAACCAAG
This sequence comes from Rhabdomys pumilio, assembly GCA_030674055.1. Lineage (NCBI taxonomy): Eukaryota > Metazoa > Chordata > Mammalia > Rodentia > Muridae > Rhabdomys > Rhabdomys pumilio. The sequence goes on along the minus strand of JANHMN010000004.1, from coordinate 100,041,817 downwards.
GGCTCCTAGATAAGACTAATATAGGTAGTCAAGTTGCTTAGGAAAGCCACTTTATGTACTCTACAAGTCTAGAATTACAAATTGTCAACACAATTAAAGCCATAATCCAAATCAATCAGAAGTTTTCAAGAAATATGGCATATTCAACCCAAACAAGATCATTGGCTTGACAGTCCTTGACATCATTAGAGCAAACACCATTTTAGAAAAGTTGAAGTGTTTGGATCCAGTTCAAGTCAATGTTCCTGTAATTGGTGGGAACGATGGGAAGATGAATGTCCTGTTGATCTCTCAGCGTACAGCAAAGGCTGGATTTTTCTCAAGCCCAACTTGAAACACTGACCTGGAAGATCCAGAAGGATAGCCTGGATGTAATGACGGTCAAAGATAAAGCAGGTTCTGTAAGAGAATGTACTTTTCTATGCCCTCTCTTGTTTCTGGACAATGACACAGAGACCTTTGTATTTATTAAAAGGTTTCAAGCACTAAAACTGGGCAGATTCTGATATATTATAACCTGACTATGCTGGCCTGGAGTATTTCCCAGCCACTTTCCAACCACAGGGTATTACCTGCCATCTTATCCTTGCCCTGGCCAGTTTCTTCTTATGTTTCCTTTATTTTTTTTTTAATTTTTTTTCAAGACTGGGTTTCTCTGTGTAGCACTGGCTGTCCTGGAACTCATTCTGTAGACCGGGATGGACTCAAACTCAGAAATCTGCCTGCCTCTGCCTCCCAAGTGCTAGGATTAAAAGTTTGCGAGCCACCACTGCCCAGCTATCTTCTTATGTTTCCTGATGGTAACTTCCTTCTGTAGTGGAAGACAATGTGTAACACAATACTGAGTCAGAAAAATGCTTCATAATAAAGTCAATATCAAGTCTGGACCATATCTTTGAGGTATAAATATCAGCAATTAAATACAAATGGCATAAAAACATCCTCCCCAATCTCCCTTCTAGTTTAATAAATACCTATTCCTCTTATATTAGCAAACAATATATAACAAGAACAATTATGAAAACTATCAGGTAAAATTACATATACAATATACAGTCCATTTGTATTTGGCAACCTTGTAATCTTTCTTGGTGAATTCAAATGCTAGTACTTAAATCATTTACTATCATAACTTGCACTTATCAATGTAAATATATCTTTCTAGTCCTTAAAACACTTTTTTTTATCCTAAGTAATTTAAACTTAATTGTAGAACTATATCTCTCTAGTCTTCAACCTCATCAGCGATCTGAAAAGGATAAATGTTAGTTGAGTAAAGCGAAAGTGCAGAGCAAGCAGTTTCTAAAACTAAGAAATAGCAGAGACATTTGGTTACCTAGGCAGTCACTCAGTCACTCAATGTTTCTCTACAACATTGGAGCAGCCCTCTCTTTGACCTTCTGACCCAGCACATGACAGATTTTTCTGTGTTGCAGAAATTATGAGGGACTTACCCATCTTGCCCTTGCAAAATCTGGAGTTAACTTTTTCTTAGTTCTATTTGTAAACAGCTTGGACTCAATGCTGTCTGCTGTTGAAGTAAGCACAAGTTTCCTGCCCAGTCACTATCTTACCATACTGGAAGCAAAATCAATAAGGAGGATATTCAATGCCTATTACCTTCTTTGAAGTAGAATAAGGGTGCTGTCAAAAGCTGACATACCTCACTATCATGAAATACTTTTATTAATAAACCATCTTTAAAGGCCATATTCTGTAGATCTCTTGAGTTTTTTGATGACCATTTAACTATTATATATATGAATAGACAAATATTGCTTATTTCTAGCTATTTACTCTCTGCTTAACATTGAAAACATCTACAGGAAAATAATAAAACTATTTTTGTACTTAACTAAACTACTATGTAACATGACTACAAGTTTAATTGATTGAGTTCTTGCATTTTTTTTAATTATACTAAACAGTTTGTAGTAGCAGTATTCAAGGACTAGAACTTAGCATTACCTTAGTAAATGAGTTACATTAAACAAGAGGTGAATTATAAATAGAATATGTTGAAGCAAATAAATCTTGAATCTGTATAAATTCACAAAATTCCACACCAAATGTAAAATATTTGACTGTTAAGGCTCTTTATTCTAAAAGTAGATTCAATAATCTACTTTTATGTTTTATCATTTCCAATTGTTCTTTTCTTAATGTCCATCTCTTTTCACTCCTATTCAACTAGTACTAGATAAGAAAGAAAGAAGAAATAGAAGAGAAAAAGAGATCCCTGAATCTAACTGCTATTACTTGTTACCTCATTGAACAAGACCATTGACAACTTGTAATCAACTTTTCTTAAGTAACAACAAACATCCATCACCCCTAAAACAACCAAAAATCACCCACTCACCCTGTCTTGAGAATGGAGCATTATTCTTTTAAAATTGCTTCCTGCTATCTGAGGTGATACTCTTTTTGGTGGGCGGTAAAAAATTTGGGATATTGGTCAACTCTTAAGAATGGTAGCTGTATCATTTGCTGATGAGTCTCTGTGTGATGGGAAAGTACAGGGCTTACTGAAGAACCAGCTGGAACAGCGTGTGAATCCCAACTTTCTTAGGTAGCTGTCTTGAATGTGTCCTGAATGCTGATTTTTGAGGAAACATCATTTGAGGCAGTCTATGAGATAGGATCATTTGGGCTACTTGTCTTGTCTTCAAGGATATCTATTTATTTTGCTCTGAAAGCTTCTAAATGTATTTAAGATAACATACATTTTTGAATTAACATATATAAGGAATATAGAATGTGTACAATTCAGCCAAGAATGATTCTCTGATCTTTGATCTAGTGAAAGACATTTATAAAATTATAAGTCCATTTAGATTGTATAGCCAAACTGTAACATAAATTTCCATCTATGCTATAAGAAAGGGTGGCATATAATAATAATTCCTCAAAACTCTCTAGCCATGCAGAGAAATTTCTCAGCCATTCTCAGAGCCTTTCCATCGTAAAGGAGTCAGCATTCATGTTACCTGTTCTGCTGTTCTCTTTTTTTCTTTCTTCATGTCTGCAGCCAAGATTTTCAGGAGGTCTCTATCAAGTCAGATATGAGAAATGAAGACAAAACCACTCCACTAGGTAAATATATTTAAGACAATTTTAAAATTAATTAGGCTGACTTAATTCAGCAGTTTATTCCATAATCCAATGACTCTAAGAAGATGTTGTGTTTTTTTTCTCATTAACATTTTAAAAGGGTAAAGTTAAAAAAGTACTATGGAATCTATGTCTGGAAAATTTTGTTAACCCTTTCTGTTAATTGAGCATCTCTTTTAAAGTCCTATTAGATCTCTCTATAACTACTTGTTCTAGAGAATTGTGTGGGATACCTGTAATATGCTTTAAGTTGTAATAATGAAAAAAATGTTTTATTAGAGACATATCCTAGGACATTGTCAATCTTAATTTGTACAAGTATTCTCACAATAGGCATAACTTCTAACAAATGTGTGATTATTGAATCAGCCTTTTCTGAACTTAAAGCAGTTGACCATTGAAATATTGAACATTTGTCTATATAATAGTGCAAATGCATTAATTTTCCAAACTCTGCAAAATGAAACACATCCAACTGATAAATTTTATGTTTGGAAACCTTTCGGGTTATTTGCTGTAGGTAATGCAGTTTGATATACAAAAAACAAGCAGAACATTTCCTTAAAATTTTCTTTGCTCATTGCCAAGTGATAGAGAAATATTTCCTTATACTTTGGCTGTTAACTTGGTGTTGTTTATGAAATTCTGAAACTTTTAGCACATTTCCTATTAAAACCTGATCAATTTCATCATTACCTTTTTGTAGAGTGTGTGGTAGACATGAATGAGAGCAGATATGTGTTGTATACAATGAATGATTTTTATTTCTGATTACTTGTTGTAGTTGAATAAATAGACAGGTTAATTATGAATTATTTAGAATAAGGTCTATGATTTCTACATGTAAAATAACTGTTCATATTGAGAGTTAAAATATGTAATAATATCATAAGAAAAACATTCAACTCTGAATTTTTAACTGAATTATAAGGGCTCTGAGTCACTGTACTTATATTTTCTGATATATTTGCATAAATATAGAATGGAGAGGCTCTAGAAATTGGTGTCCTTTTGAGTACTAGAAAAGAATTAAATTAATTGTTTTTATAGACTGAATCTTCTGGCTTTTTATATTTTTGTTGTTAATCCGCCCCCCCAAGATACTGCAAGGTCTTTGTCAGTATTGATTTTCTACTCAAAATGTGGCAATTTCAGCATTAGTAAAAAGTACTAAAATTTTCTCTTGGACCTGCTAACTGATGAAGTCTGTTTTCCTTTCAGAATAAATTCAGAAACTGTTTCTATATAAGGCTTCAATTTTTAACTCTATGTACCAAAACGATCTACTCCAAAATGTAATTTCTTTGCATACATTTCCAATGAGAGAAGAAGTAGAAAGCAAATGACTAAAATACATGCCATCTTTAGATCCAAGCAGTTGAAATACGTATTTTTTAATTTCTTATCTACCAGAGACAATTATCTCTCAGCTTCAACTGATAATTTTTTTGGACTATTTAAGTCCTTATCACCTTGTAAGGTTTTAAATAAATTAGTTCTTAAGTAGCTAAAATAATTGTGGATCTTAATCAATTAATGTTGCCTAACAATCTTTGAAAATTATTGAGTTCATAATTGTTCTCTTCTGATCTCTATATCTTTGTGGCTGAATAATTTGCCGACCTATATTGTATCTTAGATAATTATGCAATGTCCTCTGCATAGTTTTCCAGGAAAAATTTCTAATCCCCAAAGAGGCAAAATTATCTTTTCTTGATCAAATTTATTTTATTCCCTAGGATAGCCCCATTTGAGCCAGTCAGCAAAATATCATCCATATAATGGTAAATTATGGATTGAGAAAAGTACTTACTGAAGTGGACATTTATGATTTGTTTGGAGACATAGTTGTGTCATATGATTTTTTTTTCTGGAAACTATCTTAATAGAGGATGTTTGCTGAAGTGGAATGGAGAGAAGATGTTTGGCTGAAGAAGACATGTGGGAGGATGTTTAGCTGAGAATACACACCTGATTTTTATTTTTTTTTTCTGGAAGCTGCCTGAAAAAAAAGGCATATGGTGTTTTTCTAGAACAGACGCTAGAGAAACCAGTAATATTTAAAAAAAATATAAGTATAATCCAACAGACAGTGGACAACAGTACGGCATTGATTCTTCTTGCTACTCTTTGCTGGTCTTCTTTGAGCTTTGCTGATGATGCTGTGGCATTGTTTCATCTTGCTACTCTTTGGTGAGCATCGTTTTTTATGACTTCATAGAGAGAAATGCACATAAGAACTTCCTTGATATTCTGGTGGCTTCTTGCCATTTTCTCAGACCAGGGCCAATTGGCAGAGCCTTGTGGTTTCTTCTGGATTGAACTGCCACTGCTAATTTATGAATGGTGTTCATGAGTGAATTGTGCTACCACTGCCAATTTCTGTGAAGTGATCTGCTGATATCCTGACAATGAAGACCGGAATCCTCATAAAGAAATATATCTAAGCAGGTACATATCCCCTTTTGTCTTATAAAATTGTGAGTTCCATTCCTCTCCTCTGGTGGGTGGTGGGTGAGAGGGAGATTAAAGTTTTAAGAACTCTTATTAAAATAGGTTTTGAAACATCCATCCTACAACTACTGAATTACTTCTAATGGCTATATTACAAAATATTGACATAGGGTAGGACCAGTCAACACTCCTTGTGCAGGAAATTTCCAGTGATACCTTTGTATCGAACAAATATTTCATTTTGAGCATGAGAAAATAAAAATTTCTTTTTTAGAGTTGTGGATTACTTAGCAAACAAATCAGTATTTATAAAATAAACATTTTTGTTAAAAGGTTCATATATGTTTATAACTGTATAAGCATATCTGAAGCAATGAAATCTTCATAGAGATTAAGCCTAGTTTGTGTGAACAGTTGTTATATTTTCTTATTTCGGTCTATTCATGTTTCCTAGTATCAACACTTCATTTATGATTGTTTGGAATACTAAAACACCTTTCTTTACTTAAATGATTAAAATGAATAGAAACTGATGGTGATGCTTAAAATATTTCTGTTTTCACTGCTGCCAAACTTGAAATAACACCCTGCTCTTCTGGGACTGTAAGATACTACAGAGTGAGGTATTTTAAAAAACAGGCTCACTCTTCTGGAGGCTGAAGTTGGGGTTTGTGTGTGTAGGGGGTCTGTGGAATTATGAGGGAATCTAAGCTATACCTCAGTCTGGCTTCTAGTTGCTCCATGTCCATACCCTCAGCTCTGTCTCCATCTTTATACATCTATTGCATCTGTGTTTCAGTTCTGCTGCTCTTTAAGATCTCAGTGATGCTGGATTAGAGGATCTCCTATTTCAACATAACTTATCTTTATTAATTAGCTCACTATATAGTTACTGCATTAGATCTGGAGGTTTTCTTTGAATACAGTTTCTGATACCCATAGGCTAAATACATACCCGTTTTTCTGTAAACATTCTTCTTCTTTTTTTTTTCATTTTTATTGGTTATTTTATTTTATTTTATTGGTTTTATTGATTATTTTATTTATTTACATTTCAAATGGTATTCCTCTTCCCAGTTTCCCCTTCACAATCCTCCTATCCGCTCCTTCCTCCCCCTGCCACTGTAAGGGCGTTATTTCACCTGCCCACCCACTCCTGCCTCAGCGACCTGGTGTTTCTTTATCCTGGGATATCAAGCCTCCACTGGACCAAAGGGCATGCATCTCAGTGATAGCAAATAAGGCAGTCTTCTACTACATATTTAGCTGAAGCCATTGGGTACCTTCTGTGCACTCATTGTTTAGTGGTTTATTCCCTGGGAGCTTTGGGGAGTCTGGTTGGTTTATATTGTTCTTCATTCTATGAGGTTGGAACCCCCTTCTGATCCTACAGTTCTTGCCCTAACTTCCCCATTGGAGTCCCCACACTCAGTCCAATGTTTTACTGTGTACATCTGCATCTGTTATTGGTTAGGAACTGTCAGAGCCTCTCAGAAGACATCTGTACCAGAATCTTGTTAGCAAGTACTTCTTGGTATTTGCAGAAGGGATGGATCCCTAGTTGGGGCAGTCTCTGGATGGCCTGTCCTTCAGTCTCTACTCCATTCTTTGTCTCTATGTTTTCCTTAGACAGAAACAATTCTGGGTTAATATTCTGAGAAGGTTGGGTGGCCCCCCTCCATCAACCGAGGGAGGGTGTCCATGCCTAACCTCTAGTTATAGTCTCTACAGGTTCTCTTTCCCATTTGTTGGGTATTTCAACTAATGTCATTCCTGTGGGTTCTGGAAGCCTCTTGCTTTCTTGGCATATGGGATTTTCTGGTGGATACTCCCAGTTCCCCATCCCTTGCTGCTACTCACCTTTATTCAATTTTCTGACCCTCTGTAAGTCTCCCATCTCCTTCCATACCTGATCCTGTCACCCTTTTTCCCTCCACCACCTCTCTTCTTCCCAGTTCCCTCTGTCCTTCTACATCCAGTTATTATTTCGTTTCTCCTTCTAAGTAAGACTGAAGCACCCATATATTTGGTCTTCATGCTTATTGAGCTTTCTATTGTCTGTGAGTTATATTGTGGATATACTGAGCTTTTTGTGACTGTATTACCCCAGTCACATGAAATCTTATCAAAGAGAACGTTGGGAAGAGCCTCAAACACATCAACACAGGAAAATATTTCCTCAGCAGAACACCAATGGCTCAGGGTCTAAGACCAATTATAAACAAATGGGGTCTTATTAAATTGAAAATCTTTGGTAAAGCAAAGGACACTGTCAATAGGACAAAATGGCAATCAACAGACTGGAAAAAGATCTTTAACAACCCTAGATCTGATAGAGGGCTAATATCCAATATATACAAAGAACTCAAGAAGTTAGACTCCAGAGAACCAAATAATCCTACTAAAAATGGGGTACAGAACTAAACAAAGATTTCTCAACAGAGGAATAACAAATGGCTGTGAAGTACCTAAAGAAATGTTCACTATTCTTAGTCATCAAGAAAATGCAAATCAAACCAACCCTGAGATTCCACCTTATACGAATCAGAATGGCTAAGATCAAAAACTTAGTTGACAGCAGATGCTGACAATGAACTGGAAAAAAAGGAACACTCTTCCATTACTGGTAGGAATGCAACCTGGTACATCTTCTCTGAAAATAAGTCTGGTGGTTCCTCAGAAAATTGGACATAGCACTACCTAAGGACCCAGCTATACGACTCCTTGACATATACTCAAATGATATTCCAATATACAACAAGGACTCATGCTCCACTATGTTCATTGCAGCCTTATTTATAATAGCCAGAAGCTGGAAACAACCCAAATGTCTATTAACAGAGGAGTGGATACAGAAAATGTGTTACATTTACACAATGGAGCACTACTCAGCTTTTATAAACAATGACTTCACGAAATTCGTAGGGAAATTGATGGAACCAGAATTAGCATTTTCAAAACCAAAGATTTAATCAGTAGTTTCCTAGCCTCTGGATCTAATTCCTTTCTATTTACAGCTCAAGTCCTCTTTGTAAAATGGCAGTGAATGTTTCTTTGGGACTTTGCATAATCTGAGTACATGACTCATGTTGATTTCTTGCTTCTTCATCCTTGTTTCAAACACAGTTGCCATGAGGCATAATGCTAAGGTGTCCTCTTCATATTCAATTTGCATCTGTATCTCAACATATAAACCCTTCTCCTAGCAACTGATCTTACAAAAGACTGATACATCAGGCCCTATTTCTCTTTCCTATCTCCTTAGCTTATTCTTTCTACCATGATCACTATTTTAATGCAGGGCCAGATCCTAATATTGCTTCTTTGTTGTTGTTTTTTTTTCTTCATCTTTTTAGTTTGTGAGATTATTCTATTTTGAATCACCAAAGAGTTTAATATCTGTTTCATGGATAGTGAATGCATACCTTATAATGTAGCACTTTATTTATTTATTTATTTATTTATTTATTTATTTATTGAGACAGGGTTTCTCTTTGTATCCCTGGCTGTCCTGGAACTCACTCTGTAGACCAGGCTGGCCTCGAACTCAGAAATCTGCCTGTCTCTGCCTCCCAAGTGCTGGGATTAAAGGCATGTGCCACCACTGCCTGGCTTTATTTATTTATTTGTTTTAAAGCCTGCATGTCTACAGGATGCCATCCAATTTGTTCTTATCCTTTGGTATGGTCATTTTATGCTGGTATTTATTGTACAGTTCTTACCTAAGCTATGGATAGTTTTTAACAATATTTGGATAAATTGCATTAATTTTATTATGTGGATGCATAGGAGGCTCAGGTCATAACTTTTTTGTATCTGTCTGAGTATGTTTTTCCTTTATATTTGCAAATATATTGAATTTTACTTCTATGACTTGTCTTTGTCTTATTCTTTTTCTTATATTAGTGAAACTCTTCTTTGGAAAGGCACAGAGAGCCACTATGGCTATCAAGATTAAAATAAGAAATAACATGTTAATAATCATAACTAGTACTGTGCCAATTTCTTGTTTCCCTGCCATGAACATTTCTCTGGCTTAGATCAGTCTAAGTTTAGATCCTGTGCCTAACACATTGTGTACCAATTGTAAAAGTAAGAGCTTTTTATATGCCCACCTTTTTTTCCCCAACAGTGACATGAAGACATTTATATTTATTTAAAGGTTTCAAGCCTATAACTAGGCAGACTCTGACTATGCTATTCTGGACTACTTCCCAGCTGCATGGTATTACCTGCCATCTTAGGTTCACCCTGGACCTCACCTTCTTTCATTGTTCAATGGCAATTTCCTCCTGTTCCCCTCTCAGACCCTCTCTTTCTTTCTCAGGGTATGGAAGTCTCACTTTCTCCTCTCCTGCTAAGTTATAGGCTGATCAGCTGTTTCTTGTCTAATCAGAAGATGATGGAGAATAATGTTTAATAAAATACTGAACCAGGAAATGCTTCATAATAATGGCAATACCAAATCAGAAATCAACAACTGAATATACATTGCACAAAAAATCCCCCAACAAGGTTCTACTACTTGTCAGTGTTTTACTTTTTATACTACTCTGTCTTCTCCTTTATATATGCCGTGAACAAAAAGGAAGTTGTCAGGTGCTCTTTTGCTCAATACAAAGAAACAAAGTGCACTTCTTTCTCCATACCATTTCTTTAGATGAAAAGGGACCTGTGGATAAACTTGGGAAAAATCACTCCTTTTGAGGAGAAAATGATGGCTGAGGCCATTGCTTAGCTGAAAGCCTTTATCAAAAAGATGAAGTGACAGGTTCAACCCTTAAGAGTCTCCTCATATTATACCTATTATATTTATTCAGCACCATGTCACTGAAGACACTTTAGAGATCTTTGTCTTTAATATGCTTTACTGGTGAGGATGGTATCAACATCCCTTCCAAAATGTAGTAATTTTCATGTGTGTATAAAATAAATTTTGGTCATTCTCATCACCTCTTCTATGTTATCTTTTCCCCTCCCCCAGCTTTGTTTTCTTGCCACCAAGCTCCCAACCCACTTTCATGTCCTTTTGTTTGATTTCCATTATTCTTTGTGGACAATTATGTCAAGCTACTAGGATCACACATATGGGCCTGAATAAGAATCTATCCACTCACTGGTCATGAATAAATTAGAAATGGTGAGATCACTGGAAATAAAGTTTTCCACTTTCTTAACAGCCTTCAGCTACCACTAAGTCTGATGGACAGGATTCAAAACATCTTCTGCAATCTATGAATTAATATTGAATAACTCAGACTTCTTTAGACTCTACGAAAATAACCTTTGTTCATTCATGTTAGAATGACAATGTAATGTTCCTATGACGATATTTTATATAGCCCTGTTTCCCATCCTGCTGTTCTTTACGTTCCCTGTTCTCTCACGTTGCTTGAGCTTTGGAATGGATGACAATGTGCCACAACAGGCTGAGCATTTTAAAATCACTTATTCTCAGTGTATTTACCAACAAAGAAATTCTGCAATGTCATTCATTTCAAAGGCCAACTTCTCTCTAAGATTGAGGACAGCACTAACCTGTTTTTATAAATAAGCATAATATAGAAGTTGGTTGAATACATATGTATTTGTCAAAAAAAAAAGATTAGAAAGCTTATCTCTAGGGCCTACTACCTACGTAACCATTGTCTTTGATTAGGTCTATAGCGTTCAGCATGAATTTTTTCATATGGAAGTGGCCTCAGATAGAATCAGTAAGCAGTTGGTTACCTTCATAAGATGGTGCTACTATTGCTTCAGTAAAAATATCTGGCTTGGGAGACAGGTGTTATATCTTATGAGATTATATGCTGAGAATTATCATTGCTACTTTTTATTCTATAATATCCAAACACTACTAAAAGCAAAGTTTCTCTCTGTATGGTTGTATTGTTCTGTTGGTATCCTTACTGGGCTAATTTTCATTTTTATTTCTTACTTGTAATAGTTAATGTGTGTAAAAAATAACAAAATAATAAACATAACATACAACAATCAAACAAAAACTCTACTGTATTTCAAAACTATTTTAAAACACAGAAGTTTATGTTAACTACTTATTCTCAAAACAAAAAAGAGAACTATTACAAAGTAATTTTAGAAGAAGTATTTGACTCAAAGTACTTTACCTGCCATAGACACAAATTCAAGATGAACATATATTGTACTATCAAATCAGTTTCAAAATTGTGAGCTTATGTCTTTATTAAATTTTACTGAATAACTACAAAGTCTAATAATTTCAAAAATAATAATTATATCCACATACAATAAAACAATTTTTAATGTAAATTATTATTTTAAATAAATTCCAGAGCCTGACATATTCAGAGGTGGATGCTCATAGCTAACCGTTGAATTGATCAAGGTGTTCCCAATGGAGGAGTTAGAGAGAAGGAGCTTAAGGAGCTTAAAGGGTTAGTGGCCTCATGAGAAGAGCAACAATACCAACCAACCAGAGCTCTCAGGGTCTAAAACACCAGCCTGGGATCACATAGGGAGGGACCCATAACTCCAGCTGTATATGTAGGTGAGGATGGCCTTGTAGGTCATAGGTGGGAGAGGAGATCCTTGGTCCCATGAAGACTGGAAGCTGAGTGTGGGGGAATTCGTGGGTGGGGAGGTGGGAGTGGGGGGTAGGTGGGAGTACATACTCATAGAAGCAGGAAGAGGTAGGATGGGATAAGGGGTTCCTGTCTTGGGGGCATGGGGTAAGGAGATAACATCTGAAATGTAAATAAAATATCTAATAAAAAAAAAGAAAAACAAAAAATCCCATACTTATATATGTATGGTTATATTTAATATACATTAATTAAAGTAGATATAAATTAATTCTCTTCCTCTCTTTTCCTTATCCATCCCCTCCCAGCTACCATGTCTCAAACTCCTCCCATCTCTCCCTCAAGTTGATATTCCTATATGTGTGTATGTGGGTATGCATAAAAATATATATAAAATAAAAATGACTTGCTGAGTCTCCTTTGTTATTTATGTGCACATGGTCTTAGAAATGACCAGTTTGGTTTGGACAATGAAGAAGAGGCTGTTCTGGGAGAGTCTTAATATCCTCAGAATTTTTACTTATTAATTAATTATTACTTATTAAATAATACTCTCAGAATTTTTTAGTTGCCCTATAGTTTTGTGTCTAAGAATCAAACCCTGTGAAGATTTCTTCCTTCCTTGTTGACATGCTAATAGGCACTAACTTTGTTGTAGCCTTGTTTATGCAGTCGATCAAGACAAAATGTTTCATAACTGACTTTCTGTTACTCTAGCTCCTTCAGTCTTTCAACTCCCTTTTCTCCCATGTTCTCTGAGCCAATGATGAAGGAAGCATGGAGTAGATTTATCATTCACACCTAGAACACCCACAATCTGCTGAATTCTGCAATGTGTGTGGTTCTAGTTTTCTGTAATGGTCTCCATTTGCTGCAAAGAGAGACTTGTTTGATAAGGTGGTTTGTGACTTACATGTGTGTATAAGGATAAAATTTATAATATAATAAGGCATTACATTGGTGTTGCAAAGTGGCAGTAAAGAATGGGAAGTCATGTCTGGTGCTGTTACTGGAAACTAAGCCAGACTGTTTGGATTGGTTAAATAATGGACCCTAGAAATGTGTTATTTTTAATCACCCCAAAAATTTTTTAATAGTAATATCAAGTTTTTTAAACTTTCTTTATTACTTAAAACCCTAAAACCAGACATATCCACAGGAAGCTTTGAAGATATATGAGTGGCAAACACAGAGAGTAAAACTATAGATCAGAAATAAGTCCTTAATGGAAAGACAGACATATCCTGAGGAAAGCTGCTCAAGATGCCTCACCTGTTACAGAAAAAAAAAAAAAAAAAAGCTTTCTAGAGACAGTGATTCTATTATCTCCTCTTCATGCTAACAGCTGGAGCAGACAGATGTTTGCTTTCCTTTTATTTATTTATTTTTGCAGTGTACTGAAAGGAGCCACAAAAAGACTGTAACTCCATTCAAAACTCTGCTTTCTTTCATTTGCTTAACTGCATGTGGAGGTGAGGAATGAAACCTTAAATTTACAACTGAAAATCAAAATACCAGATGGTTTTATAATTGGATATTTCTTTTCCCACTGAGTGAAACAGATTTCTAAAAGACATGGGCTAAAAATATGTGTACGTATAATTCAACACATGCATAGCAAACAGGTAACATAAAAAAATAAAACAAAGCAAAAAAATTCTTTATAGCATTGAGACAATAATGACTTTGACAAAATTAATTTCATAAAAGATTAAATCTGTATGAGCCATGACATAACGCTTCATGCTGAGTATAGTTTTCTATTTTTGTATGAGAAAACAAAAATTTTCATGTTAAGAACAATGTATATACAAATATTTAAATGTGTGTGTATGGTTGTGAGTGTATGTGTATGTGTGAGAGAGTTTCTTTTCTATTTATAGACTTTATTTTAAAGCCAAATTAGCAACATTTTACCACTATATGTTACATATATGTTTTAAATATGTGTAATAATATTATCCTGTACAATATACATATGAGCAATTTTTCAGTTAAGATTAAAAATTTATTTAGCACATATTCTTCTAAGGTGAGCTTGACTGAGGACAAGAATTCTATGATTTAAGAAATCACTGGTGATAACTAAAAAAATATGCATATGCCAACTGCTCACCCTTGAAAAAATTAAAATTCTCTCTATAATATTCCAAGAACTTTTAATTATATTATTTTCAATAAAAAATATTTTAACTATCTTGTTTAATTCAACAGAACCTATAAAGAATGTAGTAAAAGTTTGCGGTTGAACAAAATGTGTTGCTACAAAATACATAGGCAGCAAAATAATTAGAAAATATCAAATATTGTTATAAGCCCTATACCGTCCATCTTTTATTATTAAGGAATATTATTTACAAGATATAAATATAGGCTAGAGAAACAGCTCAGTGGTTAAGGTTCTTGCCCTTTTCTTTCTGAGAACACAACATTAGTTCCCAATACCCATGTAAGCAAGCTCAATATTGGCTGTAACTACAAATCCTTAGGCTTTGTGAATAGCTTTTGCATATAGATAACAAATTCACACACACACACACACACACACACACACACACACACACACACACAC
>JANHMN010000004.1:100015833-100027104 GCA_030674055.1 Rhabdomys pumilio | reverse complement strand
ACACACACACACACACACACACACACACACACACACACACACACACAAACACACACACACACACACACAAACACACACACACAGTTTTAAATATCAATAATAATAAATCTTAAAAAGTATAAATATTTGATAAAGAAATCAAAATATGTTATATTTGCTTCCATCCTTTGTTTACTAAAGTAGAACATAGATACATAATTCATTTTGGGTGAATAGCTAGCTGGAAAGTGGAATGGAAGGAATGTAGAGGATTGGCCTGATGGTATTCTAATGCTAATACTGATTCCTTAAGACGTGTTGGCCCCAGAGATGAGAGAATCCATACCTAAACCCAAGTGACTTACCCCCAAATTATGTCTGATTGATGAATAAAGAAGCTGACAGCTGATATGTGGGCAGAAGAAACATGGCAGGGACCAGGGTACTCAGGCTTGGAATCAGAGGAGAATTACAGAGAATAGAAGAAAAAAACAGTGAAAGAACTGAGAAATCAAATCTTTTAAGTTCAGATTCCATTTTAGAGAACCTGACCTAAAATTGAACTCAGGTAAACTAAAGGGCCAGGCATTAGTTTCCAGGTTACAACCCAACAAGACCTACATCTCCAGGTTATTCCCCCAATAAGACTTGCATCTAACTCCAGTTTCCAAGTTATACCCACCAAAAATTCTTCAACCCCCAGTTACAAGCAGGCCTCTGCCTCACAACCAAAAATGCAGAGGAAAACAGAGATTAAGTTTATGCTTTAACTCTCAGCACCAGCCAATTATGCTAAAGGTCACCGTAGCACTCCAATTACATGCTTGTCAGGCTAGAAACACTTACCTTTTGCTTGCCACTTTCTACAAAACCTTGCCCCAGATAAGTATACAGGCTCTTCTCCACCAAAACTGTCCTGCATGTTAGAGGTGGGCTGAGCTCAGACTTGAGCTTGAATAAAGGCCTCAATTTGATTTCATTAGATCAGCTCCTTACCAGTCTTCCAGTGTTCACTAACACACTTCCTTCGCAGTACAGAGCCTCCATGGTTTAGGAGTCATGAAAACATGGCCTTGAGGGCTGGTCAAATGGTGTTAAGAGCAGCCCAGATGAAACATAGTAGGAAATAATTTGGAGTTATTGATAGAAAAATAGATTCTAATAATATAGAGGGTAATATCTGCCCAGCTCTTGTGCTGTTTAAGGCTTATTATAAAATATAAAGCATTTGTGTCTTTAATCCAGGAAATAAATGGACAAAGGTGGAGTAGAAACCCCATACTGGGGTTAAAGATTTTTACAACATACTTAAGTAGATTTACAAAGATTTTTTGGAGTCTTTCCTGGAAAAATGTGTTTTTACTCTTAGGTGCAAGTAGTTATTTTTGTGAAATAATATTTTCAATAGACAATGTATTCTAAATAATAAAAATATATTACCTGATTTATGTTAAGCGGCAATATTTGAAGAATTAAAATACCACAAAATTAATCTGCATTTCTTAAAATTGTACATAAAATGTTTTTTAAAACAAAAATATACAAAGTAACATTTTAATGCATTAACTATTATTACCTGTTTAAATTAGTTGAGTTATCTGCATTAGACAATTTCTTCTATCATAGTAACTTAATGACAAAGATAAAGTATATAAATATAAAAATGAGGGCTAGCAGTGTGATTCATTGTGAGAAAATATGTTGGTAGCATGGATTTGACCCCTGATACCTATGATAGAGGGAAAGGTGTTCTCTGACTTTCACTCATGTACCTTGGCATGTGCTCACAAACACTCATATGCATGAGTGCCTGTGTGCATGCACGCATGCACATGCACGCGCGCGCGCACACACACACACACACACACACACACACACACACACACACACACACACAATGATCTGAGGAGAGACAGAGACGGGGATAGAGAATAGAGAAGAGAAAGAGAGAAGGAAAGAGGGATGTAGGGTGGGAGAGATGAGCAATAGATGGAGAGGAATTAATGAATAAATTTAAATTTAAATCAAGAATTTGAAAACTACTATCTTGACCTGTCTCAGGGTTACTGTTGCTGTCATGAAACTCCCTGAGGAAAAAAATCTTGGGTAGAAAAGTGTTTGTTTTGCCCACACTTATACTTTAGAGTTGCTTCTTAAAGAAGGGCAGGAACTCCAGCAGAGAGGAAACTTGGAGATAAGCTATTTCTGAAGCCATGGAGGAGGGCTGCTTACTGTTTGATCCTCTATGTCTTATTGAATATGCTTTTATTAACACCCAGGATGATCTGCCCAGTGGTCCTACCATCTTTAATGGGATGGACCCTTCTAAATACCAATCACTAATTAAGTAAATGCCCTACATGCTTGTTTATAGCCCAATATTATAGAAGGATGTGTAAATTGAGCATCCCCTCTTAGAAGGCACTAATTTGTGTGTTAAGTTGAAACAAAACTTGCAGGGACACATCTATAAATAAATATATTGACTTACATACTTCCTTTGAAAAATCCAGTCTATCCTATTATATTAGTTACAAATTACTGACTTTACTTTAAGGCTCTATATCTTAGCTTACTTTGAATTCATTTCCAAAAATGGGTTTTACCAAGAGTTATTGCCTTTGAATTTTCTTCTGAACCTATTCATATCTCTACAAATTACTACATTACCTGACCCTCAAAGAAATTAGCTAGTCTACAAAATATTTTCTAAATGTTTAACTTAAATGAGTAAACAAATGAACACTTATTCATGTGTTGAATAAGTTGCTATATATTGTTAATGGAAGCACATTCTGAAGGTGACATATTAAATCTCTATTCAATCAACATTTGCTATGTTCACATTTTCTAATCTCCTGACTTTATATATTTTTAAGTTATGTGAAATGATAAAATTTACATTTTACTTCAAATAGAAAGACACACACACATCCCCCCCACCCTCGGGAACTTGTCCAGCTGTTTGCCTCCTATCATTGTTTAGTAGGAACAGAGCAAGTCAATCATTTGTATTTTGTAAATAACAGTCACTATAAAAAGTTCAATAGGATGAGGTTTAATTACTCATGTTTAAGAATAATTCTCATGCAACAAAGTGAATAATATCAGTTTCTTGGTCCAGTTATAAAACAATAATCTGATTTTAAGTTTTAAAATAAGAACATTTGAATCACATTAAGGAGAAACACATCCTCCCATTACTGTGGGGAACCACTGATTCTAAAGAATAAATAATATTTCAATTACTGTCCTTTTTATCTATTTCTAGTTAGTTTTTCAGCAAAGCTGATGTATTATGAGTTGGAAACTGTAGAAACTACAGAAAAGTTGAGTTTCTTCAGACAGTAACCAATGGTTGACTACATTCAAATAGTGTTTTCAGAACTGGAGAATATGCATAGTGAAATTACAACTTTGGTTAAGATCAAGTTCATACGTAGCTGTGAAAGAAAGTAATTTTTCTTGGATAAAATTTATGTTGTTTGTGTTTGTTCCTTTTATCCTCTCTACAATTTCAATAGCTGGGCTAGCAATATGGCTCAGTGGTTAAAGGCTGATGATGATCACCAGTGTAATAAAAGGAGAGAAACAACTGATTTGTCCTCTATTGCACACACACACACATACACAGACACACACACACACACACACACACACACACACACATACACGCAGACACACACACATACAGGGACAGACATATTCATCTTGAAGTAAAATAAAATAAAGATAATTACATTTTATAAATATCCAGAATTTCCATATAAACATACATCCTGAATGACTCTTTGGGTCAGAATAACCACAAAAAATTAAATAAATAATAGCGTTGGCTGTATCTCTTCTAGCATCCTGGAAAATAACAAGTTTTATGTTCATAATAAGCATTTCAGGCATGCCAAGAGCAGCTTATTTAACTTCCACTTAACTTCCCCCAAGTTAAGTTTGACTGTTTTGCTTTCCAGTTCCATTGTTGGCTAAGGCATTGTCCATGTTTTATAGACAAACCTAATTTTGTCTATGTGAGACAGAAGAAGCAAGTGATTGGCAGGAGAATAACCTTTCTCTCAGGAAGATCCCATATAACAAGCTCTAATGACTGTGATACAGCAAATGTACTAGACATATCCATCTTGACAGGAGACAAACATCGTTCTTGAGAGCAGTTTTGAGTTTATAAATAGGGGAATGCCACATTCTTGGTGACTATGAAAGACTGAGTTTGCTGCATGCTAGTTATAGTTGTTTTAGTGTATGAAAAAATATTTTCAAAGCAGTTCAGTGTATGAAAAATTTCAATATATCATACATGGGTACTCCATAACAGTCCTGAAAGCAAGGTAGGGGAACTCCATAAGAACGATTTCTTCATTTGTTAATAATGTTTAGTTACAAGCCTAGAACTCTATTGCAATGAAAACTCCCAGGAATCTATGAAAGTGACCCTGCTAAGATGTCTAGTAATACAAAAACAAAACAAAACAAAACAAAACAAAACAAAACAAAAAACAAAACAACAAAAAAAACCAAAACGTACTGACAGATTATTCTGCTATAGATGGGTATTGTCAACTCTCCCTAGGATCCAGGATTCTTGTGAAGAGAATGAATTTTGTCCTCAGCTTTCTTTTTAGCATTTTGTATGCAGAAATATACACATTTATAAAGCAACACATGTATCCATGGCAGTATGTGTCATAAATAGAGGAGGCAATATGCTTGGCATACATTAGAGGTATTTGAGTTTAATTAGTACCAA
Source organism: Rhabdomys pumilio (assembly GCA_030674055.1). NCBI lineage: Eukaryota > Metazoa > Chordata > Mammalia > Rodentia > Muridae > Rhabdomys > Rhabdomys pumilio. The sequence goes on along the minus strand of JANHMN010000004.1, from coordinate 100,022,363 downwards.
CATACACACACACAAAAATAGACATACTTATAAATGTCAAAAACTTTTGAAGTTATAGTGAGAAACAGTTTCAGGTGAGCTGATTTTGAAAATATGGAATTTTTTTATTGAGGTATTGATTAAAATAGAATGTATCTGTGCATGTAGAAAAAATATGGGAAAAATGGAAAGGTTTGAAGATACCAACTATCTGCAGATATTCTTTGTTTAATATTTATGTATGAAAATATAGTTGAACATAGATGACCAAGTGTCCGGCCTGACATGAGGTCTAATCTCCATCCCACCTTCACCCTTCAGTTACATACACAAGTGGGCGTGATAAACAGGCCCCAGGACCCAGAGAGATTTACATACTAATAAGGTACCTGAAGACCAGAGGGTGAAGCCAATTAAGAATTCCTTCCCAGTCCCTCCCCTCTCTTCTCCTCCCTATTTAACTCAGGTCTGCCCTGTGTTTTGGGGGGCTCACATCCAGATCCATCCACCATCTGCCATGCTAATAAACCCGTTTTGGAAACCCTAGGACTTCCTCGTGTGTTGGGGCTGGGCCATGAGGAGCTGTGGAGCCACAGCAGAGACCTTTAGTGAGCAGCCAGGCCTAACTTACAGCTGGAGGAACCCAGGGCATTCTCAGCCAACCACACACAGCGTGGCATGAGAGACCCCGTGGTTCCCCAGCCATATTTTTTTTACCCACAATCAGGTAGAGAAAGCACTACATATAGGAGCTCAATAAAGATAGAGATGTAAAGACTTCCATAACCTCCACCTTATTCATTTCTAACTCACTTATTACTAAAAAATTGGTAATCATAATGGGTGGCATATTAATTGGTCAATTGTCATGAACTCTGTCTAATCACTGTTGCCTTTATTCATATTAGAAATCAATCACTGCTAGTAGTTTTGCAGTGTATTTTATGAGTTCTCAACATTTCTTATTCAGATTACTGGATTTTAGCTCCATGAAAATATACACAAACTATTTTCAATAATTATTTCCTATAAAGTATTTTGAGAAGTATAAAATTCTTTTCTGGTAAATTACAAATATGGAATCAATAATGACATAGTTAGCTAGATTAGAATAATCACAAAAAACAGAAGAAGGAACAATTACAAAATAAAAGTTGCTTAGGATGTTGATACATACCTATTATTTTACCAAAGACCTGGCTACATGAGATGCTGAAACAAACAAACAAACAAAAAGGCAATAAAAACTAACCTCTGCATTAACTGGTTTTTTTATTTTCAACCTCAGGTCTAATAGAGATTTTTAACCTATTAAACAATTATTATTATTATAGAACTGTATGTTAATTTTAATCCTTTAAGATTGCGCTAAAATTATTCAGTAACTAGTCATACTGAAATGCTGAATGAGATCTTCTGTAATTACTTATAACCAATTGCATTATACAAACTGTGAAGATAAGACAATTTTGTAAAGGGAATGTCAATAAAATTGTATTCAGTGAAAACAAGCCATTAAAATACAGGAGATATTTTCACTAGAAACTCCTAATGGACTTAATGTCATCTTCAAGTAAAATGACATTGCAATTTAGGACAATATAGGGATATTAAAAATCATAAGAATTAATTTGGGAAATTATTGTTCTTTACATATATCATAGTGTTTTTTAATTATGACACAAAACAGTTATAAAAAATGACATCATGGTTGTTGTATAACTTGTAATTTATATAAATAATTTTTAAAAAATGCTTACAATATAATTTAAGATGTTGTTTGTATGACTTAGAAGGCAATCAATGGTGAGATAGATTAATGGGTAAGATATTTTTGCATATGAAGATCTTAGTCTTAAACCCCAGGACACACATACAGCATAAATGAGATACAGTGCAATATATCTCTAATCCAAGTGCTCCTATGAGAAGATGGGAGATGATATATGAAAATCCAGAGGCATGTGCTACAAGCACATAGTTTCCTGAAAGAGAAAACAACAAAAAGACTGTCCCAAGCAAGGTAAAATGTGAGGACTGAGGTTGTCTTTTAAATTATTTATGAATACTCTGGCATTTATCCAAATAAATACACAGACTGTGTATGTGGGGAGGGTGTAGGAGTGTCTCTCTCTCTTTCTCTCCTTCCCTCATCTCTTCTCTCTTCTCTCTCTCTCTCTCTCTCTCTCTCTCTCTCTCTCTCTCTCTCTCTGTCTCTCTCTCTGTCTCTCTCTCTCTCTCTCTCTCTCTCTCACACACACACTTAAAAATTAATAAATATTTAAAAGAAGAACTTCTGGAATTCAAAAAAGTCTTTCATTAAAGAGATGAATTATAAACCCTATGAGCTGTATCATCTTTGATCCCCATATAATTTTTTCCACAATTGTCTTTCTAAGTGCTGCACAGCTTAATTTTTAGTCTGATGTCATTTACAACTAACTGCAAAAACTTTTCAAACTATACATACAGTGCTATACATATTTCTTAAATGGAATTTAGTTTTGTGATTATTCTCTGTCTTTATTTCACATTACAATTTGTTTTTCATTATTTTAACATACACACCCTTGTTTCACAAAAATTTTCTTTTCTAATTTTCTAATGCTTACTGTATCTTAGAAATACTATTAGTGAGTGAGGAAACATGACAATACAGTGAAAACCCAAAAACCATAAAATCAATAAATTGTGAAGAACAAATAATAGGATACAGAATGGAATTAGAAATTCTTTCACTGTAGTAACAATGCAAAAAACAACAACAACAAATTGTATATTACTTCTAATTTTCTAATACTCTCAGCTACCCTAAGTTTGCAGTATTTTATAATCATATTATGTTGTATCTTATGGTACTAAGTTAAAGACACACACACACACACACACACACACACACACATACACACACAATTTTGAGAACATGTAAACTATTAGGATACCCTATGATTGTTTAAAATTTCTTGGTGTTATTTTTTCTTTCAACCATGTTATTTCTCTCATTCTGTATTTTTGTTATGTTTTACATTCACTACTAAAATTTCCTTCCCAACTTGTATTACTTTAAACTTAACACATGACACATCATTGAAATAAATTCCCCCAACTCAACAGAAGAAGACAACAAGCGAAGTGAATCTTCTAGGAACATATCAGAACTCTTTAATTTTCATTTTTTATTGTAAATGCCCACAAATCCTAAGTTAATGTTTGTTTTCCCAAAATAAAATATAGTTATCACATAATCTCTTATATTTTATAATATATTATCAAAGTAATATATTATCAAAGTAATCTTCCCTATTACTAATCTAAAATATTTTTTTTTATTTCATTGGAAATGTTGAAGAATGAAGTAAACTTGTTCACAATGTTAATGAATAGTCACTTGAATTCTTTTGAATACATTAATTATTTTTTTAGTACTTGTGGCATACTTTGTAATTTCTTCAAAATAGATCAAAACTTTAATGGTGATATTTTATATTTAAGATAATAAAATTTCAAAAGGACCATTGCTATTATGAGTTACATAATAGAGTGGAATCACTTATATATAACAGTTGAAATTGTACTATAAATATCTAAAAAATACTTAATACAAATGGTAATAGATTTTCTGATAACATGAAAAAAAGAGAGCTTTTTAAAATTTGATTATAAAAATTTTGGTGTGAATATCTTTTATTCCTTGGAAAACAGACATTTCATTATAGTGTCTCTAATATTATCCAATGATCGCCAAACTACTTAAGAATTTATTCAAATTTGTATGAAGAATCTTTACTTAAATTCATAAATAAATTCAGAAAATAAATTCAGAAATAAATTTACTTAAATTCAGAAATAAAAATGTAAAAATATGAATATTGTAGCAATGTTTAAATAGTGTTGATAGTCATTCACAATAACTCTCTAAAAAATGTAACCTAAAATTATACATTATTTCACAGCTCTCATTCTATTCGGTATAAATATTTAAATGCCAACCTTTGGATTATAACAAAACAAGAAAATTAAAGATAATCTAAGTATTTAATAAATAACAAACATATTTTAGAATGATTTGTTTATCAACTGTTTAAATTTTAGTAAAATTATTGAGAAAATTTTGGTGGCAATATAAATCAACATTTTATTATTCAAATAAACATATATAAGCACAACAGCTCTTATAACTTAAAACCACCAGAAGCAATTTTGATTTCTTTCTTTTTATTATTATTATTTTATTGGAAATTTTATTTACATTTCAGATGTTATCTCCTTACCCCATTCCTCCCTCTGCCCAGGAATCCCCTATTCCATCCCACCTCCTCCTGCTTCTATGAGGATGTGCCCCTACCCACGCCTCCACTCCCACCTTCCCACCCTCAACTTACCCCACACTTGACATCCAGTCTTCATGGGACCAAGGATATCCTTTCCCACCTATGACCTACAAGGCCATCCTCACCTACATATAAAGCTGAAGCCATAGGTCCCTCTCTATGTGCTCCCAGGCTGGTGGTGTAGACCCTGGGAGCTCTGGTTGGTTGGTATTGTTGCTCTCCTCATGGGGCTGCTAACCCTTTCAGCTCCTTCAGTCTTCTCTCTAACTCCTCCATTGGGAACCCCTTGATTAATTCAATGGTTAGCTGTGAGCATCCGCCTCTGAATATGTCAGACTCTGGCAGACCTCTGAGGAGACAACTATATCAGGCTCATGTCAGCATACAATTTCTGGCATTCACATCAGCTTCTACCTTTGGTGACTGCAAATGGGATGGATACCCAGGTGGAATGGTCTCCAGACGGTCTCTCCTTCAGTTTCTGTTCCACACTTTTTCTCCATATTTGCTCCCTTGAGTATTTTATTACTCCTTCTAAGAAGGAACGAAGCATCTCACTTGGTCTTCCTTCTTCATGAGCTTCATTCATGTGGTCTGTGAGTTGAATCTTGGGTATTGCGAGTTTCTGGGCTAATACCAAATTATCAGTGAGTGAATGTCATTTGTGTTCTTTTGTGATTGGGTTACCTCACTCAGCATGATTTTTTCTAGTTCCATCCATTTACCTAAGAATTTCACAATTTCATTGTTTTTAATAGCTGAGTAATACTCCATTGTGTAAATGTACAACATTTTTGTATCCATTCCTCCACTGAAGGGCATCTGGGTTCTTTCCAGCTTCTGGCTTTTATAAATTGTTGGTGGGATTAAAAGATGGTGCAACCACTCTGGTTATCAGCTTGGCAGTTCCTCAAAAAACTTGGACAGCATTACCTGAGGACCTAGCTATACACACTTCTGGGCATATACCCAGAAGATTCTCCAACATATAACAAGGACATATGCTCCACTATGATCATAGCAGCCTTATTTATAATAGCAATTTTGATTTCTAAGACTTATGTTCCCATCCACTTTTACAATTTTAAAGGACACGTGCTTTTATTCCTAGTAGCTTCCAATGGAAGATTTCCAAAGAGTTTAGTTTTCTTTCATTTTAACAACACATGTTCAAACTCTTTGAAAATCTGTTAAATGTTTTTGCAAACTTTCCAGTCCTACAAATTTGAATCATATTTTTTTACTTGAGTTTTTTTTCCTTAACTTCGGTATAATAGAATAGAAATCAAGTTAATGGAAAAACTATTGGGAAGATTATAATCAAAGTAATAAGAAACAATAAGTAATTCAGGATTAAGATGGCCCTCCATTTGTTTAAATTGATATTACTGATTTGTTGTACATTTTACTGATCACAGTAGGCGATAGAAAAATCAACTGGACATAATCACCCTGTAGTAAGAACTCACTGAGAGAGAGATAGGAAAGTATATAAACCTGTCAATTCAAATTAGTGACACGATTGATCTGAGACAATATATATATATATATATATATATATATATATATATATATATATGAGACTTGGAAGTGGTTATAAATCATTGGATGTTTGGAAATATTTTGCTGAATATATTGTTCCTCAGATACACTACATAAATTAGATGAGAATTTGACATTCATGGAACACATTGATACAGATGAGACATCATGAATAAAAATATTTAGACAAAAATTCCCTTAAAAATAAATTTAAATGAGTTAATACTTGGTAAACTTATTGTTGATATATAATTCTATTAATCTAAAATTACTATCACAATAATTTGTACCTATATATGTGCAAACCTTGAGTATGTATGCTTTGAAAATTGTAAATATTTTAAATATTACCAGAGTTTTTGGTGTCTTCTTGATTATACTATAAATATAATAAATATTAAAAAATATTAATAAAAAGAAATTAAATAGGTTGATTTAGTTGGGTAATACATAGGGTTGATGGATAAATATACTAACAGTTCTGAAAATTATTTATTAATATTTTATTCTCTTTCTAAGCATTATGACACAACTTCCGTTGGTTTTCCTAGAATTTCTAGAATGAAAAATTTCTGGGTTAGAGATAATCATTTACTGTTTATGATAATTGTCAAAAAAAGATCTGTTACAATGTGTAGTAAGCCTCTCTGCCCTTTACTCCTAGGGAGGTTTTTTTTT
>JANHMN010000004.1:99974454-100015547 GCA_030674055.1 Rhabdomys pumilio | reverse complement strand
AGAGAGAGAGAGAGAGAGAGAGAGAGAGAGAGAGAGAGAGAGAGAGAAACAGAGAGAGAAACACACAGAGAGAAACAGAGACAGAGAAACAGAGACACAGAGAGGCAGAGACAGAGAGAAAAGCATAGGTGTAATATGTGTATGGAAGTTTTACTGGGTCAGTTGTACAGAGACAAGTTGCAGAGAGAATTTGCTAGACATAGGTGAGGACAGAATAAGCCCGAGAATAAGAAGGAACCAGAAAACCAGAAGATAAAGATATATTGCCAAAGTTAGTATGAGGTCAATCAGAGAACTTTCACCAGAAGTCAGGAGAAGCCAATTTGAAGCAGTCATCTTGGAAGATTAGATAGTATGGAGGTTAAAAGCTTTCAGGCCTAGGCCTAGGGATAGCTAGAACAGAGAAAGAATCACTCTAGGACCAGCCTAAGCCTCACAGCTGCAGAACTAGCTAGGGCACAGCTCTCATCTCATCCCTTTATTTGAGGAAATAAAAGCAACATATACTGTTAAACTATCTAGCCACAATTTTATGACAGTATTTCTATTGTGGTGTTCTCATTCTCATTTATATCTCCCTTCCATTGTTAGTTTTTCAATGTGAATTAGTTTTAATTGTGCATCACAGGAAATTTCTGCTTCCTTTATTGTATAGGTATCACAATACTGTTTTATCATCTAATTTGAGCTGAAAAGAATTAAACACAAATAACTTCACATAAAGAGTGTGGTATATTCTAAAATGTGTACAAAATTATTAAATAATATTGTCACAATTATCTCAAAACTAATTTCTAAATTTTTCTTTAAAAAATTAAAATGCTAAACTTTTGTTAATCAACACAGGCTGTTGGTGGCAAATATGAGGTAGAAATAAAATTGAAATAGATTCTTGAGTCAGTTCTATGCCTCAGTGTTAGAGGACTTAGCTAGCATTTAACCTGGTTTTGACCTAAATTATCACAAATGTAAACAATAGACAAAACAATACCAAGGAAGGAAAAAAGGCATTTTTTTTTTTGGATTTTAAACAATGAGCCTTGATTTAAATAAAAATGATTAACTTTGTGCTACATAAAAATTATCTTATCCTGTTAGATGGAAACAATGCAGGAAGAATTTGCTTATTTTATGGACTAATGAGAACATGAGTAGTCTACAAAATTCCATAATCACAAGTTGACCAATAAAAGACTACATGTTGCTTGCAGAATAATGTAAACTACTTTGACAGTACGGTTTTTTGTTTGTTTGTTTGTTTGTTTGTTTGTTTTGGTTTTTTTTTTAACTTTAGGTTTAGGAACCTCTTCCTGTTTTTTATTAGGCCTACTCTTCATAAAATCTTTCCAATGGAATGAAATTTTAGAGCCCAAGTTCTACTGAAAAATCCCTAAATACACAAAAGTCAGGTTCAATTTGTACATCATTTTTTGCATACTAGAATCAGAGATAATATTCACGGGAGATATAAAAACATCATGGTAAAATACTTTTTTTCCTATAGATATCAGACCGATGACAGCTCTCATTGCTCATGTTAGAAAAATTTAATTTCACAGCCAGTTTCAAATTCCTGCTGTTTCTGCAGGGTTTGCAAAATACAGGAATGAGCAGAGTAAGTCTCTGCCGTAAAGCATCTATGAAATCCGTAATTCCAAACACTCCATAAAAAGTTTGCATTTCCTTTAGATACTTCTTAAAATGAAGAAAGTTTCTTTGACAATGATTACTCAGCAATGTTTAAATGTTTGCTACCAATTTTACTCATCTGCAATGGCTAAATCCTATCGCCCCATGGTATCAAGTATGCAAAAATTTAATTGCTTTTTACAGTATGAGCTTTCATAGAGACATAGAATGAAAACGAGCTGAAATAGGTAAATATGATCTGAATTACACTATTCTGTGATCTTAAAATATTAGAAAGTATCATGAAGTCTTATTTATTAATTGTTGATATTAGTGTCAGAGCTATTGGTGTTCTGTTCAAAAAGTTGTGTCCCATACCAATGAGTTCAAGACTATTTCTTCAATTCTCTTCTATTAGAATCAGTGTTTCAGTTTTATGTTAAGTTTTGTGCACAGTGACAACTATGCATCTATTTTCATGCTTCTAGATGTCCACATCCAGTTAGACCAGCACCATTTGTTGAAAATGCTTTCATTTTTATGTCGTATGTTTAGATTCTTTGCAGCTCAAATTGATACCTATCCAAAAGGCAAGAATCAGTCCCTGACAGTATTATTGATACTCGGTTATATTTGCAGACATAAGCCTAGAATAACTCTCCTCTAAGAGGAACTACCCAAATATAGATGGAGAGACCACCCAGCCAAGTCTTACGAAAGAGTTGGATAAAGGATTGAGGGGTAGAGACTCCACAAGAATACCAACGAAGTCAACTAGCCTGGTTTCTTGTGGCCTCCCAGAGACTAAACCACGAACTAAGAAGCACAAGTGGGCTGGACCTAGGACCTGTGAGCATACTTAGCAAAGTATGTGTAGTTTGGACTTCATGCAAGTCCCTCAAAAACTGTTGCAGGGACTTACACTGATTCTGTTCTCTCTCTATCCGGGCTTCCCTGTCTGGCTTCAGTTGGAGGGGATGTGCCTAGTCTGGAAGTGACTTGAGGCGCCAGGGTAGTTTGGGACCCAAGGGCATGTCTCCCTTCTCAGAGGAGAAGACAATGGAGAATGGGAGGAATGAATAATAAAATAAAGGATTCAAATCATAGGTTGAAGACATATTTTATGTGTACACATTTGCCTACCACATGAAGCCAGGGTCAGCTTTCATTCAACACTAGCCACTGAAATTAAAACAAAACAAAACAATTATCCATCATGGAAAAAAAATCCAACAAATAAAAACATTTAAAATACCAAGAGAGATTAAAATCTTTCCATCTGAAAATGTATATTTTTACCAACTATTCCAATAAACTTCACCTAATAAAAACTTTGTGTCTTATAAGTATTAAATGCCCACAAAGTTTCTAATAAAATACACAAGTCAGTTTATAATTTGTTATTTATATCTTAGTATATCATTTAGAATTAGATAATGAAAATTACATTGTATTTTATAAGTATGTTGAACATTTCTAGAACTATATTTTCAACAAATTAATCATCATTTCAGTATTTTGTGTCTCATCCTCATGTGAAACAGATTGGGAAGCAGAAGTGTAAATACATATATAGGTGCTAACATCAAGAGGAAATATGAAAGTACCTAATCTTCCAGGCATAGGCTATGTTCAAAAGACCTTGTGAGTTATAAAACATTCTTACACCTGCAAGGAGAAGCACATAAGCAATTCATACAACTAAACTAAACAAAATTGTAGAGTCCATACTTAAAGAATGAAATATTTTGACACACTTAGTACCTGGTTCCAGACTTTTGAATAAAGAATCATAGTACGTTCTATTGTGTCCATAAAACCAACAGGGCAGGATTGTTTTTCCTTGCTTTTCTGACTAGAGGTAATTTTCAGATTCTCACACTGGAAATACAAACCCTAAAAGGGCTTGAGAGTTTCAGCAGTGAGATATTGCTATTTAGGAGAGGCTGAAATAGGTAAAATTTTAGTTTCAAAATACTCAGGAAAAGGCCACATAAACAATAGACTCAAGAGTTGACATGGGTACTTCTGTGAGAGTTTTGATGAATCTTACATCCTATACAGATAAGGTTTTTCTATGCTATGTTATGCAAACACATGCTTCTTAGAACCTGTAGTTCTCAACATTTTCTAAAGACCACAAAGGACAGAAAGATAATGGATTCCAATACCTAGAGTGGAGGGACAGTTCCACACTGGGGATAAGTAACTGAGATCCCAGGAGACATACGCTTTGGCCACAGGAGAAAAGCACTCCAGAATAAGTGACAGAGTTCTCACTCTCACAGAGTATAAAAGCAAGCCTTCTAAGAAAGCAATAACTGATATGTCTTCCCCAACAATGCTAAACACTGTTTAAAGAAATGAAAAGAAATTTCACACCAACAGCAATATGAAATGCTTGGTATCTTATGGTTTTAAAATATTTGGAAAAAAGCAGGGTGAGGTAGAGGTAAAGGGGGTGGAGGATAGGATGGAAAAGTACCTTGTTAGAGGTAAAGGAGAAGTGGGATGTGGTGAAGGACTCTTAAGGGGGTTCTGGGAAGGGAAGCAACATTTAAAATGTCAATAAATAAAACAAATTTAAAAATATTTGGAAAATAATGAAACACTCAGAAGTTCAGCCTTCAGATTCATATATATATATATATATATATATATATGGCTGGATATAAGGAATACATATTAAAGTCTCATCAATAAACATAAAAATGAAACTTATAAATTATCCAAGAAAACAAATACCACTGGATTAAAGGAACATGTAACATTAGTCTTTATTTTTTCTAAGTAGCATTATGAAATTATGAAATGTTTAGAAAAGGAAAGTCATTTCAGAATTTTACATTTTAAAAATATTTTTGAAGAATAAAAATCAAAAAAGAAATATGTCAGACAAATAAAAATTATACATTTTTATTTTTTATATTATAACTTTTTATTAGAGATAATATTTTTAAAAGAAGGGTCTCTATATAGTCAAGAATGCTCTTGGCTTCATATTTATAATTCTCCCACTTAGTCTCATGATTTTTCTGCTTAAAGATCAACAGTACTATGCCCCTGGAAAAGTTCTTCAGTTGAAAAAAAGTACATGATGCCAGAAGCCACCTAGGAAAGACTATAGAATGCAAATAAATGTTCTGGAGTTGGTCTTCCATTTTGTATGACTGTGATGAGTAAGCTCTGAGATGCAGGGCATTCAGAGATTTCATCCACGATTGTTCTTTGCTGTTGATATGCATTTCCTGTCACTATTACATAGCGTAATGGTTCCTGGGCATTATCCCACTCTACTAGGTAGATTTTCTTCAAATCAGCATAAAGATGTTACTCTCAAGCAGTAATACTGTGTAGGCAAATAGATGATATCATAATTCCTGATAATGATTTTATAAAATTCCTAAATTGATACAAGTAATCTCAATTAAATAAAAGATGAAAATAGATCTCTGTAAACCTTCATGTGTCATGGAATAATTGTACTAGTAAAAGAAAGCAGGCTTGGAACAAATTTAAGCTCAAGGAAAACAGTCCTTCTAGGGTATGAATAAGGCCACTGTCTGGTAAATAGAGGTCATAAACTGGGAATGAACAATTTATTGTAGTGGCAAAGACAGAAAATAAACTATTGACTTGTTTATCTATACAAAATTTCAAAACTATTAAGACACAGGCAGATTATTTGTCTCTTGACAAATCTATGCTAACTTGTGACTTTAAACTTATATTAAACTCATGGAGATAGTAGAAAATAATGAATGTTTACTCAGGTACTAGTCTTAATGGAAAAAACATGTAAAAAATTCCTTAAGTCTTACTGATTTTTGAAATGAATTATTGCCTTAAACTTACTATAAACTTATCAGAATGTAAAAGTATTCAGAAAAATCATATAATTAATTACTCTTTTATAAGGGTTCAACCTGATAGTTGTATTATGTAAATTTTTACAACAGCACTTCTACTGAGAATGGAAATTAAATGAGCATGTCTGTATGTGTGTAAATTGTTTGGAACTTTTCTTTCTCTGCTTAATCCAGAATGAGTGAGTGTTTTTCTGCATGCCTGAATTTTCTCTTTTCCTTCTTTTCTTCTTTTTCTTTTCCTTTCTATTCTTTTTTTTCTTTCTGATTCACAAAGTGTTAACCAGCTTAGAGCCTCCTGACTGTTCCAAGAGAGGTCCTATATCTAGATAGGAAAGAACATTGTAAATAAGCCTTTCTTCTTAACTCTTTCCTTTTCTAAGACCAAAACCCACTGGCATCTGGTAATTTATTCCTACACTTAGCAGCAAAGAGTTAAGAACAAACAATCATCAAAGACAAAGCAGATTTGGCCTACTATTACTGATTCCATATTCCTTCACTGCCTTCCCTAGTAAACCTTGTGATACCAGATTGGTTACAGGCAATATGAAAACTTGGTTCTATAAATGAATATAGCATATAGCTTACAGAAACTTTAGGTTATAAGTGCTTAAGCGTATTTATTACATTTTAAACCAACCAGTATATATTTGTATACATTTTAATAAAGTGTAGCTAAGAATTTTGCAGTTTATTACATATGGACAAGTAAAATACATTTTACCATTAACATTCATGACAAGATGTAATGAGTAGTGGACAGTATAAAAGAAAAGCAAACTGTTATAAGGCTCTTACATCATACAGAAATCATCAGAATATAAAGTGTGCTAATTTAAAACTGCATCATTTAATGATAGAGTAAACAGTGGCAATGTAATGAGAACATATATTAAGCAAAAGTAAACAAACAAACAAAAAAACAATGTTCTTTAAGGTTTCATTTACACAGAACCATAGAAACTTGAGAGACAGAGACAACAATTAGAACACTGGCTGCCAGGAAATAATTAGTTAAAAATGTTATGTGTTTTCAGAAAAGTTTGCTATGCTGATAATGTAATGTTTCTTTTAAACTATATAATATACCAGAGCTCAAAGAATTTAATAGTAACAGGTGATATTCAAAATTATCCTCCATAAATTTGAACATTAAATGGATAAATACAAACACATCATAGTACCAATTGCATTCAGGAAACATAACTCAAGTATAAAAATACTGATAAATAAAAAGTAAAAGTAGTTTTTAATTTCATGTATCTTAACACTAAACATAAGACATCTATCTGAAGTCTACCCACTTCAAAAGGACAAAGGACAGACATACCAGGTATTAAATAAAAAACATTAATCGTTGGGAATGTAATATCTTTAGTGGCTTTATCTATAATAGGGACTTCATACTGCAGAAAATAGAATCTTCTCAAATAAAAAGTAGACACAGACATTCTTGATTACTTTGTAATATTTCAGTTCTATTCTGTGATTAACAGAAAAATGAAAAACACTTGATATAACTTAGGAATCTTGAATAATACTACCATACAAATGAATGTGGATGACCTTTAGGAAACAATTCGCACAGCTGCAAGACTTTGCACAGCAATTTTCCAATTCCGAGGCACAGAAGAGACACCTAAAAGAATGCTTATTTTATTTTTCATTAATGAGAGATAGAACATAATTGACACTGTAGACCCTAAGCACATTTTTCTGCATCCTACAAATTCAAATAAACTGTGTATCATTTGAATAAAAATTTAGAAAACTGAAAATTCTCTCATGGCTTCTTCTGTTTATGAAAATTATGTTGGCTTTTCTAGATAAGTTTTGTGATTTGCAGTTATCTATCTGCCATTGATTTAAAGATTCAGTTCTGAGAATAGTCTTACATGGTTTGATTTTATTAGCCTTACTTAACGAACCTTACTGGCCTTAATGATCAGTACTTCATGTTAACAGCCAATAAGTTCATGCTCTGGATTTCCTGCTTTGTATCTAGAGGTGCCACTTACATCAGCTGATGGACACTGGCAAGCTGAATTCGGTTCTTCCAGATTGTCTGCTGATTGAAGTGTCTAAGGGCTATTTAAATTTGCAACTACAAGAAAGGATTCACTTGTTTCTCTTTCCACTAGAACTGCCTCTAGGCTCATGCATATTGAAGCTCTATTGTAAAACATATGAACATTAATTGGTTTTGCTTGGATAATTGACACATTTATAAATATCTCATACCATTAATACCCCTTATTTATCCCTTATCTTCAAGTCCTTACTACTAGAAATTAATATTTACTCTTAATTTCTTTTTAAAAATTTACACTGTGGCTTTCTCCATTTTCTTCTTTACATGACAATGAAGTTTGAGTTGTGCTGTTTGATCCACTTTGAAACTATCTTTTAATAGACATATATTGATCATTAATGTTCACTATGAATATTGATATATTGTATTAAGCTTTAAACTATTATTGTTATCATTAATTATTATTATTTCTGTTTTCTGTTTTCCTTTTGTTGAGGAATTTTAATTCAGCAACATGGCTTCTCTGGATGGAATACAGACATGTCTTTAAGCCCAGGAGACAGAGGGAAGCAGATCTCTGAGTTAAGACCAGCCTGGTACTGAGCAATTCCAGGTACAGAAAGCTAAAGTTCAGCCCTGGTAATATACACTTTTAATCCAAGCCCTCAGAAGTCACCTCAAGAGGCAGTTCAGTGAAGTTGAGTTGAATTCCATTCAGTTTGTACAACAGTCAGTTGAAGCTAGAGAATAAGATGGCACCAAAAGGTTAGAACAAATTGCCAAAGTCATTTTGAGGCCAAGCAGAGTAATTTAGTGAGAAACTGAGAGAAGTCAAATTGAATCCCTCTGCTTAGAGAAGACAAAACAGAATTGACCAGAAACAACTAGAAAAGGTAAGGTAAACAGCAGTAAGTCTCCAAGATGACAATTACATCAGGCAAGTAAAAAATATATTTATACTCTTTGTTCTTTGTTCGAAGAAACTATTGATAAAATTAAAGAATGAAATATTGAGCATGTGCTCAGTATGTAAAGGCAGTGGAAGTCTCTGTATTCTTTACCACATCCAGTTGTGAAGCTCTGATCCTAACTCTTACCTGTGTTCTCTGTTTGTAGCACTCTTAGCCATATAGTAAAGCTTCAGGATATATTGCCTCTAAAACATTCTTATAGACTGTCCTCATGAGCAGTATAGGATAAACACAAAAAAAGGTCTGTGAAGATATTTATGATCATAGGCATAATCTTGCTTTTCCACTAGTGGGAACAGTATCTTTACATGGAACACAGACCAACTCACTGTGTCCTGTCCAAAACCATTTTGATTACTTCATCTCCTGCACAGTAACAGTATTCTTGTGACTTATTTTACCTCCTTTCCTAGTGCTCTCAACAGTCTGTATCTACCAGAGGTTTCAGTAGCTCAATGGCATTTTAAAGTCCTAATTACTTGTACGGTCTCCCTTGCCTTTCTTATTCTTTTGGCAAAAGGTTATTAAAAGCAGAAAAATCTTCTTCACTAAATAGTTGTGATATCCTGAGTTGTTTCTCACTATTATTAATCAAGATCTCCAATGTTTCACAGTAACCTTATTATTGGGACACTCCACTAAGCACTGTACATGTAACATGTCTTAAATACTTAATCCAAACTTTATTATTACCTTTGTTTATGTGAATGCTTGAACATTTTGGAGAAAGCGACATATTTATTCAAGTTTGGAGCCATTCATATTGCTCAAAGTTATATTAAGAAAGAAAAATGGTCATTTATAACATCTCTCCTGTCTTCATATTAAAACACTAAAGGAGTGTGAGAATACTTACAATTTCCAGTAACAGGAAACTGTACATTCAAGTGAGATTAATGGTATTGCAATGATTTTACACTGCTAAAGTAAGCTGTTAGCAATGTGCTTGCAAATAAATACATTCCCCATATTTATTTTAAGGTTCAAATGCAATGCCAAAATTCTAAGTGTTACTACTATCAATTTAAACTTACTTTACATTTTAATTAAATATTACATGTAAGGTTCCCAAGATATTTTTCCCCAGTTAAATGTAACCAACAGTACGAATGAATAATGTATGAAAGAATAATGAAATATTTCAAAATTAAATGAAACAGGAACAATTCTGAAATACACAACAGGAGTCAATTGATGGATCAAGTATTTACTTGAAAAATTAAAAATTGTTTTACTGTGTGATGTAAATGCAAAAGTTTCACAGGAGTATGCTAAAGCACAAAATGTGGATTTTAAACTCTCATAAAGTTTAAAGTAATCTAGTAAGTTTTGGGCACTTTAGAGAATTATTTACAGACTTCATGATTTCCTGTATTAACCAGAAATCTATGTAATATAATTTATCAAGTAGAAAAAAAGTATGTTCAACTTCGTGGAAATTAAGTAAATTGTATTCAACTAAAAAACATTTTGGAAGCTCAGAAAATCATGTGGATCTTTAAATCACCATATTATTAAAATCTAAATAAAATAACTTAATTATATATATGAATCTAAAGATATGTTTCTTTTAAACTTATTGGTTGGCATTACAGTATATATTACTAACTGGGTTGATATTTTCTTCCAAGAAATAAATCAAGATCAACTCACACTTGACATTTGTTTTGTTACTTCATCAATGCATTTGTATCTGATTCTTGCCTAATTTGAACACCAAGGTTATTTTATAATACAAGCAGGCTATAGAGACAAGTTGAAAATTCAGTCCTAAGCTCAATTCCTGGAAATCATTTTCTGCACTAAGGGCATCAATTCAAGGTAAACCTTGCCTTATTTCTAAGAAATACATTTGTTATCTTTATTTCTTTTTAAAAAACAAAGAATAATAAGAATAAATAGCATAATATGTGTCTAAAAATGTAACTTGAACCTCATAATCTTAGGAAAATGATCTAGTTTAAAAACAAGATCTTTACAAAATCTATCACATTACAAGGTCAAAGGACAGCAATGTGGACTCAACAAATGATTTCAGTTCTTATCCAGAATTGTTAATTGAATTATTCATTTAATTTAACCTGTAGTCACAGAAAAAATGCATGTCTATATGATCTCAGAAGAGCTTATCATATTGAAGCGATATTTCATTCAAGGGTTTGTATTTTACACTAGCAAGGTCACAATTATTATGCCAATATTGCAAGGAATCTAAAAAGTGGTTTTTACTTTAAAAAGCTCCACCACCACCAACTTATATATTTAAGTTTTTTAGTTAATGGCTCATTGTGATACTTTTATTGAATACAGTGTGACTTTCTTCCAAGTCTGCTGTGAAATCATTTGACACAGACTGGCAATGAGTGTGTATCTATGTGCACCTGCAACATGTGTGATTTCCCAAAGGATTTCTCAGAAATTGCTCTTCAACTCCAGTGGTACACTCTTGGAAACTAACAAGATATCTTTCAACTCAGAAATGGATTACATTATAATTTTTTCTTCTAGCAAACTTTCAAAGCAAGAAAAGTATGAATAGAACCTTTGAGAACAAATAAAATAGAGCGAGACAATATATATAATTTTCTATTATGATATATATAGAAAATAAAATTTTATTAAGAATTTAATAAATTTTAAATTTTTAAATAAATTTAACACATTTGATGAGTAGATAGCTTTGAAAGGGGATAACATCTGAAATGTAAATAAATAGAATATCCAATAAATTGTTCTTAAAATTATGTTATAATCATTACATATATTGTATTCATTAACATCATAATAACAAAGTATTTCATATAAAATATAAAAATATGAAATGGTGAATTTTACCAAATTTAACATGTTTATGTAACCAGCAATAAGAAAATAAAATGAGGTTTTCTTTTAATTTTAAGTTTTTATTACAGTCCAGATTTTTTGCCCTCCTGGTCCACCCTCTGACTGTTCCACATCCCATTCTTCCTCCTCACCCCCAGCTCTCTACGCCACCCCCCTCTCCATGAAGATGTCATGGACACATCCCCCACCTCCACCTCCAGCCCTCCAGCCCTCCCTACTCCCTGGGGCCTCCAGTCTCTTGAGAGTTAGGTGCATCTTCCCTTACTAAACACAGACCTCACAGTCCTCTGTTGTATATATGTTGGGAGCCTCATATCAGCTAGTGTATGATGCCTGGCTGGTGATCCAGTGTCTGAGAGATTTTGGGGGTCCAGGTTAATTGAGACTGCTGGTCCTCTTACAGGGTCACTCTCCTCCTCAGCTTCTTTTAGCTTTTCCCTAATTCAAGCACAGCAGCTTCAGTCCATTAGTTGGGTGTAAATATCTGCATCTGACTCTTTTAGCTTTTCATTGGGCCTTACAGAGGGAAGTCATGATAGGCCCCTTTTTGGTAGCACTACACAAACTCAGTAATAGTGTCAAGCCTTGGGGCCTCCCCTTGAACTGGATCCAAATTTGGGCCTGTCATTGAACCTCCCTTTCCTCAGACTCTTCTCCATTTTTGTTCCTGAAGTTCTTTCAGACAGAAACAATTGTGGGTCAGAGTTTTGACTGTAGGATGGAAACCACATCCTGCACTTGATGCCTTAAATTTCTGCTGAAGGTGGGCTCAACAAGTTCCCTCTCCCTACTGTAGGGTATTTCATTTAAGGTCCCTCCTTTTGAGTCCTGAGAGTTTCTCACTTCCCAGGTCTCTGGTACATTCTGGAGGGTCACCTCACCTCCTGCCTCCTGAGGTTGCTTGTTTCCAGCTTTTTTCTGCTGTCTCTCGTGGCTTTATTCCTTTTTTCTCCACCCAATACCTGATTATGTTCAGTCTTCCCATCTGTTCCCTTTCCCACCCAGGTCTCTCCCTCTTTCACCGCCCCCGTGATTGCTTTCTTTTCCTTCCCAAGTGGTATTGAGGCATCCTCACTTGGTCCTTTGAACTTCTAAATCTTTTTGAGATCTGTGGATTGTATCCTGGGTCTTCTGTTTTTTTGTTTGTTTGTTTGTTTGTTTGTTTGTTTGTTTTTGGGTGGGGGGTCTGAGTTACCTCAATCAGGATATTTTCAAGTTCCATCCATTTGCCTGCCAAACTCAGGATGTCCTGGTTCTTAATAGCTAAGGAGTATTCCATTGTATTCCATTGTGTAAATGAACCACATTTTCTGTATCCATTCTTCTGTTGTGGGACATCTGGGTTGTTTCCAGCTTCTGGCTATCACAAACAAGGCTGCTGTGAACATAATAGAACACATACCCCTGTGGTATGGCATGGTATCTTTTGGGTATATGCCTAAGAGTGGTATAACTGGATATTCAGGTAGATAAAGTGAGTTTTAAAGTTAAGTCAGTGATCTTAACCAGAGGACCTGAGCTCATTTCCCAGCAACCATATGGTGGCTCACAATCATATGTAAAAAGACTTGATGCACTCTTTTAACGTGTGTCTGAAGACAGCTGTAGTATACTCATATATACACACAAAAAAAGTAAATCTTCAAAATTCTAAATTCACTTTCAGGTCCTAATTCTTCAGCTACATGTTTAGCAGTGAGTTAAGAAACATTATTTTGAAGATAAACATGTAAATGAGATCATAGTGTGTACACTCTGGGATGCTGGATCTTTTCTGTTAGCTTAAATTTTGTGATTTTTTTTGGGAGGGAGAGCTAATTCTTGCAAAATATTTTATTCATTATAATAATATTCAAATATATATGCATGAACACTTATAAACAGTTAGTAGACTGGTTGACATATATAGAAATTATATTAGGTGTTATCAATGTTATATTTAAACTACTATACCAGTTTTCCATAGATAGTATACATTATTTTATTTTAACATGTTTGATTTCTATATGCTCATATGTAAAAACATGAGGAAAAATTTATACCTGAGCATTAAAAATTCTGTTTAAAAGTCTTATTTTCTTCTATTTGAAATGTTAATGCATTGATATTTATGTGACTATTCTCACACTTGGGTTTATATCTGCAACTTTATACTTTGTTTAAATAATTTCTCCTTTCTGGGATTATTCAGGTATTCAAAATTTATGTTTTCACATATAAAATTTTTAATTATGCATTCCTTTTTTAGTATTAAATTCATCTTGGATTTTAACTGCATTCATATTTACTATATTGAGTTATAATTTTTAGCTATGCTGTATTCCCTGCTTTATTGTTCTTGATTACTTTATGGCTATATGTTATGCAGGACATTTTAATTCCCTTTATTCTTCTAAAAAAATTACTTTAGCAGCATCTGGTACAGAAGTATTGGCAGCATAAGGGTCAATACAAATGTATATTTTTATATACATTTGAAGTATATTTTCTTAATATTAAGTATAGAAAACTACCTTTTTATAGGTTTCACCCAAATAATAATTTATTCTGGAAGCTCTAAAGGCATCATGTATGTTTTCGCTGTTTTTTTTTTTATAATAGTACATTATTATTTTATTCTCTCATGCTTTGATTCCCTTGATATTTTTCTCAATGAAGTAGTCCTCTTGTTCTTTTTTTCCTTTTTTAATTAGATATTTTATTTATTTACATTTCAAGTGTTATCCACTTTCCCTGTTCCCATCTCTGGATTCTCCCTATTCCAACCCTCTCCCCTTGCTTCTATGAGGGTGTTCCCTCACCCACCCACAACTGGCTCCCCTACACTGGGGCATCCAGCCTTCCAAGGACCAAATGCCTCTCTTTCCATTGATGCCCCACAAGACCATCCTCTGCTATATATGTGACTGGAGCCATGAATCCCTCCATGTGTACTCTGGTTGGTGGCTTAGTTCCTGGGAGCTCTGGGGTGTCTGGTTGGTTGATATTGTTCTTCCTATGGGGTAGTAAACCCCTTCAGCTTCTTAAGTTTTTCTTTAACTCCTCCATTGTGGATCCTGTGCTCAGTCCAATGGCTAGCTGTGAGCATTGGCTTCTCTATTTGTCAGGCTCTGGCAGAGTCTCTCAGAAGACAGCTATATCAGGCTCCTCTCAGCATGCACTTCTTGGCATCCACAATAGTGTCTGGGTTTGTAATAGGGAGATTTGAGACTAAATCTGAATCCAACCCTGAAACTCAAGTCCGCTCCATTCTGAGGTTCAGATTTTAGTGGTATTTGATCTTTCACTAGTTTGCATCTGTTGCATACTTCTACCTAATTTTCAGCCCAGAAGATGGCATAATCCAAAGAGTTTCTGTTTAAATTGTAAGATACGATTTCTAATGTCTTCTACATTACAGAGTTTATCTTCCTTTTTTAAAATTTTGATTAATTGTTCTTTCTAGTGGGTATCTCTTTCTATATCGTAGAGGTTCTACCTGAATATCTAGTCTCATTTTGCCTTTTCTAGAATTAACTTTTTTAAAAATTAGAAATGTAGCTTCAGAAACTAAACCTCTTTTTTACTTTATTCTTCCACGCAGTTCGGCTTTGTTTTAGAGATCATGTTATTTTCTGTGACTTCAATAATGCATGCATGTTTTGTGTTCTAATCTTCTGACTCCATCTTCTTCTCTTGTGTCAGCTGCCTCTGAATGAACTCAACTCCACTGCACTACAGCTGCTTCAATGATTGCTAACTGACGACACAAAACTCAAGTCCACTCAGCTGAAATGACTGTTTTACCAACTAACTCAACTCACACTCTCTCTGTGTAACTTAAATAACTTTTGTATATTTTTCCCCTTAAATAACATTTCTCCTGAGAGTTGAGCATATCCTATCTCTGACTCATTCTGTCAAATTTGTCTCTGATCCATTAGATTGTCTGTGTTTCAATTAAAGGTCATTTGGTGGGGGGTATTAAAGGTGTGCACTAAAGGATTAGGTCAAGAGGGATTAAACAGGTATATTAAGAGCATGTCTGGATTCAAGCTGGATCACACAGAGCCAGAAGTTCTTTGAATGTGATCAGATC
Organism: Rhabdomys pumilio; assembly: GCA_030674055.1. Classification (NCBI taxonomy): domain Eukaryota; kingdom Metazoa; phylum Chordata; class Mammalia; order Rodentia; family Muridae; genus Rhabdomys; species Rhabdomys pumilio. The sequence goes on along the minus strand of JANHMN010000004.1, from coordinate 100,000,124 downwards.
AGTCCTCTTGCAGGACTAAATTCTACAAAGCAGAGACAGAAAGTTGGGTGGTTAAGGAAATATGTGTAGCTGAAGCTGAGAAAAGTAAGTGAATATGACCACACTACATTCTACAAAATTGTCAATGAACAATACAAATGAGAACACAAAGAAAAATAGTAAATAAATAAGTAAATAAGTAAAATTAAAATCAAAACAAAAATATAATTGAAACCAGTGCTTACAAAATAGAAATAAAGCAATAATAACATAATTTAAGCACAATTATTAAACCAAAGATAAATCATTTTAAGTTTTATAACATTTAATTAAAAATTTGAAAAATACTTCTTTATTTATTCTGTGTTTTAATTGACATTTGGAATGCATCTTTTTCTTCTCTAGAGCATATTAAAATAAGGTTAAGCTACACTGCCAGAGCAATAACAACAGAAAAATTGAAGTTTTCTCTTTTGAAAAGCAATAGTATGAGTATAAGCTGCCTATCAGAAAGAATCTCTTCTTTCTAAAAAATGCATACATAAAGGTTCACTCAAGACTGTAATCATTGTAGACTTGGTGTTTATAAAGACTGATAGGTGATGTAGACATTACATCTCTTATAGTTTATATCTAAGAAATAAAGTCAAGAAAATTTTTTCCAAGAATTTATTTACTTATTCACTTGATATTCTGATCACTGCCTCCTTCTTGAATCCCTCCTCACACAATCTCTGCCCCCTCTTCTTCTCTCCCTTTCTCCTCTGACAATAGGGAGCCACACCACCCAAGTATACTCTACACCCTGTCACATCAAGTCTCTGCAGTGTTAGACACATTCTTTCTCACTGTGGCCAGACATGAGAGCTAAATTAGAGCTACTGATTCTACAGATGGAGACCAGGTTTAGGGATAGCCTACTTCATTTGCTGGGGGAATCACACAAAGACCGAAATGAACATTGACTACATGCGCATGGGGCACAGGTAGGGCCAATGTTTGTTCTTTGGTTGGTTGGTTCAATTTCTGTAAGCCATAACAGTCCAAGTTAGTTGACTCTATTGGTCTTCCTGTGGAATTCCTATCATCTTCGTGTCCCTCAATCTTCACCACACACTCTTTCATAAGAGTCATTGAGCTTGATCTAATGTTTGACTCTGGGTCTCTCCGTCTGTTTCAGTCAGCTGGATGCTGGAGCCTCTCAGAGGACAGTAATGTTATGATTCTGTCTACAATCAAAATGGAGTATCATTAACAGTGTCAAGAATTGGTGTTTGAATATGAGATGGGTCTCAATGGAAAGTTTATTGGTTGATCATTTCCTTAGTCTCTGCTATATCTTTGTCTCTGAATTTTTTGTAGAAAGGACAAATATTGGGTTGAAAATTTTGTGGGTGGGTTTGTGTCCTTATCCCTCTACTGGGGTTCTTGCCTGACTACAAGAGGTAGCCTCTTCAGGTTCCATATCTCAAATGCTATGAGTCTCAGCTAAAGAGGACTCCTGAGACCCTCCTGTACCCCAGGTCTCTGGTATGTCTCAGAGAAGCCACTACTACCACCATGAAGATCTTTATTCACTCTCCTGGCCCTTGGACATCCTCTTCTGTCTCTCCCCACACCGCATCCCATATGCCCTTACATTCCCTTACCAATACCCTCTCTACCCAGTTTCCTCCCTCCATGTGCCTCCTATGACTTTTTTTTTTATTATTACCATTCAAAGTGGGATTCAAGTTTCTCACTTGGGCCATCTCATTTGGCTGTTTTGGGTCTGTGCAGTGTAGCCTGGGTATCCTGTATCTTATGGCTAATAATCGCTATGAGTGAGTGCATACCCTACCTATCCTTTTAGGTCTGGGTTATCTCATTCTGGATGATGTTTCTAGTTCTATTCATTTGCCTGAAAAATTCATGATGTCATTCTTTTTAAAAGCTGAATAATAGTTCATTGTGTATATGACCACATTTTCTGTATTCAATCTTCTTTTGCCAATCTCCAGGAGAATCTAGGTTGATTGCAGTTTCTATCATGTATTGATAAAGCTGGTATGAACATAGTGAAGCACATATCCTTGTGCTATAGTGGAGCATCTTTTGGGTATATGCCAAGGAGAACTATAGCTGCGTCTTCAGGTAGAACTATTTCTAATTTTCTGAGAAACTGCAAGATTGATTTCCAGATTGATTATAAAAGTTTATAATCCCACCAGCAACTAAGAAGTGTTCTTCTTTCTCCATATCCTCACCACTATGTACCATCAACTTAGGATTTTTTTTGGGGGGGGGGTCTTAGTCATTCTGATAGATATAAGATAGAATCTCCTGATCTTTTTGATTTGTGCTTCCCTGATGACTAAGAACTTTGAACATTTCTTTAATTGTTTTTCAGCCATTTGAGATTTCATCTGTTGAGAGTTTTCTATTTAGCTCTATACCACATATTTAATTGGGTTATTTGTTTGCTGGTGTCTAACTTATTGAGTACTTTATATTCTTTGGATATTAGCCCTCTGATTCATGAAGAGTTAGTGAAGATCTTTTTGCAAACTGTAGGCTGCCATTTTTGCCCTTCTGACAGTACCATTTGCCTTGCAGAAACTTTTCAGTTTCATAAAGTTCCATTTATCAATTATGGTTTTAGCACCTGAGCTATTGGTGTTCTGTTTGTTAAATTGTCTCTTATACCAATGTTTTCAAGGATATTTTTCACTTGATCTTTTAGTAGGTTTACTGTATCTGGTAATATGATGAGGTCTTTGATCCACTTGGACTTGAGCTTTGTGCAGAGGGATAATTACGCATCTACTTGCATTATTCTACACGCAGACTGACATTTAGATCATTACCATTTTTAAAAGATGCTTTCTTTCTTCCATTCTATGGTTATGGATTCTTTCTCAAAAATTAAATGTCTGTAGGTGTGTGGGTTTACATTTTGATTTTTGATTCAATTCCATTGATCAACCTGTCTGTTTCCATTCCAAGACCATGCAGGTTTTACTAGTATTGCTCTGAAGTAAAACATGAGGTACTAGGCTGTTGATAATCGGGGATGGTGATACCTAAAGAAGTTCCTTCATTGTATAGGACTGTTTTAGCTTTCCTGGGCCTTTTTGTTTGTTTGTATTTCCATACAAAGTTGAGAATTGCTATTTAAGTCTGTAAATAATTGTGTTAGATTTTTGATAGGAATTGCATTGAATCTGTAGATTGCTTTTAGTAAAAAAGACATTTCCCATATGTTAATCATACCATATTATCAGCATGAGAGATTTTTAAAATTTTATTTATTTTTTATTGGATATTTTATTTACATTTTATATGCCATCCTCTTTCCCCATTTCTCCTCCCTAGAGAACCCCTATACCATTCCATCTCCTCCTTATTAATTTATACAATTTTTTAATGTTAATCAAGGGCTTTATAAGTTTGGTAATGCTCAATAACAAGATGCCCATACAATCAGAAGTGTAACCCAATACCCAACCTAGATATATCAACTATCTTTGACTGTCAGATACATGCGAATATCCACCTCCATGTCCCCCCATCTCTCACTCATCTCCCAACTCCTCCTCTCCTTCTCCTCCTCATCTCATTACTCTGCCTCTTCCTCTCCTTACTTCCCCCACCATAGCTTTTTCTACATATCACCCTTCCTGTTAAAATAAAAACTTTCTCTCAAAATGCAATTAGAGCATAACTATACCAATTTGAATTAGTAAGCTACAAAATAGACCTAATACACAGTCCATCATTTTGTTGACTAACCAGAACCTCTGTCATCTCTCCTAATTAAATGACTTAGTTCTGAACCTGGCTTTTTTCTTGGCTTTAGAATGAATGTCAGCTGAAAACCATCCTCTTAAATATGTTCTCTCAAAGTAAATAGCCTGGATTCCCTATAAGACTATAAGTCTTCAACTTCTTCAGAAATCCAGAATGACTGAGTTACCTGAAATTATAGGAAGCACAAAGCATAGCTTCTAAAACTTAGCCAATTTATAGAGTCTGCTGAATACCTGGAGAGTCCCTATACTACTAAATGTTGGAGCATCTGATCTTCAGCCTTCTGGCCCAGGATCATCTGACAAACTTAGTGCTGCAGAATTATTAAGGGCTGATTACTCTGTCTTGGCCGATATAATAAGTCAACTATTCTGCAAGTGTGTCCTTTTCTGGACAGTAATTTGTCTGTAGATGGAAGAGGCAATTCTTGCCTAGTGACTGTCTCACCACAACTGGAGTAACTCCAGTGATGCTTAATTCTTCTTAGAATTCAAGACAGGAAGCTGTTAGGAGGAGACATGTCTCTACTCAAAATAAACATTAATACAGAAATGTTTGTAATGTTAATTCTGTGGACTTCTGACGTTTTGAAACCAAACCATCTGTGTAAGGCAGTCTGAACTGTTGTCTGTTACCTCCTCTCAGCTATTTCCAAATAAAATATAGAAAACACACTAACAATATACTCAGAGCCATGAATTTGCTATAGGCCCTTAACTCACAGGCTAACCATTTCAAATCAGTTAAAAAGTTAAAGAAGCACTGGGTGTAAGCCTTGTATTCCTAAGTGTGTTATATAGGCACAATGCCTATGAGAGTAACAATATCAATCTCACTTTTTTATCAATTAGAATCTCATACCAATGAAAATCTTAAATTTGAAATTATCTTAATAACAATTATACATATTTCTACCAATAGCTTATGGCTATGCAATAAATCCTAGCTGATCCTCCCTGTTCCAACAAAGCTACTACTTTTCCCTAGAAAGACAGCCCAATATTAACTACTTCAGTCCAAGTCCAGGAAATAGGGGCACTACTCTTTATTAACTTCTTTAAGCTGATTTCGGACACTGAGATATTAGAAAAGGGCAGGAGGTGGGGAGTAAATTGATAAGCCTCTGATGCTGTGTTTTCACTGTGTCCAGCTGGAATTCCAAGACATCGGGGGGTTCAAGCAGGTCTGCTCAGCTTTTTTGATGAGTAGAGACACCAAGGCTGTGTATTCTACAATACACAATTCTCAAAACAAATTTTAGTATCAAGATGATTTTTTGTTTGAATGCTGGAATAGAGTCTTCTGGCTTCCTGCCTCTGTCTGGTCTAATCCATATAATTCTGTGTGGGGCGGTGGGCTGTGAGAAGCAGCTGGGTGCTTGGTCAGGCATGAGTTTTGAACCCCGGGAACTTAATTGAATGGCAGGAGTTCAGCTCTGCTTCAGGGCCCTGGTTCTTTTCATTTAGCTTCAGCCCTCCAACAACCCCTCCCACAGAGAGGTTGCTGACCATCAGTCACAAGGAACAGTGCCTCAGGCTCTCCCACATGCAGATGAGGTATCTCCAAGCTCTCAGACCAGCCAATAGGCATTATCTGCTGCCAGACTCTAACCCATCCCAGAACTGAATATAAGGGCTCAATTTAGGGGAAATAAAGTGCTCAAGAATCACCCTGGTGTCTGAGAGTTTCTGTCACAAGAGTTGTAACACTTGGGGAGAGATTTGCTCTCCCAGAACCTGCCTAGGATACCAAGCTGCCTCTTTGCCAGCTAGCTGGCTTCTTATCGGCCCAGCCTGGGCCTGGACTGGCTCAGAGTGGAGAGACAGGCGCAACACCTGTGAGAGACCGGCTGGTGACAATGGCAGTGAGCCAGCAGAGGCAGCAGTGGGGGCAGGCAATCTCCCCTCCTGCTCGCATTCTGTGTCCTTTGGCCTCGACCTCTCACATCAGGCCAGGCCAGAGACCTACAGACAGTGGAGACGCAAGCCAGGGACAGCATGGAGACAGTAGTGAGCCCTCCCTGCTGTCACCCTGTCCCCAGCTGGGAGATCATCATGGGACACCCTCCAGAACAAGGGACCTACAATTCTGGAAGTTTTTACGAGGATGTGCTCCCATCATTCTCCCATTCCAGCCTCCCTGCTCTCGAATTCCCCAACACTAGAGAATCCAAACTTTCAGGTACCAAAACCGTTCACTTTCACTGATGCTTGGCAAGGCCACATTCAACTAACTATACAGGTAGAGCCATGAGTCCCTCCCTTTGTGTTCTCTGGCTGGAAGTTTTAGAATGGCTACTCCAGCTTGTTTCTTAGGACCATTTGCTTGAAAAATTGTTTTCTAACTTTTAATCTAAGGTAGAGTCTGTCTTTGTAACTGAGGTGAGTTTCCTATATGCAGCAAAATGCTGAGTCCTGTTTATGTATCCAGTCTGTTAGCCTATGTCTTTTAATTGGGGAATTGAGTCCATTGATGTTAAGAGATATTAAGGAACAGTGACTGTTGCTTCCTGTTATTTTTGTTATTAGAGGTGAAATTATCTTTGTGTGGCTATCTTTTTTTGGATTTGTTGGAAGAGGGTTACTTTCTTGCTCTTTCTAGGGTATAATTTTCCTTCTTGTATTAGAGGGTCCCTGCTATTATCCTTTTAGATATTGGGTTTGTGGAAAGATACTGTATAAATTTGATTTTGTTATGGAATATCTTGGTTTCTCCATCTATGATAATTGAGAGTTTTGCTGGGTATAGTAGCCTGGGCTGGTATTTGTGTTCTCTTAGGGTCTGTATGACATCTGTCCAGCATCTTCTAGCTTTTATAGTATCTGGTGAGAAGTTTGGTGTAATTCTGCATTTATATGTTACTTGGCCTTTCCCCTTACTGCATTTAATATTTTTTCTTTGTCTTGAGCACTTGGTATTTGATTATTATGTGAAGAGAGGTATTTCTTTTCTGGTCTAGTCTATTTGGCATTTTATAGGATTCTTGTATGTTTATGGGCATCTCATTCTTTAGGTTAGGGATGTTTTCTTTTATAATTTTGTTGAAGATATTTATTGGCCCTTTAAGTTGGGAATCTTCACTCTCATCTACACCTGTTATCCTTAAGTTTGGTCTTCTCATTGTGTCCTGGATTTCCTGGATGTTTTGTGTTAAGAACTTTTTGCATTTTGTGTTTTCTTTGACAGTTGTGTCAATATTTTTATGGTATCTTCTACACCTGAGATTCTCTCTTCTATCTCTTGTATTCTGTTGATGATGCTTGTGTCTATGACTCCTGAAATTTTTCCTAGGTTTTCTATCTCCAAGGTAGTCTCCCTTTGTGATTTCTTTATTGTTTCTACTTCCATTTTTATGTCCTGGATGGTTTGTTCAATTCCTTCATCTGTTTGGTTGTGTTCTCTTGTAATTCTTTAAGGTATCTTTGTGTTTCCTCTTTAAGTGCCTCTACCTGTTTACCTGTGTTCTCCTCAAATTCTTTGAGAGTGTTATTTATGTCCTTCTTAAAGTCCTCTATCATCATCATTAGAAGTGATTTTAAATCTGAATCTTGCTTTCCTGGTGATATGGGGAAGTTAAGACTTTCTTATGTGGTGGAATTATGTTCTAATGATGCCAAGTACCAGAGGTTGCTGATACTTATGTTCTTGTACTTGCCCTTTGCCATCTGGATCTCCTTAGTGATACCTGCCTTGTCTCTGATTAGAGCCTGTCTTTCCTATTATCTTGGTTGTATCAGAACTGTGTGGGGTGGGTGTTACTACTGGGGTTATAGCTGGGGCCCAAGATATGCTCTGTGCTCAGGTGCAGACAGGAAGGAATCAGTGCTACAGGCCAGGCATGACTTCCTGGGTCCTAATTAGTCCCAGTTACTCCCTGTTTGGGGCAGATGTTTCTATCTCCTTACCTAAGATACTTCCTGGGTTAGAGCTCCTGGGTGGCCTGCTTCCTCTGTGTTCTGTGAGATTGGGAGCAGATCTGCCACCCGGGATCTGCTCAGTTGAGAGTTCTTTTCATCTTTGGAAGTATTCTTCAATATCTTTTTTTTCAAAGACATGAAATTCTTGTCATGGAGGTTTTTACTTGCTTTGTTAGAGTTATAGCAAGATGTTTTATATTATTGTGGCTATTGTGATGGGTGTTGTTTTCCTATTTTTTTTCTCAGCCTATTAATTATTCACAAAGCGGAAGACTACTAATTCCTTTGATGTGATTTTGAATCCAGTCACTTTGACACACACAGCTGTTTATCAGGACTAAGAATTCTCTGGTAGAATTTTAGGGTCATTTATGTATACTATCCTATCATTCATAAATGGCAATACTTTGACTTCATTTCTAATTTGTATCCCCTTGATCTCTTTTTGTTTTCTTAATGCTTTAGCTAAAGCATCAAGTACTACATTGAATAGATACAGAGAAAGTGGGCAGCCTTGTCTTGTCCCTAATATTAGTGAAATTGCTTTAAATGTCTCTCCATTTAATTTGTTGGGTGGTAGTTTGCCCAGACTTTTAACATGAAGAGGTGTTAGATTTTTGTAAAAGTGTTTTCACATATGAGATGATCACGTGATTGTTTTTTATATCAATCTCAGTTAATTTATATAGGAGGTTACAATGAGGGACTTTTCTACAGTGAACCTTACCTGCACTCCTGAGATACAACCTGTTCGATCATAGTCAATGATGTTTTTGATGTGTTCTTGGATTCCAGTTGTGAGTATTTTATTTAGTATTTTTGTATTGAAGTTTATATGAGAAATTTATGTAAAATTTTCTTTCTTTTTTGAGCCCTTATATGGTTTCACTATTAGGAGAATTGTGGACTTAAAGAATGAATATAGCATTACTTCTTTTTAATTGGATATTTTATTGACTTACATTTCAGATGTTACTCCGTTTCCCCATTTACCACCCTCCCGACACTCCATATTCCATCTCCCCTCCTTCTACTTCTGAGAGTGTGTTCCCACCCACCAACCCTCTTCCACCTCCATGCCCTCAAATTCCCCCAGACTGGGGAATCCAGCCTTCACTGAACCAAGGACCTCCTCTCCCACATATGGCCAATAAGGCCATCCTCTCTTACATATACAGCTGGAGCCATGGGTTCCTCCCTGTGTTCTCCAAGGCTGGTGATATAGATGCAGGGTTGTCTGCTTGGTTGGTATTTTTGGTCTCCCCATGGGGCCACAATCCCCTTCAGTTTTCTTTCAAACTTCTCTGATGGGAATGCCTTGATCAGTTCAATGCTTTGCTGCTAGCATCTTCCTCTGTGTATGTCAGGCTCTGGAAGAATGTTTAAGCAGACAGCTATATCAGGTTCCTGTCAGCATGCACTTCTTGGTATCCACAACAGCTTCTGCCTTTGGTGACTGCACAGGAGATGGATACCCAGGTGGGGCATATCTCCAGACTGCCCCTCCTTCAATTTCTGTTCCACACTTTGTTTCCATGTCTTAATATTTGCTCCTGTGAGTATTTTGTTACTCCTTGTAAGAAGGACTGAAGCACCCACACTTCAGGCTTCCTCCTTTATTAGCTTCATGTGGTCTGTGAGTTGTATCTTGGGTACTGCAAGCTTTTGGGCTAATATCTAATGATTAATGAGTGCATACCATATGTGTTATTTTGAGATTGGGGTAACTCACTCAGGATAATATTTTCTAGTTCGATCCATTTGCCTAAGAATTTCATGAATTCATTGTTTTTAATGGCTGAGTAATACTCTATTGTGTAAATGTACCACATTTTTTGTATCCATCCCTCTGTTGAATGATATCTTGGTTCTTTCCAGCTTCTGGCTATTATAAATAAGACTGCTATTAACATAGTTAAGCACTTGTACTTGTTATATGTTGGAGCATCTTCTGGGTATATACTCAGGAGTGGTAGAGCTGTGTCCTCAGGTAATAATATGTCCAATTTTCTGAAGAAACACCAGACTGATATCCAGAGTTTCTGTATCAGCTTGCATCCTACCAAAAGTGGATAAGTGTTCCTCTTTCTCCACATCCTCACCAGCATCTTTTGTCACCTGAGGTTTTGATTTTAGCCATTCTGACTGGTATGAGGTAGAATATCAAGGTTGTTTTGATTTAAATTTTCCTGATGACTAAGGATGTTGAACATTTCTTAAGGTGATTCTCAGCTCTTCCAGTTTTCCTCAGTTGAGACTAATCTGTGTATCTCTATACACCATTTTAAAAAGGGTTATTTGATTGTCTAGAGTCTAATTTTTTGAGTTCTTTGTATATATTGGATATTAGCCATCTATCAGATGTAGAATTGTTAAAGATTTTTCCAAATCTGTTGGTTGCAGTTTTTTACTAGTGACAGAGTCCTTTCTTTTGCAAAAGCTTTGCAATTTTACAAAGTCCCATTTGTCAATTTTTGGTCTTAGAGCATAAGACATTGGTGTTCTGTTCAGGAAATTTGCCCTGTGCCTAAGTATTTGAGGATCTTCCCAACTTTCTCTTCTGTTAGTTTCAGTGTATTTGGTTTTAAGTGGATATCCTTGATGCACTTTCACTTTAGTTCTATACAGGGAGATAAGAATGAGTTGATTTGCATTCTTCTACATTCTGATCTCTAGTTGAACTAACAACATTTGTTGAAAATTCTATCCTTTTTCCACTGGATGATTGTAGCTAATTTGTCAAAGATCAAGTGACCATAAGTGTGTGGGTTCATTTCTGGGTTTTCAGTTCTATTCCATTGATCTTCTTGCCTGTCTCTTTACCAATACCATACACTTTTATTTTTTTTTTGGTCACTATTTCTCTGTAGTACAGCTTGAGGTCAAGGTTGGTGATTCCCCTCGAAGTTCTTTTATTGATGAGAATAGTTTTCACTATCCTGTTATTTTTTGTTGTTGTTGTTATTTTAAATGATTTTGCAAATTACTCTATCTTTATAAATAATTGAGTTGGAATTTTGATGGGGATTGCATTGAATCTGAAGATTGCTTTTTGCAAGATGGCCATTTTCACTATATTAATACTGCCAATCCATGAGCATGGGAGATCTTTGCGTCTTCTGAGATCTTCTTCAATTTCTTTCTTCAGAGACTTGAAGTTCTTGTCATACAGATCTTTCACTTGCTTGGTTATAATCACACCAAGGTATTTTATTTTATTTGTGACTATTGTGAAGTGTCTCATTTTGCTAATTTTATTCTCAGACTGTTTATCTTTTGAATAGAGGAAGGCTACTGACTCATTTGACTTCATTTTACATCTAGCCACTTTGTTGAAGTTGTTTATCAGGTTTAGGAATTCTCCGGTGGAAGTTTTGGGGTCACTTAAGTATACTGTCATATCTGCAAATAGTGATATTTTGACTTCTTCCTTTCCTATGTGTATTCCTTTGACTTTCATTTGTTGTCTAATTGCTCTGGCTAGAACTTCAAGTACTATATTGAATAGGTAGGAAGAGAGTAGACAACCTTGTTTAGGCCTTGATTTTAGTGGGATTGCTTCAAGTTTCTCTCTATTTAGTTTGATGTTGGTTACTGGCTTGCTGTATATTGCTTTTACTAAGGTTAGCTATGGGGCTTGAATTTCTGATCTTTTTAGGACTTTTAGCATGAAGAGGTGTTAAATTTTGTCAAATGTTTTCTCAGTGTCTAGTTAGATGATCATGTGGGTTTTTTTTTCTTTGAGTTTGTTTATATAATAGATTACATTGATGAATTTTCATATATTGAACCATCCCTACATTCCTGGGATAAAGCCTACTTGATCATGATGAATGATTGTTTTGATGGCTTCTTGGACTTGGTTTGCTAGAATTTTATTGAGTATTTTTGAATCAATATTCAAATGGAAGTGTCTGAACTTCTCTTTCATTGTTGAATCTTTGTGTGGTTTAAGTAAGAGCATAATTGTGACTTCATAAAACAAATTGGGCAGTGTTCTTTCTGTTTCTATTTTGTGGAATAATTTGAAGAGAATTGGTATTAGGTCTTCTTGGAACGTCTGATAGAATTCTGCAATTAAAACCATCCTGGGCTTTTATTAGTGGAGAGACTGTTAATGACTGCTGCTATTTATTTAGGGATTATGGGACTGTTTAGATTTTATTTATTTATTTGTTTATTTATTTGCTCCTGATTTAACTTTGGTTCCTGGTATCTGTCAGGAAAATTGTCCATTTCAACAAGGTTATCCAGTTTTGTTGCATATAGGCTTTTAAAGTAGGATCTGATTTTTTTTTTTAATTTCCTCAGTTTCTGTTGTTATGTATCTCTTTTCAGCTCTGATTTTATTAATTTAAATACTGTCTCTGTGTCCTCTAGAAAGTCTGGCTAAGGATTATCTATCTTGTTGATTTTCTCAAACAACCAGCTCTTGGTTTTGTTGATTCTTTGTATAGATTTTTTTTTTTAACTTAGATGATTTCAGCCCTGAGTTTGAACATTTCCTGTCATCTACCTGTCAAATATATCTTGGGTGTATTTGCTTATTTTTGTACTAGAGCTTTCACGTGTGACGTCAAGTTGCTAGTGTGTGCTCTCTCCAGTTTCTTTCGTAGGCACTTAGAACTATGAGTTTTTCTCTTAGCACTGCTTTCATTGTGTCCCATAAGTTTTGTTATAAGGAGCCTTCATTTTCAATAAATTCTAAAAAGTCTTTAATTTCATTCTTTATTTCTTTTTTGACAGAGTCATCATTGAGTAGAGCTTTGTTCAGTTTTCACATGTATGTGGGCTTTCCATTGTTTTTGTTATTATTGAAGACTAGACTTAGTCCATGGTGCTCTGATAGGATGCAAGGGATTATTTCAATCCTTTCATATCCATTGAGGCCTGTTTTGTGTCCAACTATATGTTCTATTTTGCAGATGGTACCATGAAGTGTTGAAAAAAAATTATATATTTTTTTTGTTGTTTTAGGATGAAATGACCTATAGATATCTGCTAAATCCATTTTTTTCATAAGTTCTGTTCATTTCACTGTCTCTGTTTAGTTTCTGTTTCCATGATCTGTCCATTTCTGAGAGTGGAGTGTTGAAATCCCCCACTATTATTGTGTGAAGTGCAATGTGTGCTTTGAGCTTTAGTAAAGTTTCTTTTATGAATGTGGGAACCCATGCATTTGGAGCATAGATGTTCAGAATTGAGAGTTCATCTTGGTAGATTTTTCCTTTGAACAGTATGAAGTGTTCTTCTTTATCTTTTTTGTAACTTTTGGTTGAAAGTCAATTTTATTCAATATTAGAATGGCTAGTCCAGCTTGTTTCTTGGAACCATTTGCTTGGAAATTTGATTTCTAGCCTTTACTCTGAGGTAGTGTCTGTCTTGTCACTGAGGTGTGTTTTCTGTATGTAGCAAAATGCTGTGTTGTGTTTATGTATCCAGTTCTTTAGCCTGTCTTTTCATTGGGGAATTGAGTCAGTTTATGTTAAGAAATATTAAGAAAAAGTGATTGTTGCTTCCTGTTATTTTTGTTTTCAGAGATGGAATTATGTTTGTGTGGCTATCTTACTTTAGATTTGTTGAAAGACTGTTTTCTTGCTTTTTCTAGGTTGTAGTTTCACTCCTTGTGTTGGAGTTTTCCATCTATTCTCTTTTGTAGGATTAAATTAGTGAAAAGATATTGTTTAAGTTTGGTTTTGTCATGGAATATCTTGGTATCTCCATTCATGGTAACTGAGAGTTTTGCTGGATATAGTAGTCTGGGATGACATTTGTGTTCTCTTAGGGTTTGTATGACATCAGTCCAGGATCTTCTGGCTTTTATACCCTTCCATGTGAAATATGGTATAATTCTTATATGTCTGCCTTTATATTATTTGACCTTTTTTTCTGTTTTTAATATTCTTTCTTTGTTTTGAGCTTTTGATGTTTCGACTATTATGTGATAGGAGGAATTTCTTTTCTGGTCTAATCTATTTGGAGTTCTGTAAGCTTTTTGAATGTTCATGGGCATCTCTTTCCTTAGGTTAGGGAAGTTTATTTTTATAATTCTGTTGAATATATTTACTGGCCCTTTAAGTTGGGAATCTTTTCTCTCTTCTATACCTATTATCCTTCTGTTTGGTCTTCTCCTTGTGTCCTGGATTTTCTGGATATTTTCAGTTAGAACCTTTTTGCATTTTGCATTATTTTTACCATTGTGTCAATCTTTTTTATGGCATCTTCTGAAGCTAAGATTGTCTCTTCTATCTCTTGTATTCTTTTGGTGATGCTTGCATCCATGACTTTGGATCTGTTTCCCAGGTTTTCTATCTCCAGAGTAGTCTCCCTTTGTGATTTTTTTTTATTGCTTCTACTTTCATTTTTATGTCCTGGATGAATTTGTTTAATTCCTTCACCTGTTTGGTTGTGTTTTCTTGTAATGCTTTAAGGGATTTTGTGCTTCCTCTTTAAGGACTTCTACCTGTTTACCCGTGTTCTCCTGTATTTCTTTAAGGGAGTTATTTCTTTCCTTCTTAAATTCCTCTATTGTCAACATGAGAAGTGGTTTTAAATCTGAATCTTGCTTTTCCAGCTTCATGGGGTATCCAGGACTTGCTATGGTGAGAGAACTGAGTTCTGATAATGCCAGGTAACCTTGGTTTCTCTTGCTTATGTTCTTGTGTTTGCCTTTCACCATCTGGTTATCTCTAGTGCTACCTTCACTCATTATCTCTGACTGGAGCCTGTCACTACTGTTATCTTTGTTGTGTCAGAACTCCTCAGAGTCCAGCTGTCTCTGTGATTGTGTGATCTTGACATCCTGGGTGAAAGAGCTCCTGGAATTTAGGCTGCCTGTTGAATTCTGAAATCCTATTATCTTGGATGTTTTAATGCTTATGGGAGTCCAGTTTCCTCATCTTCTCTGAGTTATCCTCATCTGCTCTGAGTGGAGTGGTTTCTCAGCTGTTCTGAGTAAAGTCATTCCTTTAGGAAGTATCAGGATATGGTGTCTTCATGGGAGCAAACAAGCTAGGAGTCTGCTGTTGAAAAAAGGACCAAAAAAAGGGGTGGAAGAGGAGTGGTATTTGGGAGGGTGAGGTTACAAAGGGTGATGGGTCCTGAGTGCCCCAGACTTCCAGTTTCAACTCTTGGGCATCAGGTTATGGGGGAGGGTACTTACCCACTGCTCTGAGTACAATGGTTTCTCTAGAATGGTTCAGGGTGTGGTGTCTTCACAGGAGCAGACCAGCTAGGAGTCTGCACCAGCAATAAAGATCAAACGAGTGTAGCATTACTTCTATTTTTATTTTGAGGAATAGTTTGAGGAGAATTGGTACTATATATTCTTTGAAATTCTGATAATAGTTTCTGTTGTTGTTGTTGTTTTTGTTGTTGGAAGAATTTTTAAATGACTGTTTTAATTTCTTTAGGACTGTTAATTTACATGATCTTAGACTTAACCTTGCTAAGTGGTATCACTCTAGAAAATTATCCATTTCCTTTAGATTTTTCATTTTTCATTCATTTCAAAAGTACAGACTTTTGAAGTAAGACATAAGCATATTTTTTTTAATTATCTCAGTATCTGTTATTTTGTCTTGCCTTTCATTTCTGATCTTTTGAATTTGTACACTGTATCTCTGTTTTTTAATTGGTTTGGCTAAGCATCTAACTTGTTGACTTTCTCAAAGATATAGCTCTTGGGTTTGTTAATTCTTTGTATTGTTCTCCTTCTTTCCAATTCATAGATTTCAGCTCTGGGTTTGTTTTCTGTCATCTATTCATTTTGAGAACGTTTGCTTCCTTTGTTCTAAAGCTTTCAGGTATATTTTTAAATCATTTATATGAAAACTCTCCAATTTGTTTATGAAGGCAATGCAAGGAACTTTTCTTTTCTTACTGCTTTCATTGTGACCCAGAAATTTGGATATGTTGTGCCTTCATGTTCATTGAATTCTAGAAAATTTTTTATTTCTTTAATTTTTTCCTTGACCAAGATATCACTGAGTAGACAGTTGTTCTGTTTTCATGACTATGTAGGATCTCTAGTGATTTTTGTTGTTTTTAAAATCCTGCTTTATTTTGTTCCACATTCTAAGTAGAGTTGAAGCATCTACTGCTGGTCAGTATATAAGCTAATATAACCACTCTGAAAAATAGTCTGGCAGTTCCTCAGAAAATTGGAAATAGTTCTACCTGAGGTTCTAACTATGCCACTCTTGAGATACCCATAAGATGCTCCAGCATATAATAAGGACACATCATTCTCTATGTTCATTTATAATAGCAAGAAGCTCGAAACAACCCAGATGTCCCTCAATGCAGGAATTGATACAGAAAATGTGGTATACTTACACAATAGAGTACAACTTGGCTATTAAAAAACAATGATTTAAAGAAATTCTCAGGCAAATGAATGGAACTAGAATATATCCTGAGTGATGTAACCCTGTTACAAAAGAACACACATGATATGTATTCATTGATAAGTGGATATTAGCCCAAAAGCAATGAATACCTATGATACAAATCACAGACCATATGAGGCTCAAGAAGACGGAAGACCAAAGTGTGGATGTTTCAGTCCTACTTAGAAGGGGGAACAAAATAATCATGAAGGTAGAGGGAGGGAGGGACTTAGGAGGGAGAGAACAGGGAAGAAAAAAAAGGAGGCAGGATTAAGTGTGGGAAGAGACAGAGTGAAGGACAAAGGGTCAGGAAATTGAACAAAAAGTTTGTAGCAGTGGAGGAAATGGTACTAGTGGTAACCACTAGAAAGTCCCATATGCCAGGGAAGCAGGAGTCTCCCAGGACCCAAAGGGGATGACATTAGTTGAAATACCCAACAAATGGGAGATAGAATTTGTAGAGACCATATCCAGGGACAGCCCCTGGTTGAGGGATAGGGCCACCCAACCATCTCAAAAATTGTAACACAGAATGGTTCTTATCTAAAGAAAATGCAGGTACAAAGAGTGGAGCAGAGACTGAAGGAAAGGATATCCAGGGCCTGCTCCACATCAAGAAGCATTCCATCTGCAGACACCAAACCCAGACACTATTTCTGATGGCAAGAAGTGCTTGCTGACAGGAGCCTGCTATGGCTCTTCTCTGAGAGGTTTTACTAGCACCTGGTGAATACAGATGAAGATACTCACAGCCAACCACAGACCCCAATGGGTGAGTTAGCAGAAGGACTAAAGGAGCTGAGAAGAATTGCAACCCCATAGGAAGAACAGCAATATCAACTAACCGGAACCGCCTCCCTCCACACACACAAAGCTCAATTTCTTCTATTATATCTTCTTCACCTGAAATATTCTTTTCTATCTCTCTTATTCTGTTTTTGATGCTTATATCTATAATTCCTTCTTGTTCTTTTTTCTATCTCTAATGTGCCCTCTGTTTGTGTTTTTCTTTTATTCCTTCTGTTTCCATTTTCAGGTCTTGAACAGTTTGATTCATTTTATTCAACCGTGTGATTTTATTTTTCTGTAGTTCTTTATATTTATGTGTTTCCTCTTTACGGGGTTCTACCTGGTTGTTTGCATTTTTCAGTACTTCTTTAAAGGATTTACTTTTTTCCCTAAAGGCCTCTCTCATCTTCTTAAAATAAGATTTAAGGTCTAGCTCTTCAGGGATGTTAGTATATCCAGGGTTCGTTTCAGTAAGATCAGTGAGTTCTGATAGTGCTATACTGCATTGACTTTTCTTGATTGTGTTCTTGTGCCTGCCTCTAGCCATATGGTTATCTCTGTTGTTTACTGGCCATGTTCTCCCTGGTAGTAGCAGGCCTCTGGGATTCCTTCTCCCTGGTAGCAGCAGGCCTCCTTGGGGGACAGGTAGTGATGTACACTGGGTAGTTGAGTTCAGATACACAATTTCAGGCAAAGGTATTGATCAGAATGTGGAGGACAGAAAAGTTGGTGCAAACCTCTGGAATGCTGATCTTCCTGCAGGCATGTGATTGGGCCATGGGTATCTTACCTGGTGGTCTGGGGTAGTAGCAGGTGCCCTGAAAGTCAGGGGGTTCTGTGAGACTGAACTGGAGTGTGGACACCCAATGGCAAGTGGAGTTGTAGACCAGAATATGGAGCACATGAATGGGGTAGACCTCTCAAGAAATGGTTAGAAATGCACTCTGCTTAAAAATGTGTATAATAACTAAAAATATTTTTTAAAGTCATGTTTAGTAGCATAGGGTAAGATACTATTGTTTTTATATTACTCCCTAATCTTTGTCTTTATCAAAGAAACTGTTTTTCTAACATTAAAAAGACATAGTAGATCCAGTAGAGATGGGTAACAGTTAAGAGAACTTGCTACTTATTTTGCAGGAGAACAGGTTAAATTACTAAAAATCACATCAAAAGACTCAGAACCACCTAAAACTAATTTCACAGGATATTTCACAGAATATAACTTCTCTGGCCCTGTATTCATGCCCATATATATAGTACACTCACACAGTTTGATTCCTGGAACACTAGCTAGTATAAGGAAAGAAATGACTTCTAGGAGATCTCCTTGACCTACATGCAAACAAAATTGTCTCATGAACACTCATATATATGTACCCCAATGAAAAAACATTTGACAAAATTCAACATTCCTTCGTGTTAAAATTATTGGAAAGTACAGGAATTCAAGGCACATACCTAAATATAGTAAAATCAAAATATACAGTCAACATCAAACTAAATGGAGAGAAACGTGAAGCAATCTCACTAAAATCAGGGACTAGACAAGGCTTCCCACTCTCTATCTATCTATACAGTATAGTGCTTGAAGTTCTAGCTAGAGCAATCAGGCAACAAATTAAGTCAAAGAGATGCAAATTGGAAAAGAAGAAGTCAAAATATCACTAATTGCAGATGATATGATAGTATACTTAAGTGACCCCAAAACTTTTACCAGTGAACTCTCAAACCTGAAAAACAACTTGGCAGGCTATAAAATTTACTCAAACAAATCTGTAGCCTTCCTCTATTCAAAGGATAAATGAGAAAATAATTAGGGAAATGACACCCTTCACAATAGTCACAAATAATTAAAATAACTTGGTGTGAATCTCTTTTTTTTTCTGGAAATTTTATTTATTTACAATACAGTTGTCATCCCCTTTCCCCATTTTCCCTCCCTAGAACCTCCATCCCATCTCTCCTCCTACTTTATGCTTTTATACCATTTTGATTGCATGCATGTATTAAGGTCAGGTCTAGGTTGAGGGTCTAGCAATACAATAGATGCAAATAGTCAAGAAACAAGCAGTAAAATAAACACAAATACTCAAAGAAAAAGCAAGGCGTTAAACCTGATTACATGAACATTTCCATGATCAATGTTTCTAAAGGCTTATCAGGATGACCAAAGTATCTGAGCCTACTTCCCTGTCCTAGCACAAGGTCATTTTCATGTCTGAAGCCTACTTCCTTGTTCTAGCCTAAAATTTAGATTCCTGTCTGAAATTACTTGTGTTCTAACCTAATATTTAAGTTCTTGCCTGGGATTACTTCTTTGTTCTAGCCTAAGATTTAGATTCCTACCTGAAATTATGTCTTTGCTCTATCCTAATGTCAGATTCCTGCCTGAATCCTACTTTCTTGTTCTTGGCCAATGTCATATTGCTGCCAAGCAGTCTATTTATTTGTCATTGGTCCATGTCAGATTCTTTCCATCAGCTCCAAAGGCTCTCTGCCTCTTCCCATTTTTATTGCATTAACAAGACTGAGCATGTCTTAGGTCATTCTGACAAGAATGCCTTCCTTACCTGTCATGGAATATACATTATCAAATGCAATGCACATATGTCTTAGGTTGTTAAGACTCTGTGCCGAATTTTACCCATCGTTGGCTTGACAGTCTTTTAATTTAATAACTCTGCCTGGGGATCCATTTTCTGGTTCAAGCCATGTACTTGGCTGCCAACATGTTGATGTTGTTGAAGAAAAGCTTTAACACAATGGGCAAGAATAAAAGTATTCCCAGGACAAAAAAGGGCTAGCATGATCAACCTATATATGCCATTTTTGAAGCTTGACTAAAATAGAAATACTGACCTTAGGCCATGGGTAATTTTATTTGCAGTATCTACTGCACCAACACTCATTAGAGCAGAATTCTTGAAATTCATATGCTCCCTATGTATCCTTAAAACATCCCAACAGGTGTTAGAAATATCCGAAATACACTGCATGTGTCATTAAACTTGCAAGTGTGACTCTAACTCAGCAAGTGAAAGATCTCTATGACAAGAACTTCAAGTCTCTGAAGAAAGAAAGTGAGGATGATCTCAGAAAATTGAAAGATCTCTCATACTCATGGATTGGCAGAATTAATATAGTAAAAATGACCATCTTGCCAAATGCAAACTACAGATCCAATGCAATTACCATCAAAATTCCATCTCAATTCTTCTTAGAGTTAGAAATAGCAATTCTCAAATTCATTTAGAATAACAAAAAACCCAGGATAGCAAAAACTCTTCCCAACAAAAAAACAAAAACAAAAATAAAGAAAACAAAACAAAAAACAAAACAAAACAAAACAAAACAAAACCTCTTGGGTAAAATTGCCATCCCTGACCTCATGTTGTATTACAGAGCAATAGTGATAAGAACTGTCCATTTCATCCTTAGTCATTGGGAAATGCAAATCAAAACAACCATGAGAATTCACCTCACACTAGTCACAATGGCTTAGGTCAAAAGCTCAGGTTCAAGCAGACGCTAGCTAGGATGTGGAGAAAGAAGAACACTCCTCCATTATAGGTAGGATTGCAAGCTGCTACAACCACTCTGAAAATTAGTCTGGTGGTTCCGCAGAAAATGGGATATTGTATTACCTGAGGATTCAGCTATACTAACCTTGGTATATACCTAAAATATTCTCCAACAAATAACAAAGACACATGCCTAATTATGTTCATAGTAGCCTTATATATAATAACCAGAACTGGAAAGAACCTAAATGTCTTTTAACAGAGAAATAGATAGAGAAAATGTAATGCATTTACACAATGGAGTAGTACTAAACTGTTTAAAACAATAAATTCATGAATTTTAGGCAAATGAACGGTACAAGAAAATATCATCCTGAGTGAGGTAACCCAATCACAAAAGAACACACATGGTATGTACTCCCTGCTAAGTGGATATTAGTCCAAATGCTCAAAATATTGAAAACACAATTCAAAGACCAAATGAGGCTCAAGAAGAAGGAAGACAAAAGTGTCAATACTTCAGTTCTTCTTAGATGTGAACAAACTACTCATTGAAGAAAATATGGAGACAAAGTGTGGAGCAGAGACTGAAAGAAAGGCCATTTAATGGCTGCCGCACCTGGGGATCCATCCCATATAAAATTGTCAAACCCAGACACTATTGGGAATGCCGAGAATTGCATGCAGACAGGAGCCTGATATAGCTGTCTCCTGATAGACTGTGCCAGATTCTGACAAATACAGAGGGGAATGATCTTAATCAACCATTGTATTGTGCATGAGGTTCCCATTGGGATTCCCAATGGATGAGTTAGAGAAAGGACTGAAGGATCTGAAGTGGTTTGCAACCCCATAGAAAGATCAATAATATTAACCAAACAGACCCTTCGAGAGCTTCCAAAGACTAAACTATTAACCAAGGTATACACATGGACAGACCCATGGCTCCAGCTGCATATGTAGCAAATGATGGAGTTGTTGGGCATCAATGGGAGGAGAGGCCCTTGGTCCTGTGAAGGCTAGATATTCCAGTGCAGGGGAATTCTTAGGTGGGAAGGCAGGAGTAGGTGAGTGGTTGGAGGAACACCCTCATAGAAGCAGGGGAGAGGAGATGGGATGGGGTTTTCTGGGGGTGGGAAACAAAGAAAGGAGATAACATTTGAAATGTAAATAAAGAAAATATTCAATAAAGATAATTGAAAGAATAAAATAGTAAATTAAATAAATCTTTAAGCATAATTATTTCATATAAGTAATTGTTATCCATATATAGCAATAATACTACATGTAGCATCTAAAAGATAGCCAAATATTTTCATTAACACAATTTTCATATCACTTATGAATTAATATACTTTAGTTTGGAAAAAATAATTATTCTGGTGACTAATGTTTTCCTTATTTTATGAGATACCATACACATGTTTAATGCCAACAGTATTCTATTACGAACTAATATATGCATAGAAGTATTCCTTTAATTATCCCAAATATAATTCATTCAAGTTACATAACTGGAGTTATCATTTTTCAAATTACTTTATTGTATTTAACCAGAGGTATTCTACTCTAAAATATAATTATATTGTTTCTAAATTATAAATATCTGTTTGTTAAAAAAAAATACTATAATGAGAATTTCCCAATGTATTGTTAGTTTCTACATTCAATATCCCTTTCTTTTACTTCCTATACTGAAGATAACCCTTCTTTAAATAGTGAAATATCGTATACATACATGTCTGTTAAAACAGGGAAATTTGCTTTCCTTCAACAGCATTTATTAATACTATGAGCTATATAAAATACTTAGAGATGCACATTTGACGACTCTGGTAAACAAAACAAGAATTTTCCTTTGTCAACTCTTCAAATAATTTTGTTATATTTTGACAAGCCTCTGAAGGATGCATTCAAATATCATTTAACATGAAGATTTTGTGCTCATATCAAGAAGTAATTTCCCCTGACTTCAATCAAGAAAAATCAAAGTGGCCCTTATTGATTTAGGTCTTTCTGTGTGCCCAGCTGTCTGATGGAGAATAGTCTTAAAATGATTATTTAATAACTTATCTTCTTATTGTTAGACAGGATGACAGCCTTGTGCTATCAAAATCCTACCTGAAGCAGAATATGTATTCATGATCTTCTCTTGTTTCATAAAAGTCAGGCTGATAGCAGCCGCCTTTTCAAAGAAATAAATGACTTTACTTATTTTAGTAGAAAATGTGTAGCCAAATAGCAAGACAAGTCACCTCTAAAAGGTAGAATAAAGAAACTGAGTTTCTTTTTTCCTTTATTAATCATTTTATTTGTTCACATTTCAAATGCTGTCTTCCTTCCTGGTCTCCTCTCCTCAAACATCCTACTCCACCACCCTCCCTTTTGCCTCTAAGAAAGTGCTCCCTCACACATACACTCACCCACTTCTGCCTCACCCCTCTAGCATTCCTCTTCTCTGGGGCATCAAACCTCCACAGAACCAAATGCCTCCACTTCTACTGATACTAGATGAGCCAGTCCTTTGTTATATATGTAGCTGGACACATAGATTGGCCTATGTAAAGTTAGCAGAAGGTCTGAAGAAACCATTTCTTTACTTAGAAAATTTAGTCTTGTGGAGATATTTCAACAAGCTTAATTAAACTGGAGTGGTGTTTTAACAAAAATCTCTATTCAAAATACTTTCTTAGCTTTGAAGTTTAAAATAATTACTTAAATTATGATTTAAATCTTACCTCCAAGAAGTACTTTAATTCACAAATAAGAATTTTATAACTCAAATTATATGTGTTGAGAAAAAAACTAAAACAGATAAATTAACATAAATTTTGACCAACTCAACTATTTCACTCTGCTGAGGGCAGTGGTAATCTACTCTTTTGTGGTGTAGTATTTTACATCACTATTAACTACAAAATATAATTTATATGTCTCTTGAAATCCTCCCTCCTGTCTGACTTATATTTTACTTTGTTGGTCCTATGATTTCCCCAAATACTAACGCCCTTCTGCTTCCCAATTTACTGAGTCATTTAGTGAGGTTTATCTATTTAGATTCCTAATCGAGATGGGAGCATTTTAGCTGAATTCCATTGTTTATATTTACCATATTTGGGAGAACCTTGCATCCCTTGAGAGATACCTTTGAAATCGAAAACTTATGGCAGCTCCTCCTAAACACCATCTCTAGACCACACTCTTTCTCTTTCTAACCTCTCTCCTCCAACCCATTACTTTTTCATTCCCCCAAATCCAGCAAGCACTCCCTACTAAGCACAAGCCATTCCTGCTAAGTAAGCAGATAGACTAACAGAAGATCTCCAAGTCTTTCTCTGTTCCTCCAAATCCAATCCTCCTACTCTCATCCAAAGATCTACAACATAACACCTATTATAAATTTCCCTCATCTGCATCCCAACTCTAGTAGATTATACAGATCTTCCACTCCTAATTTCCCTACCCCTACTCTTTTGCTTTAGCTCAGCTCCTAAATCCAGCTGATACTCTCTGCTAACCCACAGATCATTCTTGTCAGAGAAACAGGAAAGTTGACTTCAGATATTGGTATCTTCTTCCATTCCTACCCTTACTTCATCTGTAGATGAACAGCAGACCTTCTGGAGTGACCTGTTTGCACTCTCTGCCCACATTCTGATGAAACAAAATAAACAGATACTGGTAGAACATGCTGCTTTAATTCTTCCTGTGAACACACTCAGTCCCCTCCCTATCCTCATTCCTAAGTGTCTGCTACCAATACCCAAACATATATTGTGCCTAGAATCCCAGTGACTACATCTACTAGATCCACAGAAATTTTCTACTAAGCATCAAACAGTCATCACACTTTCCTAAAATCATTTAGATGCAACAGAAACCAAAGAAGACAATGCCATCCAACAAAATCAAGTCCAGATAGCAGTACTTAGAACTATAAATTTCCCAATCCCAGACTCCAATTTAAAAACACAACCAACAATAGCCAGGATATTACATCTTCACTGGAATCATGCAACTCTACCACAGTAGACCCTGTATACAACATAGCTGGAGCTCAAGAAAAGGACTTTAAAACAGCTTTTATGATTATGATACTGACTCTTCAAGAGGAAATGAGTATTTTTATTTTAAAATATTTAATATATTTAAAATATTTAAAATATTTTAAAAATAACTAAACTGAGGGAATTCTAGAGATCAAAAATGTAAGAATTCAAAAGGAATCTAGAGACAAAATTGTCACCAAAGGAATTTTAAAAGAGATCTCAGGCATTGAAGATACAGTAGAAGAAGTGGACATATTTTTCCAGGAAAAGTTTATGCATTGAAATGTCCTGAATAAAATATTCTGGAAATCTAAGACACCATGAAAAGATCAAATATAAAAATAATAGAAATAGAGGAAGGAGACTAATCCCACGTCAAAGGCCCTTAGAAAATTTCAACAAAATCATAAAAGAATAATTTTTAACCTAAAGAATGAGATGATTATGACAGTAAAAGTTTCATAGTAAATACCAAGTAGATTAGAGCAGTAAAGAGAGTTCCCTTGCCACATATTAATCAAAGACCTAAACATACAAAGCAAAGAATATTAAAAGCTCCAAAGGAAAAATAACCAAGAAACATAAAATAGCAGATCTATTACAGTAAACGGATATAAGTTCTTACTCAAAACAGCATGTAAATTTTGTAGATTAATTATAAAAGAACAACTATGAAAAATAGCAATGTAAGCCAACTAGGAATTAGAAGATATGAATAAATTATTGATTTTTATCATGCCATTGTGGGTATATAAAAAGTAATTGATAAACATTGTATTAGGGTTATATGGATTTGACTATAATTATGCTATTTTCTTTATTTTGTATGTATTCAGAAACTATTAACAGAAATTTAAATTGTGATATAGTGGATATACATGTTTATATATATAAAAACAATAGTTACATATTCATATATACACTGAAAGTATAAATTCAGTAAATAATTATCCTAATAATACATGACTGTGTAATTGTGAAGCAGATAATACACCTACGCACAGAGTCAGATATGGATTTGACATCTCAAACATTATATGGAAATTAAATAATAAGTTTATATTACTGTAAGGGACTCCTAAAGTAGCTTTAGCCACTATAAAATAATGATGTTGAAGATGGCTAGGAAGATGATAAATTCTTCTGTTTGTGAAGTAAGAAAATAGAAAATCTACCAAGTCAATGTATAATTTTGTATAATGTATATATTTACATATGTAAGTGGGAGCAAAT
>JANHMN010000004.1:99892345-99974444 GCA_030674055.1 Rhabdomys pumilio | reverse complement strand
TTCTTTCTTTCTTTCTTTCTTTCTTTCTTTCTTTCTTTCTTTCTTCTTTACTTTCCTTCTTTGTCAGTGTGGTGTGGTGGTATGGTGTGATGTGATATGGTGTGTGTGTGTTTGTAAGACAACAATAATGAAAGAAAAGAAATCAATATGTACAGAATGACAGTGATAAAGAAAAATATATATTAACATTAATTACCTTCATTTTCTTTTTCAAAAATTTAATTACTTTTAATTATGAGTATGAGTGTCTGTCAGTGAGTACACATATATTTGGCTTTGTGCAAAGAATGAGGTGTTTGGAGATAACATTTAGTGTATCCCTTTTTTGTGCTTATCTAAGACACCATGGAAGTGCATCAGTGGTTCCATGTTCATAGCAAGGAGATACGGAGCAAGGGAGGAAGTTCATGACTTAAGCCTAGAAGGGGATCTTAGGAAGAAGTCAGGGAAGAGAGGAGTTGGGGAAATGTGAAAAGGACATATATGTTTATATTTTTTTAAAGTAAGTTCTTGTTAATGTTATTAAGCAGATCAATTATTTAAATTTACTTATTTTTATATAGATTAAACATCATGTATCATGTCTAAGTCACATCTTTCGCATACTTATGTGACTTTACTCAATTCTTTCCTGACATTTTTAGTCATTTAAGTTCAATATTCACTGTCTTATTCTGGAGACATCTTGTCATTGTCCATAGCCTTATGACAAAATGTTGCCATATGGAAATCATTTTGTTAAAATTGCCTTTCTTATTGCATCTTTCTGGCACATTTTTCTTCAGATAATTGGCCTTTTTTATTTCTTTATTAAAATAGTAATGTTAACAAATTAATCTAAAATGTTATTAAAATAAACTTGAATATAAACCACATACATAGAATAGTATAAACCACATACATAAGATAGTATAATAAAGGTTAGCCTTGTAAATTCTATTGAATTATGAAGCTTTGCAAGTCCTCAGATAGACCTTAGAGAAGAAAAAAACTCCAAATAAATATTAGGAATTTAATGCTGAAAAATATATTTTAAAAATGAAGTATCCTTAATTATGACTTCTACCACAAGAAACTATTTATTTAGCTTTCCTGGTAATGTTAAGCAGCAATAATATAAGAATGCTGAAAACTCGATCATCAAATGTCCTTACAAATGGAAAAGAAGAGGAAGCAGCATAAATTACATGTTAATTCAGAAACTTAATAAAAATTCCTGTTCATACATAATTTCTAAGAATGGAGAATAACAAATAAATTCTAGTTACTTAAGACTATCTGGAGTAAATAATAATAAAAAAAAAATCTTTGAATGCAACCCAACACAAAAATTCCAATTTACTTAAAACATTAGGTGATTCTTTGTGATTGTTCGTTATAATCTGGGTGACAAAAACGTGTCAAACTTTAAAATACTTGACAAGTCTTGGGTGTTATGGAAACAGAGAAGCTTAGAAATCAGGAATACAAAGTTGCTTATATCAAATAGTAAATCAAGAAGTTGAATAGATGGATGCTTTTTCTTATTTGAATGTTCATTGTAGGAAGCAAGTTGTAATACTGGAAAAGGTAATTTTTACCTTTAGTAATTATTCAAAACTAACATCTGCAATACTATTTAAGAAAAAATATGCTTAATTTTTGACAATTAGAGATTCTTTAGTTTAAAACTAAGGTCATATCCTTATTTAAATATGCAACATCTTTCTAATAAAGATGTTTATAAATCAAATAATTTTTTCATGGGAAGACAATGTATAGTGAGTAAATCTATGCTGAATATTTTATATATAACTATAATGGAGATTGAAGATGTGACTTCTGTTTGCTCATGTCATAGGTCACTAACAGTTTGAGTAAATTTATTCTAAATAATAGAAGTGAAAGACTAGAATGATAACTGATGTGTATGTGTACACAGTATATACCATATATACCATACCATCCACAGTTAATATTTTTGAAACTTGTATTTTCCAAATCTTAATATCTTTTCATGAAAAGATGGTGATAAAATATACCTTCAATCACCACACTTAGGAGGCAGAAGTTGGGGGATATCTGTGAGTTCAAGGCCAGCTTGGTCTACATACTGAGTTCTAAGACACCTAGGGCTATGCAGAGAAACCCTGCCTCAACATCCTCCCCTGAAAAAGATAAACAGGCAATCAAATGAGGCTGAGAAATTGCTCATTGGTTCAAGTGGTTGTTGGTGCAAGTTGAGGAACAAAGTACATAGCCTCAGAACCCATGTCCTGCTTTGTTGACTGTGTTCAACTAACTGATTCCAACTAGGGAAAGCAGACAGAAAGTGTCCCTTAAGCAAGGTTTCCATCAAAATGAACCTTATTGGTGAGCTCTGGTTTTGATTGAAATACTCTGTTTTCAATGAAAAGAGTAGAAGAATGATAGCGGCTGATTCCTGACCTTGAGCTTCTACAGGATTATGTCTATGTGCAGTTATTCATACATATTGACAAATGAATACAGGTGTGCATACATATACATATATCTTCTCCTTGTCCATGTAACATTTTTACATGTTTTCTACTTGTGGTATCTCTAGCATGTTGGATAGATTTTTGTATGTGACTAGTCAGTAATTTCTAAAGTAAAAACTCAGGAGTAAGAAGTTGACAATTTTGGCAAAATATGGCATAGAATAAGATTTTTGGCCCTTTTTCACTCTACGGAATCAAGATCAACATAAGACATGACCAGGAAAATATAGGTAAGTGTCGGTAAATATGGCTGTAGAACCACAAGTTCTACACACACACACACACACACACACACACACACACACACACACACATGCCACTGCTGTGTGTAGTTGGCTGGGAATGCCCTGGGTTCCTCCAGCTGGAAGTTAGGCCTAGCTGCTCACTAAGGGCCTCTCCACGGCTCCTCACGGGGAGGCCCCAAGTGGTTGTCAACAAACACAAGAAAGTCAAACGGGTTTATTGGCATGGCAGATGGTGGATGCATCTGGACGCTTGCCCAAAAACCCAAGGCAGACCTGACTTAAATAGGGAGGGGAAGAGGGGGGAGAGGCTGGGGAGAAATGCTTATTTGGCTCCACCCTCTGGCCTTCAGGTACCTTATTAGTATGTAAATCTCTCTAGGGCCTGAGGCATGTCACAGCCCTCCTCCTATGTATGTGACTGAAGGGTGCAGGTTGGATGGAGATTAGACCTCCTGTCAGGAGCCTGGGTTCTGGGGCCATGACTGAACCCACAACCCAAGAACCAGGATACCCTTCCATGGCCCAACAGGTAAGGTAGATACATAATTATAGAATTCCTGCTTATTTTTACAGTGTAAGTGATAATTTATTACATAATTTATTATATGATTTAGATGCAATGATAGCTCAGAAATAAGTTTATTCTTCATAGCAGAGAAGAAGAAAATAGTTCATCAAAATCTGTTGAATTGTTATCTCATTTCCTCTCTAGCTTCATGAGTGTTTAAGGAGTAAATTGTAACCTATTTCTATTTTTAGTTTGTATATGTGTGTGCCCATGTGTATTTATGCTTGTCACATGCATGAAAGTACCCACAATAGCAGGAGAGACCATTGGGTTCACTAAAGCTAGAGCTATAGATAGTTATGAGCCTCTTGATGCTAGTGTTGGGAACTAGGTATGGTGTTCTGCAAAGAAGCAAGCACTATAACTCCTGAATCATTTTTTCAGACACAGAAGGATAAAAGAAGAAAGGAAGAAGAAGGAGGAGCTGGGGTGAAAGTAGAGGAGGAGAAGAACTAGGAGAAGGAAGAAATAGAAACAGTATTTAAAAATTCATATTTCTAGAGGCAAAGTCATGACAACATAAGTGGCTTATAGAAGCAGACAAGATTCAAGATTAATGAGAATCCAGTATACACAACTGCTTACTGGAAATAGTTCCTGTTATATCAATATCAAAATTATTTGTCTTTTAACATGTGGTGAGTATTAAATGACTGCATATCCCCAAGAATGGGGGCCACTTATTTACAACTATGGGCCTCTATAATTAGGAGAATAAAAGAAAGTAGAATTTTGAAACTGATTTTATTATCTGATATAGTCAGTCTCTGACTACACAGTCTCACATTCCTCTATTATATGGACTTGAGTAGTGAGAAACCTGATTAAAAAGAAGACAAATAGCTACACAATTGTCAGTGTAAAATATAATTTCAACACTTGTAAGTAACAGGAAAAATATAAGACACGGAAATCAAAGGTAAACCCAGGAGGTAGGATGTGCATGTGTGTGTGTGTGTGGGTGGGGTCTAGAATGTGCCAGAGACCTGGGAGGTGAAAAACTCTCAAGATTCAAAGGGAGGGACCTTAGATAAAATGCCCTAGAGTGAGGAGAGTTTACTTGTAGAATGCTTCTACAGAAAAAAAAAAAAAAAAAAAAAAAAAGCAGGGCCAGGGCGTCTAGTGGAAGGATGGGGTTGCCATCCCACAGTCAAAATCTCTGATCCAAAATTGTTTCTGTTTGAAAGAACTGCAGGAACAAAAGAGTAGAAGAGCCTAAAGAAAAGGAGGTCCAGTGACAGACCCAAATTGAGATCCAGCTCAGAGGGAGGCCCCAAGGCCTGACACTATTACTGATGCTTCAGTGTGCTTTAAAACAGGTGCCTATCATGACCGCCCTCCAAAAGGCCCAACAAGGAGCTGAAAGTCAGATGCAGATAGGATATTTATGCCCTACCAATGGACAGTAGCTGGTGGCCCCTGTCATTGAATTAGGCAAAAGCTGGAAGAAGCTGAGAAGAATGGCGACCCCTTAGGAAGACACCATCAGTCTCAATTAACCTGAACCCCTAGGATCTCTCAGACACTGAGCCATCAACCAGGCAATGTACACCACTGATATGAGCCCCCCCCCCCCAACACATATAGAGAAGAGGACTCTGGATGCAGAGAAAATAACCCTCGAGAGACTTTGGAGACTCAGGAAGTGGGGAGGTCTAGTAGGGTGGGCGTTGGGTGGAGACATCCTCTTGGACACAGGACAGGGTGAGGGAAGAGGTGTGTGATGTGGTACAGTCAGAGGGTGGTCTGGGAAGAGGATAAAATCTGAACTGTAAAAAAAAAAAGATTAAAGAGGGGCTGGCTGGATGGCTCAGTGGTTAAGAGCACTGACTGCTCTTTCAGAGGTCCTGAGTTTGATTCCCAGCTATTATATGGTGGCTCACAGCCATCTGTAATGGATGCCCTCTTCTGGTGTGTCTGAGACAGCTACAGTGTACTCATATATAAAATAAGTAAATTTTTAAAAAAATTAAAGAATACATAATAAAAATAATTTCAAATCTTGTAACACAAAAATATAAAATACAATGAAATAAAAAATAAACTGTTAAATATTTCTTCAAAGAATATACAGAAAGAATATACAGTAAAGAGAATGCTAATATTTTATTCTCACATTCACCACATTATGGATTATTTAGTCGATATACATAGAAAATTATTATTTTGTTCATTCCTAAATATTCTTCTTTTCTGGTGTTTTAGGGATATCAATGATCCACAGAAACAATGAGGGAATAACTTTTATATTATCTAAGATGGTGAATCTTTATTGTCAGTTTTGCTCTATATAGAAATTATCCAAGAAAATTTCTGGGAATGTCTCTGAAAAATTCTCAGAAGGTAACCTGAGGATAGAAGACTTGAAGATGGTCTGGGTCCTGAGTCTGAATAAAAAGAAACAATGACCAAGAAAGTTTATATATCACAAGCAGGAAACCCTCTGTGAATTTGCCTATGTTTCAGAACTCCAATCTGAATCTACAGCTATGTATCTCACCATTTTTCAACCATGACAGATATTACTTTCTTAAATAACAAACACAAATAAATCTATTTTAGTCTCGATGATTGTAGTGGTTGGTCAGGTAATTTATAACAGCATTTGGAAAAATGACCAATACATTGGATATCTATGAAGAACCAGGAAGAGAGGAGAACAGTGAAGAAAGTACACAAGGTAATGCTGATACAGGGTGAGATAGAGTATAAATAACTTGGCAATTGTTCTTCAAAAAAGTCAGCCTAGAATAAAATGAAATGAAGTACATGTGCATCAAGGATATGTTTAAGGGAGTCAAAAGTACTTAAATTTATAATTTCTTGTTATGGGCTTCTAAATTCTGTAAGATGTGTTTCACTTTTTTAATGATGGAAAAAACATCAAAAAAATTCTACAATCCTTTAAAAATGTGTCTCAGTATCAAATAATATGTCTTTTTCTTTTTAGTTCACATTTAAATTCAATATCACCTGGCTGAGCATTCTACAGACTTTTTTTTTATTCTATAATATTTTCTAACTTTATCTCCAGGAAAGGTTTGTAAGGTGATAGAAAGGTTATATAAAACATATAAAAAATATACAGCTGAGTCAATAGAAACCTTATTATTATAAAATATATAATGATGTTAACTATTTTGTGAAATATTTTAAAAATTCTAAAATTTCTAATTAGTATATCCAAATTAATCAATGAACACAAAACTGCTTGTAATTTCATTGGTAGGATTAAAAATGTATGCCTCTTTATGAAGCTTAGTTTAACAAATTTAATTTCATTGACTAAGTTCAAAATCAAGATCAAATCTGAGGTTTTGTATGAATTTTAACTTTGTATATGCTATCCTTATTACTTATGCATAGATAAGCTTTGACTATTATAAACATTTTACTGAAAACACACAAAATATCAGAATAATAGCTATTATAAGTTTTAAAATTTTTAGATTTTTTTGTATCACAAAGAATTATAGAACTGTCCATAATTAGTAATGATTAAAAATTATCTTAGAGAGAATTATTGTATGTTTTCTATTGTGTCCTCTTACTATCCCTGGACCTAAATTATACTCACATGAGTCCATGTATTTATCCTAGAATCAAAAAAATGGACATTTGCTCAACAGATGAAAAGACAACATTATGAAACAAAGAATAGTTTGAATTATTGGTCTATTTTATATATCCAAGGAAAGGCATAGTTAGTTCTCTCATGGAATTTCATTCATGAAATGGGGTTTTCCCCATTTATCTAAGTAGGGTAAAAAGCATTTTCAGTATTGACACTTCATTGGTCTCAATAAAGATTGTGCATGGTTTGAATACAATGTCTTAATTGTTGTAGTGTCAGGTAACTAGTTGTTTCTAGGACATCAGAATAATTATTAAGCAAAATATACATATATTTTATGCTTTAAATGGGATGGAAATAGGATTACTGTCACAGTTCTCATTATATTCCACTATTAGGTGAAGAAAAAAATATGGGACTTATTATAAAGATCAAGTCAAAGCATTATACTCCTCTGTGTGGAGGTGCTTACAACGAATACAGAGTTGATGAGTTCCATGTGGCTCGTGGAAAGCACAAACTATTTGTTGAAACATAGCTACACTACATATGACACCCCCTATGTTGTAATTATGCAAGTCTGATAATTAATTCATAAAAATTACTACGTCTTAATCTTCAAATATAGCCTATTATTACTGTTTTGAAAATTGTCTCTCTGGTTATAAAATGTAATGCCAAACTTTTTCATGTGAAATAATTTATTGAATCATATGTATTTTCTGTTTGTTGCCATACAAGCTAAACACGCCTTCTGCAGTTTTCTGAGGGTCTAGTCACTGTGAAGTTCTAATGGATTTCAAATTTATACAAACTGAAGAAGATACCATTTTTCCTTTATCAACTGGAGAAATTTTCAGCATTATATCTTCAAGCCAATGTTGTCAATAATAATTAGTCTACTCTTTTTATTTCTTTGAATTCGGTTAATGAGGCTGAAGTAACAGAAACAGCACTTGTAAAGTATTAATCCTTCCATACTTCTTTTATAAAATGTAAAGCTACAACGTTCAAAGGCATGAGACTTTACTGTTACTACTTGAAATCAGAATTAAACCAAAGGGATCCTTACTCTCATTCTTCTTCCTACCCCATATATGATATTTTAAGTATTTTTCTTGTTATTGATAAGGGATACACATTAAAAATAATATAATCACTAATTATATGAGCCAGAAACCACATGAAATCATTCTTTTAATCTGAAGCTAAACAAATTTGAAAAGCAGAATGAATAAAAAAGTTTAACAATTTCTGACATCACTTATCTGCAGAAAATTCATGACAAAAATTTAATATTTTACAAAAATGTATTTTTCAATAAAAATTTTCTCCTGCAGAATAAACTTTTATGTAAGAGGGTTCTGCACTAAAAGTTTTATTTGTAATAAATTTCATTTTTAAACTTTAAGGATGCCAACAACGTTGTAATTATTTTAAGTAGAATCTTAAATAAAAAAGATTTTTGTTAGAGTTTACATCAATTATTGACACCAATATTTAAAAATATTGTATTATGTTCTTAGAGAAATGAATACTATTTGGGTATGAAAAATCTCATAAACCTTGTCATCAATGAAGTGCAATGTTTTCCAAGATCATTCATATATTACTTTGGTGTAGCTTCCTACTTATAGAAGGGGAAAATGGATAGGGCTCCCTATCATTCTCTTAGTTTTAAAAATGTTTTAATTTTGCATTTGATTTGTAAAGCATATCTATGTATTCTTCCAAACTTCCCTGCATTCATTTTAATACATCTGGGTTTTTATTGTTGTTGTTACTATTTGAGGTTGTATTTTCATTACTCCATCCTTGCTTCTCTTTCTTGTGTCTAAACCAGTGTTTCTCAACTCAAGGGTAGCTACAGCCACAGGGGTTGCATGTCAGATGTCTTGCATGTTGGACATTTACATTATGGTTCATTTCAGTCGTAAAATTATAGTTATGAAGTAGCAACGGGATAATTTTATGGTTGAGAGTTTCTACAACATGAGGAACTGCATTAAATGGTCACAGCGATAAGAAGGTAGAAAAACACTGGGTATTCAACATCCTCCTCTCTATTCTTGTTAAGATATTCAAGAATATCTTTCTGATTCATTGATCATTATTACATGAATACATGTATTTATATTCTTATGCACATGCATAATAATATATATTTAAATATTAGCTGAGTTTATATATCTTATTTGTGCAATTTTAAAAGTGATAATTTTCCTTTATCCCAGCTAAGTTTCAAATAGATGAGATAAAGATACTAAAATTTATTTGATAAAATTTACTGCACAGTGTTTGAGAAGTTATAAAATGATTCCTTTCCTCAAAGCTACTCTGGCTACCTCCTAGCCATAATCCCTGAGATACTTACATTTTAGTATTGATTTGGCTGTCTCTGGTGTGTGTTCTTGACACTCTCCTCAGTCTCATCTCAGCAGATCCTTTTTTTTTTTCTCCCTCTCTCTCCTCATTGTCTGGCTGGGGTCAGAATTCCAGTCCTATTCTCTCTGTTCAAACATTGGCTGATCAGCTTTTATTGACAAATCAGAGAATAAGTGGGGAGCAATGTTTACATAACATTGAGACAAGAGATAATTAGAATAAGCATTACATATGTCAGAATTGCAACCAGATATGTGGGCAAAGATATCAGAATTTGAATAATATACGAATTGCACAGTGCACAGTAACATTGTGTCTTCAGAGTAGAGTTGAAGCCTCCTGGGCTGTTCCCCATCCAGTTTGGTGTGATCCTTAATGTCTTCATTTTTCAGCTCATGTTTGAGCTGTAATGTTAGTGAGCCATGTATAGCTTCTGATATTACTAGGATACACAATTTTACAGCAGATTCTTTGTTCTTGCTTTTACATGACGTCTATTCCCTATTCTGAAATTGTCCAGGAGTCTTAGTTCCAGAAATGTTTTATAGATATATCAATTTGAATTAGGCTCAACTCAGCATATTGATTGGTTGTGGTATTTTGCAGTGGTTTTTACCTTTCACAAAGCAATGTGTCCTTGATGACAGGTGAGGAGTACATTCATCTGTGTGTATGAGGAAGAATGTTTTTCATAGATTATATTTCTGGATTATTCTGTTTTAGTAAATGGGTGGTTACATATTATCCTCTAATAATCATAATTTTTTTTTTTTTTTTTTTTTGTAGCACCAGAGCGTTAGCTAGGTTTCCAGTACCAAGCACGGTTTCCCTCTTGTTCAAAGTAGAGAACAGTTAGCTACTTTCAAGGTAAGTTTACTGCTACTATCACACCAATAGAGTTATTCTATCATGTTGGTCATTGTAACGCTTTATACAAATCATAGCTGAGTAGGAATTTTGATTTTTTTTCCCTCCTTGGAAAGCTGTATTATGCCGTGAAAACTAGTCATCAGAAGGAAAAATTCACATCAGTTCCAGGTCAAGTACTTCTATGTCCGTTTTCTGATATGTATACATTCTTTTTTTTTTTTTCATTTTTATTTCATGCTAGACATCTGAGTATTTTCTATGCACACATGTAAGTGAGCCACTCACTTGGCTGGGTCAGCTAGCTTGCTTAAGTTGGCAGTCTCTGCCGGCAGAAACATAGAGAAGTCTTCTTGTGAGAGATTAAGCAGCTCGGTAGTCAAAGGTCTTCTCCATGGTTCCCCACAGTAGGGCTCCAAAGACATGAGGAAGTCCATGATTTTAAAAGGTTTATTGTCATGGTGGAAAGTGGATGAGTTGTACCCCCATTTCTCAGGATAGACCTTAGTTAAATAGGGAGGGAAGAGGGAGGAAGTTCTGGGAAGGAATGCTTAACTGGCTATGCCCTCTGGACCATAGGTATCTCATTAATATGGAGATCTCTCAAGGCCCTGAGGCTTGTAGTCATGCCTTCTACCTGTGCTAGGTGACACAAACCTCTCTTTGGGAGGGGCTGAATCAATGAAGGTCTTTGGCCACATGTCAGGAGCCTGGAGTCTGTGAGTGTGGTGGAATGTATGCCATCCGTTGCAGGGTCTCCAGCCATCTCTAGCCAGTGCTCTACCAGAAACGAAGCTATTCTTTCACAGTCCCACATCAGGTCTCCCAGAAGTAGCTTCTGCTGGATCACATAAACTGACTGAAGATCTAAATATATGAAAAATTCCTGGAAAAACCTCTCATAGCTCTGAGAGTGATTGGGAGCATCTAACACTCAGTTCCTAGAACTAAGACAAAGGAAATCAGGGAGTGTCAGTGAGTGTGATTCAGAGCATTGTTCTGAGATCCTACACAAGGAGTAAGGGAAGTATTTAAGACTTCTGCTTTGACAAGCCTCATGGTCTCTTGTTCCCCAAACCTTTCTTAACAGTATCAAATTTCATCATTTCCTCTGCATTCTTGGCAAGATACCAATCCTTCAATGCACATTTTGGGACATTCCAGAGCTCGATTCATCAAGTTGAGGCATATTTACCTTAAAG
This sequence comes from Rhabdomys pumilio, assembly GCA_030674055.1. Lineage (NCBI taxonomy): Eukaryota > Metazoa > Chordata > Mammalia > Rodentia > Muridae > Rhabdomys > Rhabdomys pumilio. The sequence continues at coordinate 99,963,102 of JANHMN010000004.1, read as the reverse complement.
TAAAATGTTTGAAAAGAAAAAAAAATACTAGAATCAGTGTGACTAAGAATTGTGAGAAATCTGTTGCGAGCTAAAGTGGTTGTTGACAAGTGATGTTTAAAAAGGCATCCCCACAGCTCTTGTAGATTTTAAAATAGAAACATCCTCATGAAATATTCTAAAGGCACATAGCTAATATACTATAGAGGTTAGTTCAGGAACATGGTGGCTGCAGAGACACTTAAATAAGTAAATGTAAGTAGACTTTCATAGATAATCTAATTTACAGATCACTGCCAAATAAATTTCTTGACTAATATAATATGGGTAGGGCCTCTAAATTAACTAACAAATATGTTCTTAGGGATTGGCAGTAGAGTGAGGAATCACTATAAGTTAAGATTTATTTTGCCTTTCCATATACAGATCTAAAAAGATTAAAATATTAAATTCATACAACAACAGAAAGGTAAAAATCATTCTAAATGAATTTAATGACATAGCTATGCTGTTTTTCTATATATTCACTAATGAGAATCATTTATCTTGAGGTCACTTGCTGCTTTATCAACATGCCAAACAGAGTGAAAAGAGGATAGAAAGCCTCCTATTAGTAGTAGCCCTCTCCCCAGTATCTCCTCTAATGAATTTTTTTTCACATTTGTCCAGACCTAGACCTATGCCCGTACTCAACCTCATTGGAGAAGGAGAAATGTGTCTCTCTGTGAGTCTTTGTGGTACCACACAAATAAAAACTCAAAAGAGAGAATGAAAGATAATCAGGGTACTTTTTAACAATGATCCTCAAATCATAAAAATATGAGTGAATCAATTAGGAAGCAATCATCTACTCAATATTTCAAACTGGTTTACTCACAGAGATAACTTATTAGTTTACATATACTGAAATCCTAAAGTGGGAGGCATGCCTTGTAGGCATAGTAAAATCCAGAATTCAATTATGCTAATGAGAACTCATATTCTGCCCTGCCAACTTTCTCTTATTTTAAATGATCTGTTTATAATTAACCCATGACCATTTTGCGGTGTTATCTTCCATCAAGCTTGTGCTTTAAGAAGAGAAAAAAATTTCACCTAAATTTGAAAATATTGTTCTTTCAATAGAATGTTTATGTAGCTGCAGTATAGATATTAAGGTAATATATAAGGAATTAGTTTCAGCATATTAAAAATATATAATCTGGGGCTGGGGTGATGACTGGAAAGTTAAGAGTACTTGCTGCTCTTGTAGAGAACTTTGGTTAGGTTCACAGAACCAGAAGCTAAGTCATAAATTACATAAATGTATGTAATTCTAGTTCAATAGGATATGGCACCCTCTTCTGACAAGTCCCTCTTGGCTGCGGGCCAGTACATCCCATATGCCCTCACTTCTCAGTTCTTCCTTGGCCCCAGTGGCATCTGGGAGCCCAAAGACAGAGATCACTGTTCTCCCAGTCAGCCATTTAAGCCCAGAGACCCCCACTCAGGAGCTCTGCTCCTCATGAGACTTCAGGCTGAGACCTCTCCACCACCTAGCAGAGCCCCTACTCAGCCCAGCGTCCACCCTTCATGTTTGGAGGGAACTCAGTCAAATTCCTGTGCTTCTGCTCCCTGGAGTCGCAGTTCCAACCATCTGGGGTGGCAGATACAAGGGAACCACTACATAGTCCAACAGGACCCACGTCCATAAGGGAGCTACAGCCCAGCAACCTGACTTAACTAGCTAGATAAAAATTGGTCAAGGGTCAGTTACAGAAGTAAGTTCCATAAGGGGTACCTTCAATGTCTTTCAAAAAGGCAACAATAGTCTTGAGAGATTCAAGCAGATGCTAAAGTGGTTGAAAGCCACTGGGAAATAAAGGTGTCAAACCCTTTGCTAGAAACTGTTGGTGAAAGAAACCATTTAGATTCATACAATATAGTAGCCCCAGATGAAACTATAAATTTATTATGGTTAATGTTACACAATAAGCTGCTAACATGTAGAAAATGGAAGAATAAAGGCTCGATAAATCTTCTATATATACATGATCACTTGGAAAAATACTGTGAAAGAAATAATTTGAAACATGAGAAAGAAAAATATATATAATGCAGATGTTTATAAAAGGTTTCTTTGAAAGTAGATAATCTACATGAAGAATAATTTATCCAGCACATTCTGATGCCTACAGATATGTAGTAGATTATGTCTTAAAGACATTCATATGCAGTTTTACATGTACAAAAGCTCACTGTTGATATCTTTGGGAAAAAAAATGAAGTTTTGTCTCAGAAAATGTTTTAAAATTATATCGTATGTGTTAGAGACAAACAAAACAAAGTCTGGGGTGATATAAAATTTAAAAATAGTATCTACATTTAAAAATATAATACCATTAGCCAAAGAGTACACATGGGTGGGTCCATGGCTACCTCTTCATATGCAGCAGAAGATGGCATTATCTGGTATCAATGGGAGAGGAGGTGCTTGGTCCTGTGGAGGCTTGTTACTCCAGTGAAGCAGAATGCTAGAGGGGTGTGGTGGAAGTCGGTGGTGGGAGAGTACCCTCGCAGAGGCAAAGGGGACAAAGATGGGTTGGAGGTTAGCATAGGGGAGTCTGGGAAGGGGGACAATATTTGAAATGTAAATAAATAAAATAATCAATAAGACAAATAACAAAATAAAAGTTATAAGTAGTTAAAATATGAGAATGGGAAGCATAGTCACAGCTGTGACTATTTTTGATGAAGATGTCATATGATTTTAACTAGTTATAACTACATAGGCAATCTGTAAATTATAAATCATAGTTTTCCTGATTCAGGTATTAAAACATGGAAAGAAAAGTAGAATCAGTATCAATGTCTTTAAGAATATATTAGAAGTTTCAAGATATACGTCGGTGGCAGAGGTCTTATTAGAATGTACAGGGCTCATGGTTCAATCACAAGTACTACTTATAAACAAAAGAATTTTGTAAGGTAGAGAAGATGGCTAATTAGGCAAAGGTACTGCTTTATGGCCATGAGTTCCTGAGTTTAGATCATTAAAGCTGTTTAAGCCTAGCACTCTTGTGTATATCTGTAAACCCAGCATGCCTACATCAACATGGAAGATGTTCTCTGATTTCCATACATTAGCATGTGCCCTGGTATATGCATGCCTATATTTTCTCATACACGAGTATACACAAATATAATAGAAGAGAAGTAATTGGGACCTTATTGCTCTTTTCCCTAATTAGGTGATATGTATTTAATTTGATATTCGAAGATTGAGGGGAATCCACAAAAGTTTAAGGAACTTGGCACTCTTGGGATAAAATTCTGGTTGGTATTTCAATTCCCATCACTAAAACACACACTTGAATATGCTACCATTAAGTTAATTTCTTTGAACTGATATTTTACCTTTAAACTCTGATACATGAAAAAAAGTTTTTTCCTTCCTTCCCTCCTTCCTTGCTTCTTTCTCTTTCTTTCTTTCTTTCTTTCTTTCTTTCTTTCTTTCTTTCTTTCTTTCTTTCTTCCTTCCTTCCTTCTTTCCTGCATCCCTGCCTTCCTCCCTCCTTTTCTTTCTCTTTTGTGATAAATTTCTTTTACAAACTAATAAAAGAGAGAGAGAGAGAAAACTTACTTCTCAGAATATATATTTTATCAACACTTTAATTTTTATCCTATGCACAGTATTTGGAATTGTGGTTATCAAATTTGTAATTTCACACTTGTACAATTTTGCATTTATAAAACTGATTTTCTGAATGCAGTGCTTGTCCTGTCCAGATGAAAGAAATTTTGTAGCTCTTCTACCTGTCTTCTGCTTCATACATTTTTCTGTCTCTAATTCTCAAATTTTGTTTCAGCCTTTAAATTTCATGTTTGGCATGAACTGTCCACCATTACACATTCCCAGAACTTTTGCAACCTGAAACTTCTGTAATCATTGCATTCACTGGGAAGAGAGAATTCTCTGATTAAGGCTGAAAATAATATTTGCCTATGGGTACCAATACAAAATACTTAGAAGGTAATATGAAGCTATACCAATTTAGCCAAACAGAATGAAGGTCCCTTCTGCCAGGGACTATTACTTCCCCCATAATTGTCTTTTTCTCAGGCTTACAATACCATGAACATATTCTTTTTTATGTACTTTATTGGAAATCTAAACAGAGAGTAATTGCTTACATACAAAATTACAATACAAAATTACACTATTGTACATTTGGGCATGTGTTTCCAGGCATATATGTATTATATTTTTTTAGGGTTCATATCTGGATAAATTATTTGCTGCCCTTTTTTCTATAGCAGCTGGCAGAGCATCTTCTGAGATTATGAAAGGTAGTGAGAAGTGAAGAAGCTCCTACTGTAGTTCCAGTTTGATTTCTCTCTATCATGAACTCATAGTTGGTGTTATCTTCAACAGCATGGTCTTCTATTTAGTTCTGGTAAACAAGCAAGAGTAATGGCAAGAGCTTGCATTGTTTTACGACATCGTATGTTTTTCTGACTGACAAAAAACTCAATAGAAGATATCCTATATCTTCTATAAAGTTAACATGTATACTTATTTCCTAAAACTTTACATTAATGATTTATAAAATTTCAACACAGTATCTTCATAGAAACAGGGACTTCATCTGAATGATCTCAGCAGTCTTCGTAACAAGTATGAACCAGTAATCAATGTAACTTTTAGTATGTTAGTATAAGTGCATCATATCATAATTGATTTCATTATATAATGTTCATAGATACATATTGTATTTTTCTTATACTCAACTGGCCCCTTTTAACTTCTCCTTTTCCATGTTTGTTCTGCTCATCCATTTTCTCTTCTCATGTACTCATCTTCTATCTACAAGTCATTATCATTATTATTATTAATTATTATTATTATTATTATTATTATTATTATATTGTTAGTTGTAGTAATAGTGTTGAGGACAAATTGTGCTTCATTTGAGTCTTGAATAAGAAGTTATTAAAAGGAGAAATGGTCTTCTTTCCAATAGCTGCACCACTGAATAAAATATTTATCTATCTATCTCGTTGGCCACTAACCACTTGTATATAGTTGCAGAGAGGTGAAATCTCATGAGCCACTCCCTACTTACCTACAGTTATCTGCCTATGAGTTCTGGAAGTAGAGCTCATGGGTAGTTCTTCCCCAAGTGAAAGTATAATTACAGACTCAGAGTCCTCCCCCTACTAGATGACAGGATCCTTACAGACCCAATGTTATGCAGGCTATTATCTAGTATTCACAATTGGCCTGAGATCAAGAGTACAACAGTGATATCATGTTGGGAACATAGGTTTCCATTTCTTTAAGTTTGTCCCTTGTTTCTTGTACTCTTTCTATGATGTTCTTGAGTCTTGGGAGCAGTGACACAGAAATACAATTTAGACTCAAATTCAATATTCCTTTATGCCTAGACTTTGAATATCTGTGAATCTTGGCAGTTACCACTGACCACTTCAAAAAGAATCTTTCTAACAAAAGTTGACTGTAACATTATACTTCAGGTACAAATGCAATTATTTAGATAGAAATTTGATATGTATATTATATTCACCTAGCAATACAACAGTAGTAGCTTCTTCTATGACCTTCATGGCAACAGAATTTTGACCAGATTTATGGTATTAGATGCTCCAATGGAAAGGAACTAAAATATTATCAAAGGATGATTTCTTATCCCCATTACTGCTTTGGTGTTATAACACTAGTGTAATCGCTATGCCTAGCTGTCTAAAGATCTAGTATCCAATTCCCATGGCTAAGTAAGATTGATATTGATAATTCTTCCCTAGCATCCTACGTAGTTGCTTCCAACACACTGAGTCCTAGTCAGGAGGGGGCAGAATTAACTCCTGTTCTAGCTTGATTTCTTTATGGCCTTTGTTGAAACCATGTGGTATCTTAAGTAACCATTTAATTATGGTAGAAAATAAACAACTATGGCAAATGACTGTATTGCTTTAAGAGTCTCAGGGGTATCTCAAGACTAACTGCTTGTAGGGAGGTGACTTTTGTTTTCTAGATCTAGAAATATTATTTAATAATTTATGGGCAGGTTGTTTTCTCATTTAGGCCCCTTTAACTTAAACATTTTTTGAGGTATCTTGGGATTCCATTACCTATAATGAAGCTACATATTAGGTATTAATAAAAGTCGTTCTTTTGACTGATAGCCACTCATTTTTTTCTCCTCTCGTTCTATTTCCCGATATTTTCAAGAACTGAGTTAATTCTTCCTTCCCAAGTACTGTCTATATTCATTCCACAATTTCATACAGTCTATTTTTTCTACATAAGGATTCTACACTTCTTTCTTATTGCACGTTGTTGTTTCTTGACCTCACAAAAAAATGTGTACTCTTATAAGTGACATATATAAAAATAGAAGCTAGAATATATACATGATAGAAACCATGGAGTATTTGTTGTTTTTTTTTTCTGACCCCATTTAATATAATATTTTCCATTTCAATTCATTTTCCAAGTTCTCTAAATTTCATTTTTCTTTGTACATAATGTGTAGTATATTTTTCTTAACCATTCATTTATTGATAGAAATCTAGGTTGATTCTATTTCTTGGATATTATGAATAGATCAATAATGAACAGGGGTAAGTAAATGTCTTTGTAGAGGAATGAGTCCATGCACAGATTAAGCCTATGATAACCTTATTTTTAGCATATTTGGAAACTCTCATTAATTTCTATAGTAGAAAGACCAGTTTATACTCTGGTCAACATCTCAGAGGACATACAGCCATGCCAGGCTCCTGTCTGCAAGCACATCATGGCTTAGGCAATAGTGTTGGAGTTTGGTGCCTGTGCATGGAATAAATCTCAAGTTGGGCAATCTCTGAATGTCCTTTCCTTTAGTCTTTGCTCCATTTTTGTCTTTGTGTTTCCTTTATACAGGAGCAATTCTGGCTCAAAAATTTTGAGGTGGTTGGGTGCCCAATCTCTCAACTCGGGGCCATGGGTATTTATTCAAGGTGGTCTCTTCAGTTTCTATCATCACACTGTTGGAAATTTATGCTAAGATCATCCCCACTGGGTCATGGGAGCCTCTCACATCCCTGGTATCTGGGACTTTTGAGATGTTCCTCCTGTTCCCCACCTCACACTGCCCAAATACCTATGGATGCTTGATCTTTGACAAAGAAGCCAAAACCATGAAAGTGGGAAAAGGAAAGAGCCTTCAACAAATGGTCCTGGTCTAACTGGTTGTCTGCATGTAAAAAATGCAAATTGGTCCGTATTTGTCACCTGTACAAAGCTTAAGTCCAAGTGGATCAAGGATCTCCAGATAAAGCCAGGCACATTGAATTTAATAGAAGAACAAGTGAGTAACAGCCTCAAACACATTGGCACAGGGAAACATTTCCTGAACAGATCACCAGTGGTTCAGGCTCTACAACCAACAATTGACAAATATAACCTCATGAACCTGAAAACCTTCTTTAAGACAAAAACTCTATCAATAGGACAAAGTAACAGACTACAGATTGGGGAAAAATCTTCACTAACCCTACATCTGATACTGGGTACTAAATATACAAAGAACTCAAGAAGTTAGACTCCAAAGAATCAAATAACACAATTTAAAAACGGGCTACAGAATTCTTAATTGAGTAATCTCAAATGGCAGAGAAGCAATTCAAGAAATGTTCAACATTTTTAGTCAACAGGGAAATGCAAATAAAAACAACCTTGAGATTCCACTTTACACCAGTCAGAATGGCTAAGATCAAAACCTCAGGCATGAATATATAGAAAGAGAAACACTCCTCCATTGCTGGTGGGATTGCAAAGTAGTTCAACCACCCTGGTAATTAATATGGCATTTCCTCAGAAAATTGAATATAGTTCTACCTGAAGACCCAGCTATACCACTCCTTGGTTTATACCCAAAAGATACAACACCATATCAAAAGGACACGTGCTCCACTATGTTCATAGCAGCCATATGTGTAATAGCCAGAAGCTTGAACAAACCAGATGTTTCTCAACTGAAGAATGAATACAGAAAATGTGGCTCATTTACACAATGAAATACTAATTAGCTATTAAAATTGCAGATGTGAATTTTGCAGGCAAATGGATGGAACTAGAAAATTTCCTTCTGAGTGTGGTAACCCAGCCTCAAAAGAACATACATGGTATGTACTCACTGATAAGTGGATATAAATCCAAACTTTTAAAATACCAATGATATAACTCACAGACCATTAACTTAACATGAAAGAAGTCCCAAGTGTGGATACTTCAGTCCCACTTAGAAGGGGGAAAATTATCAAAATAAGCAGAGGGAAGAAGAGACCCGAGTAGGAGAGGGGTAGGGATAAATGGGGCAGGATCGGGTATGAGGGAGACATGAAAGAAATCCAGAGGGTCAGGAGAATGAAGAGAAATATGCATGACTATACTTTTAAGACATATTTGTATTTCTTTTTAAAGAATGTTCTATTCATTGCCTTCTTTGAAATTAAAAAAAAGCTACTGAGGCCAAAAAAGAGGTCATTAAATAAGATTCTAAAAGCCAATGCAAATACTGCAAAATTGATATAATAAAGAAGCAAGTTACAGAAATATAAATATGAAACACTTGACTTAAGATGACAAAAATATCAACTTGTGTCGCTAACTCAGGGACACAAACATTCTCTGTCCTAGAAAATAATCTAAGGCTTCTTGTAATAATAAAGCATTAAACAATTGAAGATGTAATATTATAATGATTCATGCCACATATGATCTTTTAGGTAAAATGACATTTAGTTGAAAAAAAAAAAAACCCTTCAATTACCCAAGTAAACAAAATTGTCCCTTGACAAAGTAACATTTAAACCTGTATATATCAGGGCCTTAACGTTAACTGAGCTATTGTTCTGGATTGCTTCCGCATCTTAAAATTTCCATTTCTCTTGTTAAATTGTTCTAGTTTTTGCTGGTATTGTGTGTCCATGGTCAATTTTGTTTTTTCAAACGCACTAGAACTTTCAATTCCCAGTGGTACCCACTGAATTCTGATGCCAGCAGATACTATTATCAATGGAACTAAATGTTTCCAGCATATTCAAAATGCCTATTTTGCCAGTTGAGAATTATTGAACTGGGATATGCTCTCTTAATGAATCAATTTACATTAAATAAATATCCTTACTAGAGTATTCTGAACTAAACAATGAGTACCATTAGTCTAATTTTAGCAGTTCTTTTTTTTACAAAAGGATTGTGATAGATTATGTTAACAACTCAAACTCTGCAAGGTGTCTTTGGGAAATGTAAGTCTTACTTTTCATGAGTAAGAATGTGAAAGTTCAAGTGGGCATAGTCCTTTTTTTTTCCTTTTTTTAAAAAATATCCCATAACATGGTGAAATAGCTAAGATGGAGATCTCTGAACATTAATGTTTATTGCTTTTTTCCATATATGAATAATAATGAAATAGTTTTCAAAATGGTATCTCACTTCTCTATTTTTAACCTATAAAATTGGTGCCTATTAAGATTTTTATATATACTTCAAAAGAGCTGTAGAACTAATTCATTTCTTCAAATCTCATATTCAAGTGAAATAACATATTACTTCCTATTTAACAAAAGTATTCTATTTAATATACTTCCTAATATACTATGAGTGCTAAGTCAATACAGAGGGAGACACTTCCCAGAAATGGTCATATCACATCTCATAGAAATTTACATAGAACTCAGGTAAAATAGACAAAATTTCATGAAACACAAGAACAATGTTATATTTTTTAGCTAAATAAGCTAAGTAGCATATTCAATAATGTTATTAACATTTACTTAAAGTAATCCATAGTTTACAGAAATTGACTTCATTAAACAAACTAAAAATTCACAATATTAAGTACAATACATTCAATAAATATTATTTTCAAAAACGTATTATTACTTCATCACGTACAACTAAAAGTTTATATGTAATAAGAAAGTAGTTTCAGAAGAACATCTGCTAATAAGATAAATGCTCTGTATTTCTGTAAATGTATTAAATGATGACTGCATAACACCTAATATACATAGAGTTTTCCTGTTCCAAGAGGTTATTTTTATTGAGTGAAGAGTGATGCTTTATTTTATATGAATGTAACAATTTCTTAAGTTTTAATTTCTTTTACTCTTTTATTTTTAGCATAGGTATACACAATATTTTCTCAACCAAAGCAAGATTTTTCAGGAGAAATTATAGTACATGGTTTTACAGTCTTTCTCTTCACCTGTCATAAGTAATATATAGTATGCCCAGAAACTTAGAGTTACCTGAAAATTTGGAAATAGTAAGAGAAATAACCCTCATCCTCTTTAGCATTAAGGTAACAGAATCAGTTGGTATTCAGTCTCCATGAAACCTTTACTTCTGGAAGCCAGTTAACCAGCTGTCCTTTTATTAAAAGAAAAATAATCATTTTGAAATGATAGTATTAATCGATGTTAAATAAAGAGATGTGATATTGGAATAGAGAAAACAATTATATCAGAGCAAACAAAAAACATCAAGTTTATAGTATTATTTAATACTATAAATATATGGTAGATATATCTGTTTTATATATTTATAGGATTTACATACTATATGTTATTATATATAATATTTATATAAAATTTTTATAAACTAAGTTTTATGAATTGATGCTTTTATTAATCTACCAGTTTCATGTGTACGGTTTTGAGATATATATATGTGTGTGTGTGTGTGTGTGTGTGTGTATACATATATATATGTATATATATATATAGAGAGAGAGAGAGAATAAGAGTGATTTTTAATTTTGAAAATGAGTAGATAAATCATAATTTTATAATCATTCACTAGACAGACATTTAGTGTTTACCTAAGTCAAATGGTAAGAGTAAAATGATATGGAGATATATTTATGCACATTTCCATAATAGATATTCAAGCACTTGTGTAAGTATTTCAGTTAGATCGTTGACCTACCAATATTCAATTACTATACGATTATATTCCATACTTTATTTTGTCTATGAAATTGTCAGTTTTCTCCTCCACATGGCCCTTCTTGCTGGGGCAAGCTCATAGCTGGTCTGCTTCTGGGGAGACACCATATTCAGACCCATCCAAGATAGACCTGCTGCACTCAGAACAGTTTAGGATCCACTGCACTCGGAGCAGCTGACTCCTAGCTGGTCTGCTCCCATGAGGACACCATACCCTGATTCATTGACATGAATTTCTTTCATTCTGAGCCTGTGCACTGAGCAGAGTTTGGGCACTATCTTCGTAACCAATCTCACAATACCCAGAGGAACCTGGACTCCCAAGATCTCTAACACACCCAGGATCATAGGATAGCAGGATCCCAGAGGCAGAACGACTCCTAGAATCACTGAACCAGAGAGACAAGTGGACTCTTAAGAGATCTGACACAACCAAGATAACAGGAGAGACAGGCTCCAGTCAGAAACAGTGAGTGCAGGGAGCACTAGAGATAACCAGATGGCAAAAGGCAAGCACAAGAATGTAAGCAAAAAAACAAAGTTACTTGGCATCATCAAAACCCAGTTCTGCTAACATAGCAAGTCCCAAATACACCATCACACCTGAGAGGTAAAATTCAGTTTTAAAATCACTTCACATAATGACGAATGAGGACTTTAAAAAGGACAAATAATTCACTTAAAGAAATACAGTAGAACACAGGTAAACAGGTAGAAGTCCTTAAAGAGGAAACACAAAAATCCCTAAAAGAATTACAAAAAAGAAACCCAAACAGGTGAAAGAATTGAACAAAACCATCCAGGATCTAAAAATAGAAGTATAAACAATAAAGAAATCACAAAGAGAGACTAGTCTGGAGATAGAAAACTTAGGAAAGAGATCCAGAGTCATTGATGCAAGCATCACCAAAAGAATACAAGAGATAGAGGAGAGAATATCAGGTGTAGAAGATGCCAAAGAAAACATCCACACAGTGGTCAAAGAAAATGCAAATGCGAAAAGATCCTAACTCAAAACATCCAGGGACTCCAGGACACAATGAGAAGACCAAATCAAAGGATAATAGGTATAGAAGAGAGGGAAGATTCCCAACTTAAAGGGCTAGTTAGTGTCTTCAACAAAATTATAGAAGAAAATTTCCCTAATCTACAGAAAGTGATGGCCATGAACACACAAGAAGCCTACAGAACTCCAAACAGACTAGACCAGAAAACAAATTCTTCCTGTCACATAATAATCAAAACACCAAATGCACAGAACAAAAAAAGAATATTAAGAGCATAAAGGGAAAAAGGTCAAGTAACTTACTTAGTAAGGCAAACTTGACAGAATTACACCAGACTCCTCACTACAAACTATAAAAGCCTGAAGATGTTGGAGAAGCATCATACAGACCCTAAGAGACCACAAATGTCAGCCCAAGTTACCATAGCCATCAAAACTCTCAATTACCATGGATGGAGAAACCAAGATATTCCATGACAAAATCAAATTTACAAAATATCTTTCCACAAATCAAGCCTTACAAAAAATAATAGAGGGAAAAATCCAACACAAGGAGGGAAATTAGACCCTAGAAAAAGCAAGAAAGTAACTTTCCAACAAACCCAAAAGAGGATAGTCACACAAACATAATTTCACCTCTAATAACAAAAATAACAGGAAGCAACATTCACTTTTCCTTAAGATCTCTTAACATTAATGGACTCATTCACCCAATAAAAGGACATAGACTATCTGAATGGTTACATAAACAGGACACAGAACTTTGCTGCATACAGGAAACATACTATATTGACAAAGACAGACACTACCTCAGAGTAAAAGTCTAAAAAACTACTTTCCAAGAAAAATTTCCAAAGAAACAAGATGGAGTAGCCATTCTAAAATCAAATAGAATAGACTTTTAACTAAAAGTTACAAAAAAGATAAGGAAGGACACTTTATACTTGTCAAAGGAAAAATCTACCAAGATGAACTCTCAATTCTGAACATCTATGCTCCAAATGTAAGGGCACCCGCATTTATAAGAGAAACTATACTAAAGCTGAAAGCACACATTGGACCTCACACAATAATAGTGGGGGACTTCAACACCACATTCTCATCAGTAGACAGATCATGGAAACAGACACTAAGAAGAGACACAGTGAAACTAAGAGAAGTTATGAACCAAATAGATTTAACAGATATCTATAGATCATTTCATCAAAAAAAAAAAAAAAAAAAAAAAAAAAAAAAAAGAATATACCAAAGAATATACCTTCATCTCAGCATCTCATGGTACCTTCTCCAAAACTGACCATATAATTGGCCAAAAAACAGGCCTAAACAGATATGAGAAAATTGAAATAATCCCTTTCATTCTATCAGATCACCATGGATTAAATCTGGTCTTCAGTAATAACAAAAACAATAGAAAGCCCACATACACCTGAAAACTGAACAAAGCTCTACTCAATGATGACTTGGTCAAGGAAGAAATAAAGAAAAAAAATACTTTATAGAATTTATTGTAAATGAAGGCTCATCATATCACAACTTATAGAACACAATGAAAGCAGTACTAAGAGAAAACCTCATAGTTCTAAATGCCTGTGAAAAGAAACTGGAGAGAGCATACACTAGCAACTTGATAACACACCTGAAAGCTCTAGTACAAAAATAAGCAAATATACCCAAGAAAAGTAGATGACAAGAAATAATCAAACTCAGGGCTGAAATCAACCAAGTAGGAAAAAAAAAAAAACAAAAAAAAAAAAACGATACAAAGAATCAACAAAAGCAGGAGTTGGTTGTTTGAGAAAAGCAACAAGATAGATAATCTTTAGCCAGACTACCTAGAGGGCACAGAGACATTATCCAAATGTATAAAATCAGAACTGGAAAAAGAAACATAACAACAGAAACTAGGAAATTCAAAAAAAATCATCAGATCCTACTACAAAAACCTATAATCAACAAAAGTAAAAAATCTGGATGAAATGGACAATTTTCTAGACAGTTACCAGGTACCAAAGTTAAATCAAGATCAGATAAACTTCCCTAAACAATCTTATAACCCCTAACATAATAGCAGCAGTCATTAAAAGTCTCCCCACCAGAAAAAAAAGCACAGTACTAGATGATTTTTAGTGCAGAATTCTACCAGATTTTCCAAGAAGACCTAATACCAATTCTCTGTCAACTATTCTACAAAATAGAAATGGAAGTGACACTACCTAGTTCATTATATGAAGCCACAATTATGCACATACGTATAATATACAAGGACACAACAAAGAGAATTTCAGACCAATCTTTCTTATGAATATCAATTAAATAATATTCAATAAAATTCTCACAAATCAAATCTAAGAACACATCAAAACAATCATTTATCAGGACAAAATAGGCTTTATCCCAAGAATGCAGGGATTTTTCAATATAAGGAAATTCACTATATAAACAAAGTCAAAGAAACAAACACATAATCATCTCACTAGATGCTGAGAAAATATTTGACAAAATTCAGCACCCCTTCATGGAAAAAGTCTTGGAAAGATCAGGAATTCAAGGCCTGTACCTATATGTGGGGCTGTGGGTAAGGTGGCTGGGAATTGCTGAGGGTTCCTTCAGGCTGGAAGGTAGGCACAGCTCACTGAAAGCCTGTCCACGGCTCCTCATGACTTGGCCCCAATGACATGAGAAAATTCATGGGTTTTTATAAGCTTTAATGTCATAGTGGAGGGTGGATAGATCTGGATATACCCCCACCCCCAACCCCAGGGCAGACCTGACTTAAATAGGTAGGGAGGTGGGGAGGGGCTGGGGAAGAATGTTTAATTGGCTCCACTCTCTGGCCTTCAATTATCTCATTAGTATGTAAATCTCTCTAGAGCCTGAGGCCTGTTTCTCTTGACTGGTGGCCATAGAGCTCTCTGTGGGAGAGGCTATGAAGAGGGCTTAAGCTAAATGAAAAGAACCAGGATCCAGGAGCAGAGCCAAACTCCTGCCATCCAATAATGGTCCAGGGTTCCAAGCTCACGATCTACCAAGCACCAAGCTGCTTCAGCTGTGGGTCTCTTGTTCTGGAGGGTGTCCCATGAAGATCTCCTGGCTGGGGACAGTGTGAGAGCTGAAAGGGTTCGCTACTGTCTCTGAGCTGCCTCTGGCCTGTGTCTCCATTGTCTGTAGGTCTCCAGCCTGGCCTGATGTGGGAGGTCCTGGACAAAGGACACTGAGTGCAAGCAGGGAGGGGAGATTGCCTGCCCCCACTGCTGCCTCTGCTCACTTGCTGCCACTGTCACTGACAGGTCAGTCCCTGGTCCTGCACCTGTCTCTCTGAGCTGAGCCAGTATGGGGGCCCAAGCTGGGCCAATAAGAAGCCAGCTAGCTAGCAAGGAGGCAGCTTGGTGTCCCAGGCAGGTTCCAGGAAAGCAGATCTCAAGTGTTACAGCTCTTGTGTCAGAAACTCTCAAACACCAGGATGATTCTTGAGCATTTTACTTACCCTAAATAGAGCCCTTATATACAGTTTCAGGATGGGTTAGGGTCTGGCAGCAGATGCCTATTGGCTTGGTCTGAGAGATACCTCTTCTGCATGTGGTAGAGTCTGAGGCACTGTTCCTCATGACTGATGGTCATAGCCCTCTCTGAAGGAGAGGTTGTTGGAGGGCTGAATCTAAATAAAAAGAATGAGGACCTGGGAGCAGAGCTGTACTCCTGCTGTCCAATAAGGTTCCAGGGTTCCAAGCTCATGCTCTACCAAGCACCCAGCTGCTTCTCACAGCCCACTGCCCCAACCTATACATATTTAAATCAATATACAGCGTACAGGTAGCTAGCATCAAACTAAATGGAGAGAAACTTGAAGAAATCCCACTAAAATTAGGGACTAGTTAAGACTGCCACTCTTTCCCTACCTATACAATATAGTACTCAAAGTCTTAGCCAGAGCAATTAGACAACAAAAGTATGTCAAAGGGATACAGATTGGAAAGGAGGAAATCCAAATATCACTATTTGCAGATGATATGATAGTATACTTATGTGACCACAAAATATCCACCACAGAAATCCTAAACCTGATAAAGAGCTTCAGCAAAGTAGCTGGATACAAAATTAACTCAAACAAATCAGTAGCCTTTCTCTACTCAAAGGACAAAAGGGATGAGAAAAAAATTAGGGAAAAGATATCCTTTACAATAGTCACAAATAATATAAAATACCATGGTGTAAATATAACCAAGCAAATGAAAAATCTGTATGACAAGTACTTCAAGTCTCTGATAAAAGAAATTGAAGATGATCTCAGAAGATGGAAAGATCTTCCATGCTCATGGATTGCAGGATTAACATAGTAAAAATGGCCATCATGCCAAAAGCAATGTACAGATTCAATGCAATCCCCATCAAAATCGCAACTCAATTTTTCATAGAGTTAGAAATAACAATCCTCAAATTCATTCGAAATAACAACAACAACAACAACAACAACAAACCAAGGATAGTGAAAACTATTCTCAACAATAAAAGATCTGGTGGAATCACCATCTTTGACCTCAAGCTGTACTACAGAGTAATTGTGATAAAAACTGCATAGTATTGGTAGAGACCAATAGATCATTTAGATCAATGGAAAAAAATTGAAGACCCAGAGATGAACCCACACACCTATGGTCACTTGATCTTTGACAAAGAAGCTAAAACAATCCAGTGGGGGAAAAAAAACCTAGCATTTTCAACAAATGGTGCTGGTTCAACTAGAAGTCATCATGTAAAAGAATGCAAATCGACCCATTCTTATCACCTTGTACAAAGTTCAAGTCCAAGTGGGTCAAAAACCTCCACATAAACCCAGGTACACTGAATCTAATAGAAAATAAAGTGGAGAACAGCCTCAAACACATGGCCACAGGGGAAATGTTCCTGAACACCAATGGCTTATGCTTTAAGATAAAAAATGGACAAATGGGACCTCATAAAATTGCAAAGCTTTTGTAAAGCAAGGAACAATCTCAATAGGACAAAACAGCAACAAACAACAGATTGGGAAACGATCTTTACCAATCCTACATCAGATAGCATGCTAATATCCAAAGTATACAAAAAACTCAAGAAATTAGACCCCAGACAATCAATTAATCCTACTAAAAATTGGTTACAGAGCTAAACAAAGAATTCTCAACTGAGAAAACTTGAATAGTAGAAAAGCACATAAATAAATGTACAGCATTCTTAGTCATCAGGGAAATGCAAATCAAAACAACCCTGAGATTCCACTTCACACCCATGAGAATGGCTAAGATCAAAAGCTTAGGTGATAGCAGATTCTGGCAAGGATGTGGAGATAGAGAATCACTCCTCCAGTGTTGGTGGGTTGTTAGCTGTTATAACCACTCTGGAAATCAGTCTGGCAATTCCTCAGAAAATTGGACATAGTATTACCTGAGGACCCAGCTATACCACTCCTGGGCATATCCCCAAAATATGCTCCAACATATAGCAATGACACATGCTCTACTATGTTCATAGAAGCATTATTTATAATAGCCAGAAGCTGGAAAAAAAAAACCACATGTCCTTCAACAGAGGAATGGATACAGAAACGTGGTACATTTAAACAATGAACTATTACTCAGCTATTAAAAACAATGAATTTATGAAATCCTTAGGCAAATGGATGGAACCATAAAAATCTCATTCTTAGTGAGGTAACACAAACACAAAAGTACACATATGCTGTATACTCATTGATAAGTGGATATTAGCCCAAAAGCTCGAAATACTTAAGATACAACTCACAGACCACATGAAGCTCAAGAAGAAAAAATTCCAAAGTTTGGGTGCTTTGGTTCTTCTGTGAAAGAATAACAAAATACTCATGGGAGCAAGTAAGGAGACAAAGTGTGGAGTAAAGACTGGAGGAGAGGTTCTCTGGAGATTGCCCTACCTGGGGATTCATCCCCCGTGCAGTCACTAAATGCATTTACTGTCATGGATGTCAGGAAGTGCATGCTGACCAGAGCCTGATATACCTGTATTCTGAGAGGCTTTGCCAGAGGTAGATGGTAGCAGCTAACCATTGAACTGAACTTGGCATCCCCAATGGAGGAGGTAGAAAGAAGTCTAAAGGAGCTGTAGGGGCTTGTGGCCTCTTTGGAAGAGTGACAATACCAACCAACCAGAGCACCCAGGGTCTAAAACGCCAGCCTGGGAACATGCTTGATGGGACCCATGGCTCCAGCTGTATATATAATATCGGATGGCCTTGTCAGACATTGGTAGCAGAGGAGGTCCTTGGTCCCCTGAGGCTGGATGCCCCAATGGGCAGGAATTTGAGGGCAGGGAGAGGGGAGTGTGTTGATGTGTGTGGGCACACTATCATAGAAGTAACAAGAGGAAAGAGGAGATAAGGGGTTCCTGGGGGAATGGGGAAACGGGATATCATTTAAAATATAAATAAATAAAATAATCCATAAAAAAAAAACAAAAAAAAAAGAAATTATCAGTTTTACAATCTTGTACCTATCTCTAAGAAATGTGTAGTAAACTAGTACTGAGTGGCAAACGAGAAGTACAAAAACTACTTCATATCATCAAAGTGAAGAAAAGTAGAAACTACTGTTCATAATATAAATGGTTTTAGAAAAATATCATTCATAAAAAGGGAGTAAGAGAATTCTACATTTAAATAATGTTATTCTCAAAAAGTTCTTTTAATTCTAAAGTCTACAAATTTTAACTTGTTGCCATGGTAATAGTTTTAAAATTGGCATGGCATTTCTGCTTTTGCTTATTAAGTCAAAAGACAGTCTTTGGTATCTTGGGAGACCAGGTATGAGAAAATTGTTCTGCCTGCAAAGAAGACAAGCAGTAAGTGAGAAAAGGAAATGAGCTTGAATTTAGTTGCATTGATCAAATTTCTACACCTGGCTTAAAACACTTATACAGTGTGTCTTCTTGATGTCGTTACTATTGCTGAGTGTTTTGGGCTCTTCTGGAACTTGTTTTATAGATCAGGTTGGTGTTATATGAAGCTAACCTGATTTCCCCTGCTTCTTTTTCAGACACAGAGATTTTAGGCATGCACCACCATGCCCAGCCATATTATGATGCTTATAATCTTAAAAGAATGGAATGGGAATTCACTGTAGTAGCTTTGACTGAATTGTCAATTGAATATATAAATGTGGCACACTGACATTTCTTCCATGTGAGCCAAATAATATTTATAAGTATTGTCTCTTATGTTTTTCAGAACTTACATTGTCTTCAATAATAGCATACTAACTCTTAAATATGTAACATGTTATATACTTGCTAAATACATATATAAGACTTAATGTAAACATTAAAAATTAAAGTAAATAATTCTAACTTTTTATATGACATTATCTTCATAAGTATCAAAATATGTACTAATGAATTAGTTCTGAATAGTTTTACATTGGAAACCTTGTTACTGCATTATTAAAAAGTAATTGTATTATTTAAAATAAAATATAAAATTACTGAATATCTAATGATCACTCATCATATTGACAGTTTACTTTATGCTTCAGTAATTTATCAAAAATAATCTTACAGAGGGTCTCTTGTTCATCACAGAAGGATGGAGGAAAGGTTTTCTACCATCATGAATCTGAAACTTACGAAACTCCTCCTTTTTCAAAATCTCTATCAAAGACTTGAATCTGCATATGGAGACATTGTGGAATATGACTTCTTACTATATTTTTCTCATATTTTTACAGTTCTCTAAAGTTAAAATTTCAGCATATATATATATATATATATATATATATATATATATATACCTTATTTTGTATTAATTTTCATTTTGTATATCCAAATTCAAGTTAATAAACCAAATTTAAACAAACAAGCAAGAAGCAAAATTTTCCTTTAAAGAAATCAATCAAGATTTTTATGGGAAGTATGAAGATGTTTATGGTTGTGGACAGTGTTAAAAGTGGATATAAACCTGTAAAGTATAGTATGATAACTACTAATTAGGTTACAATTAGTAGTAAAAATTTGGAGGTGACAATTTTGAGAAAAAATTCACTTGAAAATGCAGTAGAAGTAAAAAAATGAAATATTACATTGTTTATCAATTTCTGGGATGCTCAAGAACTTGAAAAAGTAATATTTATAATGTGACAAACTGGATACTGAACAATAATGAGATTTGTGCTGAGAAGCAGGACCAACATATTTTGAATTCCAGTCTTACTGAAGACAAACACATGCATGGAAAATTTTAATGCATTTCTAAGCATCCCACACCATTGTATGTGTCATGCCTTTACAACAATCCGTGTATGGCAGGCTCTACCTAAGAATTGCAGTACTGAATGCAATGTGAATACTTTCTTTTTTTCTTTACCATTTTGTAAGCTCATCAACTAATGATAAATTGGACATCACCCAATGTAGCTAAATTTTAGCTTTTGGACAAAATCAATTTGTTCTTATCTTATTCATCATTTTCAAGTCCATGACTTGCACAGCAGAGGAACCACCTGCTAGCTATTTTATCAAATTATCCAAAGGTATTATGTAGCTCTTGCCTTTATTAATATCCAACCTAGATATAAAATAAATAAATCCTCTCATTTGACTAGCTTGTAAATTGTTTTATTTACTCTTACTCGAAATGTTTTTTTTTCCTTTGAAAACCTGATGCACTCTAGGCAGTACAATTTAAGGGTAATTGTTGTTCCTGTAGGGGTAAAATTACCAAACATTAAGATTCCAGAGATGACTGATATAATCACCTGAAAATCTACTTCCTACTGGGTGTTATTATTGACAAAAATGGATGTACTTCTTAAATATTTAGAAAAATGTAACAATGTTAGAAATGATAATTATCCATTCTAGGGACAACTAGGCTCTGATTGCTACCAACAAGGCAACAAATCTGCTAGGATGATATATACTGAAGCAGCCAAAACAAGTGCAAACTGTCACAAGGCATATAGAAGAATAACATATAAATTACATGTAGAAGATGATCCAGGAATGTTCATTTTATAATTGTTTATAAGAAACTTATTTTGAAATAAATCTTTTTACCAACTTAAGAGAACACAGCTTCAAGCTAATTTATTATACTATCAGCTGTTCTTCTGACACAACACATAAGCTATAAATTCCACACATCTTTTATGATATTTGGAGTTAGATAGATATGATGGTTTTCTTTTTTAAAAACTTGCTTCAAAGCTGTTTACATGTTTAAGTTGGCAAATACCCTGACACACATCCATGAGAACTGCAGTGTGAATGTCCATCATTGTGAAAGAAGAGTTTAAAGCTGGTAAAGTCAGGATAGCTTGTAGACACAGCATTTTGGAGTAGCAGGTAAAAACAGGTAGATACAAGATGAGAATTGACAAGTGACAATCTGAAAATCAGTCAGGTACAGGTTCAGGGTGAGACCTTAGTTGAATGAATGAATGAATAAATATATAAACAAATAGATGTAAAGCAATAAAGAATAGCCACTAAATGTCTAATCTCTGGCATGCACACACACAGACAGCCACATGTCCATACATACATACATACATACATACATGACCAACTGTGTAAACATGTACCCACATGAGGCTAAGAAGTATATGACTCACTCAAGCAACACATGCACATGCACACAATACTAAAAATAAGTGCACACATACACATTAAAGTACAAAGCACTTTAAATATATCTGTATTAGTGTATCAAATATTGTATCAAATATTTAAGAATTAAAAATAAAATTGTATACTATTATGTATTTGGTGTAACACTTATACTTAATTAACTAATCTTTTGTGAAATGCACCAGTATTCTTGGTAGCCATGCTACTAAGTGACTGACATTAGTCTTCACTGCTTAATGTCTTTGTGCACTCCTATGCAGTCACCTACAATTTTGCTATTGCTTGCAGAAATTTCTGTCTTTCCCAGAAATGTAGAAAAACTCAATCATATAATTATGATATTTTGAGGTTGCCTTAGTTTTGCTCAACAAATAAATTGTTTATTTATATCTCATTACTCTTCGTTATTCTTCTGCCAAAACCTCCATACCTCCTCTCTCCAACATTAATAGAGTCATTGAAGAAGACACATGCAAAATGAATTGTACCTATGTTCATAGATTGCACAGACTTATATTTTGAAAAAGTTCTCAAGACCAAGAGAAACTACATATTCAATTCTTTCTCACTTTAAAGCCAATGAGACTCATAGGAGAACTAAAAGTTTCAATTCCAAAATGTGTACAGAAACATAGACACAAACAACTGAGTAGTAAAACCTATCTTCATCAAGAAGAATAAAGCAGAAAACAACAGATTATTGGATGTACTGTCTTCAGATTATATTGTAAAACTGTAGAAACTCAACAATATAGTGTTAGAATAACACAGACACATGAACTAAAATGACATGGAATTAAGGAATTAATAATCTAGGAGGAAGCTCAAACTTCTACAGTAAACTAATCTTCTACAAAAGTGCTAAGAGCATGTGGTGGACAAATCACAGTCTTTTCCATAAATGATAATGGAAGGTACTAAACTTCCACAAACAAAATAAAACTAAGTTTCCATATCCCATCATTTTGAAAAGTAAATCCAAATGGACTTAAATTTAAAACTAGAAACTGTGAATCTACTGTAAGGAAACTTAATATCAATCACTGATAAAACATGTGAAAACAGCTGATTAATGGTTTTTTTTTTTTTTTTCTGGATAAGTACCTAATCCTGACACCCAGTATTGTCCGAATTGATTTGGGGGATGAAGTTTACACCTTGAATTCCAGAATTATGTGAACCAATTTGGCAGCCTTTTGTCCTTGATCCAAATCCCAGTGACCAGAGCAATACCATGAAGCTCTCCTAGGAAATCAATTCTCCCTACCACCTAATCTTAAGGCGTGGCATATGTTCTCCATTCAGGAACCTCCAATTAAGTTTTAATAATGAGTTCAAGCCTACTCCTTGGACACCACCTTACAAATTACTCAATTCTACTCAGATTGACCACAGCAGTGTCCAATCTTGTGGGTTTCTAAATGAAAATAAGTACATGCAAACACACACACAGAGAGAGAGAGAGAGAGAGAGAGAGAGAGAGAGAGAGAGAGAGGGGGAGGGGGGAGAGGAGGGGAGGGGAGGGGAGGGGAGAGGAGGAGAGGAGAGGAGAGGAGAGGAGAGGAGAGGAGAGACCTTTATATTTTAATATGCCTTTAACAGCTCAATGGCGGGGACTTTTCCTAACCTCCAAGTGGCAAACACTCTCCCCTCTGATATTTCTGAGTTATTATTTACTAAAATCTATATTCTGTCCTTTTTGACTTAGCCCCTTTTGGGCAGGGTTGGAGGTTGCTGCTCTACCCGGCTCTTACATGTCGGCTGTCTCTCTCCTGCACCTCAGGCATAATGTCTCTCTCCTCTGGTATGGCAGTTATTTCTCTTCCTGCTTCTTCCCCAGTTACTTGCCTGAGAATCCTTGCCTCTGTCTCCCTGCCCAACCATTGGCCACTGGCAATTTTGGGGACCAAATTAACATAATACAAGCAGCATTGGACCAAATCTTTAACAGGGAGAACAAGGCACTGCCATATGAGTATCAAATATATATATATATATATGTTTCTACTGTATTAAGTTTCCATGCTACCCATTAAGTACCCCTTACTTTTACCTGTCTCTCTTCATAGTTTCTCCCTCTACCCAGTCTTCCTTGCCATTTTCTCTTGACCATGACATTTCAGGACTTTTAAATCTACTAGTAAATATCTATTTAATTTCCATTTTCTAATCTTAATTTTGTATTATTGAGAAATTGGATCTCCCCTGGGCTTCTGAAACATGATAATGTTGATCAATAAATACAAAGTTTTAGTTTTAGAGAAATAAGAAACCTTATGTAACTAGAATGACTGAATAATAGTGGCTTCCCTTATATCTGTAAAAAGTGGAAGTCAAGATTCTGAATAGTGAAAAGTATTTGAGGTTGCATTGTGTTTATTTTAATTTCACTTAAAAATTACAAAAGGAGCTTTACTAAAATGTATATTTTACTCAGAGAATATGAAGAATTTAATATTTGATGTATATATAAAACATTAAAGATAAAATAAAAGCATTAAAAGTAAATGAGGACAGATAAAATGAAAAACTAGGGTAAGAACAAATAATTTAATTTAACTCTTATGAAGGAGAAATTATCTAATTTATGATTTCCTCCCATATGGATTTTTGAATAGGGTCTGACGTTTTCCTACACTTGTTTTAAAAATATATGAATGAATTATTAAACATCATCTTCAGAAACAAAAATTTGACAAACTATCATTGTACAAAAAAGTGGATATAATATTTTGAATTTTCATAGGCAGATATTTAATAGGTTCCTTCTATATTCATATAAAATAATGAATGTCTGCTTATATATAAAAGTCTATATGTAACTATAACATTCAAATATATATATATATTACCTGAATATATTGTGCTTTCCTTTTCAAAAATTAAAATTTATCAAATGTAATGAATTCTCTGTGTATAAACTGTTATTATTCAATCCTGTTGACAATGTCTAAGAATGCTTACAAAATTTTTTATACATTAACACAGATCACAAAATCTAACTAAAACATTTTTTCCACTATAATATTTTAATTCTCCTGTTTGTTCTACAATAGGGCATTTCCAGTATGTTTTCATATGCTTTAAAATGTATTGTCTATGATTGCTCCCATTTAGTA
Organism: Rhabdomys pumilio; assembly: GCA_030674055.1. NCBI lineage: Eukaryota > Metazoa > Chordata > Mammalia > Rodentia > Muridae > Rhabdomys > Rhabdomys pumilio. The sequence continues at coordinate 99,938,367 of JANHMN010000004.1, read as the reverse complement.
AGTTCAAGTAAAATGAGCAATTGAAGCTAAAAAAAAATCATTCTTTGTGACAAGACTATTCCTCTATTTATCAATAAAGTTACCATTAGAATTTTCTGCTAAACCTGTGGTGCAATTTACTCATTAAGTTTGATCCATGTCATAACTATTAAAGTGAAGTTCACAATGTTCAATTCAGGGATGATTTGAGAGTCCTACAATCTTTCCACCTCAGTTATTACAGAAATGACAAGACTGAAGGGATGTCTTTAATACTTCATTTGTTATCCTAATTCAGTGTTTCACAAGAGAGGTGTCTTTGATGAACATTGATGAAAAGATTTGTATCCAAATAATAGATGCAATTTATTCCATCAACATTGCTGCGCAGTCACAGAATAATATCAAATAATATGATCCAGCCAGAATGCAGACATGTCACAGATTATATTATGATCTGGCTGGAATGCAGTCACACCCTACATTCCTCTACAAATAAGAAATAGTTGGCTCATGTCATTTGTTGGCAGGATGAGTGTGAAAATCATTAGGGAGCTTCCCATATTTAAAGGATTATCACTAGTAACTTTAATTTTTTTAATCCTACTTTTAATAAGGGTTCTTAAATCTGTTAACCTTTTTTCAATCCCACAACACTGCAGAGGTAGTGGAAAAGAAAGAATATAGGGGAGTTGTGAGTTTCTGTTTTGTCCTCAACTACAAGAAGCTTCAGCAGCTAACTGATAGATGAACTGTTTGGAAATGGTTCTCTGAAGCGACTCCCATCTGCGTTGTCCAGAAATCTGTAGTTTAGTTCACAGGTTACCAGTGACAGCTTAATCCACTCACAAAAACTTCACAGAAATATCAGCAATCCAGTTAGTAGAGTTGGGTTAGCAGCAGTAGTAGCATGGCTGAGCAGGCCTTAGCCTCAGCTAAAGTCTACAGAAGGGACTAGGTCTAAACAGGAACACCAGGAAAAGTTCTCTGCTATGCTAGAATACATACATACACACACACACACACACACACACACACACACACACACACACACACACACTTATATACACCTTTAATCCCAAACAACGTAGGTAAAATTAGGTTGTAGAAGAAAGCAGCAATATTTGAAACTGACATCTAATTAGGGGGTAGACAAAGTAATGAATTAGAAAAATTATGTTAGACAGTGATTCAGAATTGGAGGGTAGTTCGATGTGTGAAGTTCATTTAAGTTAAAGAAATACAATGGAATTCAACTGAGTTCAGTCAGTGCAGCCAGTACAGTTCAGTTTGTGGAATTCAGAGACACTTTTTCCAAGCAGAGCAATTCAGTGAGAAGCTGAGAGAAGTCAGCTTGAATCATTCTGCTTGGAGAGAACCACTGGGTTGAATGAGAACCTCTGAGTTAAACAACACAGCCAGAGTTTAAAAAAAAAAGAGAGGAGGAGGAGAGGGAAGGAAGGAAGGAAGGAAGGAAGGAAGGAAGGAAGGGAAGGGAGGAAAGGAAAGAAGGAAAGGAGAGAGAGAGAGAGAGAGAGAGAGAGAGAGAGAGAGAGAGAGAGAGGTAAGTTTATTTAGCAGTCAAAGGATGAAACATGCTAGGCCTAGGTGAGATGGTATAGAGGCTAGAATCTTCTTGCTCTAGGCCTAGGAATAGTGGATAGTTAGTACAATGATAGAAACTGAACTTAGCCCAAGCCATGTATTCATCTCTCAGCCTTCATCAATGGATCTTCTTCTTGTAGTTGATGACAACACAGAAACTCGCAAATGAAAAGTATGTAGAGAATAAGAGATTAGAGTGTTCTCACTCCAAATGGAATATCTATATCACACTCCTCCTTCACAAGACTCAGAGATGTTCTTTGAAAGGGAGAAGATGAGACTGCAAGAACCACAAATTTTAATGTCTGTATGTACACAGCACTTACACAATAGGACAGATACACATATAAAAACAGAACTTGTGAGACTTTGTGTAAACTCAACCATACAAAACCCCAGCAGGAAGAGGGCATGGTAAAGATTATAAAAGTAACTTTTATTTACCCTGATGGAGGTAAGAGATGAGATGTACCCAAGCTGTATGAATACATGGCTTGGGCTAAGTTCAGTTTCTATCATTGTACTAACTATCCACTATTCCTAGGCCTAGAGCAAGAAGATTCTAGCCTCTATACCATCTCACCTAGGCCTAGCATGTTTCATCCTTTGACTGCTAAATAAACTTACCTCTCTCTCTCTCTCTCTCTCTCTCTCTCTCTCTCTCTCTCTCTCTCCTTTCCTTCTTTCCTTTCCTCCCTTCCCTTCCTTCCTTCCTTCCTTCCTTCCTTCCTTCCTTCCCTCTCCTCCTCCTCTCTTTTTTTTTTAAACTCTGGCTGTGTTGTTTAACTCAGAGGTTCTCATTCAACCCAGTGGTTCTCTCCAAGCAGAATGATTCAAGCTGACTTCTCTCAGCTTCTCACTGAATTGCTCTGCTTGGAAAAAGTGTCTCTGAATTCCACAAACTGAACTGTACTGGCTGCACTGACTGAACTCAATTGAATTCCATTGTATTTCTTTAACTTAAATGAACTTCACACATTGAACTACCCTCCAATTCTGAATCACTGTCTAACATAATTTTTCTGATTTATTACTTTGTCTACCCCCTAATTAGATGTCAGTTTCAAATATCGCTGCTTTCTTCTACAACCTAATTTTACCTACGTTGTTTGGGATTAAAGGTGTATATAAGTGTGTGTGTGTGTGTGTGTGTGTGTGTGTGTGTGTGTGTGTCTGTGTGTCTGTGTGTGTGTGTGTGTGTGTGTGTGTGTGTGTGTGTATGTATTCTAGCATAGCAGAGAACTTTTCCTGGTGTTCCTGTTTAGACTTAGTCCCTTCTGTAGACTTTAGCTGAGGCTAAGGCCTGCTCAGCCATGCTACTGCTGCTGCTAACCCAACTCTACTAACTGGATTGCTGATATTTCTGTGAAGTGTTTGTGAGTGGATTAAGCTGTTACTGGTAACCTGTGAACTAAACTACAGATTTCTGGACAACACAGATGGGAGTCGCTTCAGAGAACCATTTCCAAACAGTTCATCTCTCAGTTAGCTGCTGAAGCTTCTTGTAGTTGAGGACAAAACAGAACACTAGACTATGGACATAACAATAAGTCACTAGGTGTCATTTTAATAGTAAGTCCATTTGGCAGAATAGTTTTAATTGGTTCTTTGCTAAGCTCTGTGATTGGAGTAGCCACAGACTCTTATCTCTGATAATTGTATCAGGTATAGTTTCCATCCTGTGGAGTAGGACTTAAATATTTTTATGCTACTATTTGGACAGTGGGCATGTCTTGCCAGGATATTAGGTCACAGGGTTTGGATCTAGGTAAGATAATTTCTTTTCTCCTCTATGTCTTGCATAAGAATTACTAGCAATATAAAAGCTATCCAATAAGAAAGCACCTTCCAGGTCAGTAGCCCCTTGATTTCTCATTGTTTTATGATCCACATATATAATGATTCAGCATTAATGTGAATTTTTGGAGATGTATGTATCCAAGAAAAATTGCAGTAGGATGTAATGGTTGAAGGATCTATAGAACTCCACTGGCCAAATATTCAATAAGACATAGCTTATTCCTTGTCTCAATAATTTGTATATAATATTTTACATGAGTTATCTAGTTGGTAAACTGTCCTACCACAATCATGCTGCTATTTTCAAATATTTTCATATGTTGGAATATACATACAGTATACAAAAAATGTATGTTGGAAGTGCACAAGAGAAACTATATATAGGAATAAACAATATAAAAGACATTTAGAAAAATCCATATGAGTATCTATTAAAATTGAAGCTCCATAAAATATGGGAATATTCTCAACTAACATAATTCTAGCTTTTGCCACTGGGTAAATTATTTGGTTGCTTAGCTATACATGTTTTCTCTATATGTGACCTAATCAAAGAGTCACAAACTTCAATTTCCAGGTCAGAGTTAAAAAAATATTTAAAAGAAGAGCTATATGAATAGAAATGATTATATGGTGAAAGCAAATTAACAGATCAGAAACAACCTGAAGTAGATTGAAAAATGATTAGAGGCCTCATGAGTCTAATTCAAAATTCAAAATTTTCTAATTTTCTAAATACAAAATTTTTTGAGTTGTGGATAAAAAGTGCAATTATAAGTGTACTTAGTTTATCTTTGTTTAAAGTATATATATATATATATATTTGTGTGTGTGTGTGTGTGTGTGTGTGTGTGTGTGTGTGTGAAGTGGCTTATACACCTTTCCTACAGAAACTAAAGAGTTAATAAATATTAAATGAAGCCAGTCTTTTGGGCTCTAATAGCACTCCAGTATCATGCAACAGATAACTCTCCCTCTCCCACCCTCCTTCCCCCACTCTCTCTTATTCTTATTTTAGAGGATATATATTATTTTGCTTCTCTTATAATATCTGTAAATTAAGCATATTCAAAAACATTGTGTCTTGGAGAAAATACCTGATCCAAACTATTTGTATATATTCATGTAGAAATACGACATTTTTGTGCAGATAATAAATGTTTTTATTTTAAACTATACCTTTACTTTTGTTACTTCTGTCACTTCTTAATGTTTCTCTCCTCCACCAACTCTGTCTCTCTTTTTAAAAAATTTTTACTTAGTCACTTTCATCCCACTCACAACCCTCTTGCCTGTCACCTTCTTTCAAAATCCTTCCCTCATCTTCCTTTTTCTCTGAATGGGTGGGGCCCCTCTGTATCCTCCCAGCATATCAGTTTTTTATCTTAGAGCCTGAGCTATTGGTGTTCAGGCCAGAAAATTGTCTCTTGTTCTAAAGTGTTAAAGGATATTTTCCATTTTCTCTTCTATGTGATTTACTGCATTCAGGTCTATGTTTAGGTTTTTGAGCAACTTGGACTTGAGTTTTGTGCAGGATAATATATATGTATCTATTTTCATTTTTCTATATATACACATCCAGTTAGACAAGCACTATTTGTTGAAGAATCTTTTTTTTTTCATTGTATGATTTATGCTTCTTTTTCAAATATCAAGTGTTCATAGGTGTATAGGTTTATTGCTTTGTTTCCGTTTAATTTCCATGATCAACTTGTCTGTTTCTATTCTAATACCATGCAATTTTTACCATTATTACTCTGTAGGACAGCTTGTGGTCAGGGATGGTGAGTTTTTCCAGAAGTTATTTTATTGTTCAAAATGATTTTGCTCATCCTGAGTTTATTAGATTTCTGTGTGAAGTTGAGAATTGTCCTTTCAAGGTATACAAAGAATTGTGTTGGAATTTTGATGAGGATTGCGTTGAATCTGTTGATTGCTTAGACAACAAAAGGAGGACAAAAAGATACAAATTGAAAAGGTAGAAGTCAAAATATACTCTTTGCAAATGATATGATAGGATACTCAAATGACCGCAAAAATTCTACCAGAGAAGCCCTAAACCTGATAAACAACTTCAGCAAACTGGCTGGATATAAAATTAACTCAAACAAATCAGTAGCCTTCCTCTACTCAAAGGATAAATAGACTGAGAAAAAAGGTAGGAAAATGACACCCTTCACAATAATTACAAATAATATAAAATACCTTGGTGTAAATCTAACCAAGCAGGTGAAAAATCTGTATGATAAAAACTTCAAGTTTCTGAGAAAAAAATTAAAGAAAGTCTCAGAAGATGGAAAGCTCTCTCATGCTCATGGATTGACAAGAATAATATTGTAAAAATGGCCATCTACCCAGAAGCAATCTACAGATTCAATGCAACCCTATAAAAATTCCCACCCAGTTTTTCATAGAGTTAGAAAAAGCAATTTGCAAATTCATTTTGAATAACAACAACAACAACAACAAAAGGATAGTGAAAACTATTCTCAACAATAAAAGAACTTCTGGGGGAATCACCATCCCTGACCTCAAGCTGTATTACAGAACAGTAGTGATAACAACTGAGTGATATTGGTACAGCAACAGGCAAGAAAATCAATGGAATAGAATTGAATACCCAGAAATGAAAGCACAAGCCTATGCTCACTTGATCTTTGACAAGGGAGATAAAACCGTCCAGTGGAAAAAGACACCATTTTCAGCAAATGGTGCTGGGTTAACTGGAGGTCAGCATGTAGAAGAATGAAAATTGATGCATTCTTATCTCCTTGTATAAAGCTCAACTCCAAGTGGATCAAGGACCTGCACATAAAACCAGATATACTTAAACCAATAGAAGTGGGGAATAGCCTCATACACATGGGCACAGGTGAAAGCTTTCTGGATAGAACACCAATGTTCTAAGATCAAGAATTGACAAATGGGACCTCATAAAATTGCAAAGCTTCTGCAAGGCAAAAAATACTGTCTATAGGACAAAACAGCAACAACCAACAGATTGAGAAAAGATCTTTACCAATTCTACATTTGATAGAGGGCTAATATCTAATATATACAAAGGACTCAAGAAGATAGATTCCAGAAAAACAAATAACCCTATTAAAACGGAGTACAGAGCTAAACAAAAAAAATTTTCAACTGAGGAACATCAAATGGCTAAGAAACATTGTTCAACATCCTTACTCATGAGGGAAATGCAAATCAAAACAACCCTGAGATTCCATCTTACACCAGTTAGAATGGCTAACATCAAAACAGCAGATGCTGGAAAGGATGTGGAGAAAGAGAATCACTCCTTCATTGTTGATGGCATTGCAAGCTGGCACAACAAATCTGGAAATTAGTCTGGCAGTTTATCAGAAAGTTGCACATAGTAATACTCAAGGACCCAGCTATATCACTCCTGGGCATAAACACAAAAGATGCTGCAACACAGAACAAGAACACATGCTCAACTATGTTCACATCAGCTTTATTTATAATAGCCAGAAGCTGGAAACAAACCAGATGTCCTTCAGCAGAGAAATGAATACAGAAAATGTGATACATTTATACAATGGAATACTACTCAGCTATTAAAAACAATGAATTCATGAAATTCTTAGGCAAATGAATGGACCTAGAAAATATTATACTGGGTGAGGAAACTAAGTCAAAAAAGAACACACATGGTATACACTCACTAATAAGTGGATATTAGCTCAAAAGCTCAGTTACCCAAGATACAATTCACAGACCGTATGAAGCTGAAGAAGAAGGAAGACCAAAATGTGGATGCTTCGTTCCTTAGAAGGCTGAAAAATATTCTCTGTGGATAGACGGTGGGAGTGACTAGGGAGTTAGAGAGGAGGGTGAGGGGGAAAAGGGTGGCAGGATCAGGTATGGGAGGGGACAGGGATGATATAAAGAGGGTTGGGAATTTGAATAGAGGTATAGAATAATGGGGGATGAGGAACTAGAGGTAGCCACTAGCAAGTCTCAGATGCCAGGGAAGCAAGTGTCTTCCAGGACCCAAAACAAATGAGATTAGCTGAAATATCCAACAAAGGGGAGAGGGAACCTGTAGAGATCACATCCAGAGGTTAGACAAGGTTGGGGAATGTCACACATCATCTCCAAATTCTTATCTCAGAAGGGCTCTTGTCTAAGAAAATATGGGGTCAAAGTGTAGAGCAGAAACTGAAAAGATGGCCATCCAGTGACTGCCCCACCTGGGGATTTCTCCCATATACAGACAGAAAATCCAGAGACTATTGTTAATGACAAGAATTGCTTGCTGATCGTAACCTGTTATAGCTGTCTACTGAGAAGCTCTGCGAGAGCCTAACAAATACAGATGTGGATGCTTGCAGTCAACCACTGGACTAAGCACTGGGTCCCCAATGAAGCGGTCAGAGAAAGGATTGAAGGAGCTGAAGGGGTTTGAATCTACATAGGAATAGCAACAATATTAACCAAACTACACTTCAGAACTTCCCAGGGACTAAACCACCAACCAAAGAGTACACATGGAGGGACTCATGGCTCCAGCTGAATATTTAGTAAAGGATGGCACTGTCTTTATGACATCAATAGGAGAAGCCTTTGGTCCTGTGAAAGCTTGATTCCCAAGTGTAGGGGAATGCCAGGGTGGTGATATGGGAGTAAGTGGGTGGGAGGGGGAGCAATCCCCGTAGAAGCAGGGAAGGTGTGTTTGGGAGAGGGGGGGTTCCGAGGGAGAATCCCAAAGGGAAATAACATTTGAAATGTAAATATATCAAATATCCAATGAAAACGGTGACCATTTTCAGCATGGTAATCCTATGTATCCATGAGCATGGGAGACCTTTTCATGTTCTTCAATTTCTTTCTTCGGGGACTTGAAGTTCTTGTTGGTTCAACTTACACCAATATATTTCATATTCTTCATTGTTATTGTAAAGAGTATTGTTTCCCTAATTGCTTTATCAGACTGTTTATATGAAGGAGGACTATTGATTTTTTTTTTTGAGTTATTTGGTGTCCAGTCACATTGTTGAAGGTATTTATCAGCTGTAGGAGTTTTCTGGTAAGTAGTTTTGGTGTTGCTTATGTATACTATCCAGTCATCACAAGTAGCAATTCTTTGTTGATTAAGACTCCAAGTGCTATCATGAATAGATAGGGAGAGTGGCAGCCTTTTTCTTGTCCTTGATTTTCAGAGAATTTCTGTTTCTCTCAATTTAACTTAATGCTAGCTGTTGGCTTGCTGTATATTGCTTTGATTATATTTAGGTATTTTATCCCTGATCTTTCTAATACTTTTAACATTAAATGGTATTAGATTTTGCCAAGGGCTATTTCAGCATCTAATGAGATGAGTATTTGATTTCTTTCCCTTTCAGTTTATTTATATGTTGGATTACATTGATATATTTTCATATATTGAACTATTCCTGCATCACTTGTATAAAGCCTATTTGATCATGATGGTCTATATTTTTTATATATTTTTTGGATTCAGTTTGTGAATATTTTGTTCAGTGTTTTAAGTCAATTTTTATAAGAAAATCAGAAAGTGTATGCTGACAGGAGCCTGATATACCTGTCGCCAGAGAGGCTCCTCGACTAGAACCTGACATATACAGAGGCAAATGCTTGCAAGTAACCTTTGAACTGATCACAGGGTCCCCAATGGAGAAGTTAGAGAGAAGACTAAAGGAAATGAAGGGGCTTGAGGCCACATGGGGAGATCAACAATACCGAACAACCAGAGCTCCCAGTGTCAAAACAGCTAGCCTGGGAACACACATGGAGGGACCCATGGGTTTCTAGGGAGGGGAAATGGGGAAAGGAGATGTCATCTGAAATGTAAGTATTAAAAAAAAATGATATTCTAAAACTCTTCATAACTTTTGCGTATAAATTTCTCCAGAAAAAATGTTATCTACTTTACTCTCTCCATAGGTTTATTCAGTACTACATAAATTTTCTCTTAAAGTTAAATAATTCTGTAACAACTTTACTGTAGTATTTTCTTTTAAGTTTGCTAATACAGTAAACATACTCCATCTATCAAATATTTCAAACATGTGTGCTGGGATTCTGTTAATTTATTATTTTCTTCTTTTATATTTTAATGAATTATGTAATTGAAACTTCCAAAACATAAAAGTTATTTCAAAAATTATGTTGTAATATAAATAGTTCTTTAATTTTCCATTTTCTTACCTGATTGTATAGTGGAATTTTTTTGTCTCTAATTTGAAAATAAAGAGATTGGGCAGAATTTTACCTGATAAAACATCATATCTGTTTTCACTGTAAACAAAAACTATGTACAAGTAAATTTGGAATTTGCAGAGAAAATATCATAATTACCAAAATATGTGAGAGAGATTATGAATATAGTGAATTAATGAATCACTGCATACAAGGATGAATGAATCAACACTTTCAGTGCCTTTGTATTTGACATAAATAAATTAGAAAGTGATTTATTCATTGTTCAAAATGAATATTTGAATTAAATACTTCTTTTTTATAGTATGTCACATAACAAACATGCTGGATTCAAACTTGATATAATAAAATGAGTATTTACTCACACTCTTGAATCTCTTACTTCTGGCTCTTTATTTCTTAGATTACATGTGTCTACTGCCATGCCAGATGTGAAATGAAGGACTTCTCTTAGGTGCATTATTAACTTCCCAAGCACAGATAGATAACAATCACTTTGTGTAATACAAAAGAAAGATTTCCTCTGAAAATTATTGCATACTAAGAAAATATAAATAACAGTGATTTTGAGAAAGAACATTTAAAATGGCTAAATAATTTCCCAAGGTGCAAACATTGTTGTACCAAAACAATGTGTTACTGATGAATTTCACTTAATATTGTTAGAATTCTATTTAAAATATTTCACAGAGAAGGCTGTTAAAAGTGACCATCAGTAGTAATAATAGTTGGAAGACTGTGCTTTTTTATCCTTTTAATATATATATATATATATATACATTATATATAATATATATACATATATATATTAGAATTGCAGATTTATTACACAAAATGAGTATATTTATGTCACATACTATGAGTTAGTTTGCATCAGTTAAATGATGCATGGAAGGTTTTAGGACAAAGCATAACTTTACCAATTTGGTAAATATATTTATTCATAATAAACACTCAAATGTTCAAATAAACAGCTAAGACTTTTATAATACAAATTTCATAATTAAAAAAATATTAAGACCCAGTAAATAAAAACTGAGTCAGTAGTAAAATTTCTATTGGCATAATATTAATTGAGCTATAATACTGAGTTCAGTAAATAATAATTGCAAATATTTGACAGCATTGGAGAATACTTCATGCTTAGATCGTGTTATTTATAATAAATCCTGAGTCTGGGCAAATCATGTCCACAACAAACAAATAACCTACTTAGATATATTAATTCATTTTACAAGCTGATGATTTTCAGTAATAGTGGCAAAATGAGAGAGATCAGATTGGCAAATGTATTCATGCATTTCCTTCTGGTGGGGGAAAAAAATTTTCATTCCCAGTGCTATTCTTTACTTACTATGAAACTTGAGCAAGAAATGTGTCACAGTAAGCCTTGTTCTATCATTGACAGGTCACGATCTTGAACCACTTTCTTCCTGAAAATTGTTTTGAGACATAATTTTCCCATATGGTTTTATTAAATTTGGATCATTCTTTTTGACCCCTATTAACCTTTAATAAATTTCAGTTCACAGACTATCTTCTCATAATCTATTTTATATACTTATGATGCAAATTTATAATTAACTTTATTTTAGTTGTAGTAAACAGCATATTATTTCAATAGGCAATGCATTCCAGTGTCTGCTATGTGTGGGCCTTACTGAGCTATACAACATTAGGAACCAGAATAAAAACGCTACTGGATTTTTTTTCTTCTAACTTAAAAATTGAGGATAAGAGAAATGACAGCATTCGGGAGAAACCATCTAAGTGATGCAATTTAGCACAGGCTTCCTGCTAAATATTGGGAAAGCATTGCACAGTGTAGACTTCTTGTTCCTCAGCAAAGGCATGCAAAGGCACTGCTTAAGGTTCTAGAAAACCGTCATTTTCTCTGAAGTTCAGCTCATGCATCTAAATGCAGCATAAGTTTTCCTGTAGAAAGCCACATTTCAGAGCCTATGACAAAACCCACATAAAAGAGATGTGATGTTCAAGAATGAATATGGTCTGAATAATTTACCAGCTACATATAGTTCTATAAAATATTTAAGAGACCATAGGGTACAATAAGAGTGCACAGAGATTCGAGCTTGAGATTGGTCTCTTTCTTGCCCACTGGAGGATTGGTTGCAGTTATAGTTGAGTGTTATACTGGTGAGACAACAATTACAGTGAAGCTAATAATGGTTTTACTTTTAGTAAAACCAGCAAACTGACATCTGGGCTCTTAAAAAGCATTGAAGCTTAAAAGATTTAAACTTTCTTTAGAATATAGAACTGATATCAAACCCTGAATCAGATATAAAATTCACATTATTCCAACATTAATTGATCCACTACATTAACTGCAATAAACAAAACTAAAAATTAGATGAAAACATTGGAGAATTATTGAATTGTCTATTACAATTCATGCTTGCACTTTGTTATTTGAAATAAATCCTGAGTTAGGGAAGATCATGCCCATAACAATATCATTTTGAATTACATCTCATTCTAGTTATATTTATTTTGTAAAGAGAAAAATTCATTAGTTAATTTGTTTTTCTAAGAAAAAACAATCCTTACAAAGTAGAACACAAAACTCAGAAACCACAAAGGAAATTCTGCCAACTCAAACCTAATAAATATGTACACATTTTCCTTTAAGAAGAGAAATTCTATAGCAAACTATGTATGCTAAACTATAAAAGCAATTATTGCAGGAGGTGCTAAATGGTTGACTTTGATCCTTTACCTAGTGCTGTATTTGAGAATTTTTATAATTAACAAAGTCTAACTACTTTTAAATAACTCTATTTTGAATAAGAACAGTTTTTCAGACTACATATTTTTTGGAAAACTATGATGGTATTAATAATCCCCCTACAAAATAATAAATTTCAGGTACATCCCATGCTGGGTTGTGCATACATGGTTATAAAATATAATACATATGAATACTCACCCCATGTTATAATCTGGAAGCTCTGTTAGTGGCATATATTGTATTGCAGACATCCAGACATGCTGAGAGTCCTAAGACTCACATTTTATTTCATTGAAATTCCTTGTCTCAGATACCAATAACAGATCATGAATTGAAGGAAAATATTTAACCTTTTCACTTATTTACATACAAAAATCAAGAAAACAGAACAGTTGTATGCATGCATCCATTTAAAAAGTATCTTGATTAAATAAAAATATCATGTGATTTAAAACTATGTTGTTATAGGTATTTATTTCTTCTCCTTCAATTGAAGTTACTTGAGACAGGGTCTCACTATGCAGCCATACTTGCTTTGGAATTCACTTTGTAGACCAGGACTCAGAACTCACAGATCCAGGTTTTTCTACCTCTTAAATGCTGGGATTAAGGTCCAGGCCTCCAAGCTTGACTCCCAATTCTTTCTTATTTTAGAAAATTTATTTATTTATTTATTTATTTATTTATTTATTTATTTATTATTTGATTTTCTAATATTGTAGAGTGTATTCTTCCTCTTATCTGATAACAAAATGTAAAAGGAAAAATGGAGATGACAAGTCGAGTTTCCATATGGAGGTTTTCTATGGCTAGATTGGAATTTAAATAATTAGTGATAAATCTCAGTGAAAACTAGGTTTATGTTTATATTCCTGTAGCATTTAAGCAAATTGTCAGTGTGGCCAGAACTACAAAATGTTGGTTTTCTATTTTTATAAGTTTGGTATTCTGTGCCAAAACCAGCAGTTAAGTGGGAAGGTAATGCTGGAATTCATATAGACCCTTTACAGGATTTTATAATGTTGAGTTGTTTTCACAAATAGAGTTTCTTCTACATTTTTCTCAGTATTTGAGAGTTCTCTTTTTATTGATATTTCTTTTCCTATTCGTAAATTTATAGCATAGATTTTAAATAGTTGAGCCCTGTGAATCATAAATTTTACTTTTGTTTCTGCCTGTTCTTATGTGATGTATTTCTGCAGTCCTCCCTTTAGCACATTTCATGTTTGTTTATTTAAATTATTTTTAGTTGTTAATGAAGACTTGGTATTACCACATCTTTTTTCTGCATATTTTTCTATACCTAGAATGTGCATATGCATGTGGTAACAGAGTGCGCCATTCATTAGTTCTGATCGTATTTACCAACCCATGTTCTTATCATAGAATTTGGGATATTTCAAAAACCTTTTCTAAGCTGACATAGATATCCAAGCAATTGATAATTACTTAAGCTCAGGAAATTGTTATTTTTCTTAACTTATCAGCAACCTTCATGGTTCTAGTGCTCTTCGGTGATATTTTCTTTCTTTAAACATTTTCAGGTTGGGGTTACTGTCTTTTAAAAGAAGCCACTGCTGTGAAGTATAAAGCATTTGCCATCTTAAAAAAATAATCAGGCATGATTTTTAATGAACATGTTAATTTTTATAACATAGGGGATTTTTTGTAATTCAGAAGCCTATTTACAGAGAAGATATCTAACTGTTCAGTCTTTCATAAGTGACTAGTGTTCAGATAAACAGAGAGAATGAGGTGGACTGTCCTAGCCACACCTCAGAGGTGTATGGGATTAAAGAGTTTTAAAATCTGTTCCCTGAGGAAGCAGATGTGGTATAAATATACGTATTTGCTAGTAACATCCACAGTGTAAATTCAGTTTCATATTTTAACTTATTGTGTCATAGTGAGTTTAAACACAGTATCTTGTATGTTAATGACATTTTGTTTTTATTGCTCTGTTCCACATAATTCATGAAGTGCTTCTCTGTGAATATAAACTGAACTTGGTTATTTATACCATCCATCAAGTGAGAAATGATTAATACATTAAGATATCAATAGGAAATTTTCATTTAATTTTGTGATCAATTATTAGTCTATAAATTATATTATCCAACATAAAAGGGTTTGCTAGTATTGAGGCTGAATAATATAATGGTTCCACAGAGGAGATTCTCACAAAGACAGTGAAGTTTTTGAAAAGACTTGAGTCTTCAAGCATGTAATACATCTCAAGTCATGAGATAATAGGTCTGATACTGATTCCATTTTCAATTTTATTTCCCATTGGGAAAACAAAGGTCTATGGAAGTTAATGTAACTTGCTTAAAGATCTCCAGGTCGATTGACATTATGAATCATATGAAGCTTATGAGTCACAGAAAAAATGGAAATAAAAGCTGACTGACAAGAATTAGACATTTTTTTGAATGAAAGTATAAATTAAAAATAGAACTCACAGCACAGGGATTTTAAAATATTTACATACTCAACACTAGATTTTGTCTAAATATTTATTCTTTATAAGTGAGAATTAAGACAAGGTCATTATGAGTTTTTTATTTAGTGGACTGCTAAGCATGGCATTCTTTTTGGATTCATTTTGAAAGGTTAGTACCATTGCACAGGCTTTTCATTGATATACTCAGAACTCTCAGTTACAGTCAATTGCTACCACAAATCCAATTACCACCAACTCCATTTTCATCTCTTTCTTTCACTGTTAAGAAGAAAGTCTTACTGTCAAGCTGACCTGTCCTGTTCCTTACCAGCAGGAACTGGCCTCTCAAAACTATTAAACCCATCTTCCATTTCAAAATATCATCTCAAATATGAATTCCAACTGAAAAGAATCATTTTCCTTCTTTTTTTTTCTAGTATGTGTACATTACCCATGATTTCAATTTAACACATCTACTTAACGAATGGTTGGATGCTAATATTTATATATGCCTTCTCTTTTTTCTTATAAATCAATTCCCTTCTTTCATACATGCATGTGGATGACATTTCAAAGATTTTTGTATGAAATATAAACCAGGATTTAAATTTTAAGCTTTGCAAATGATTTATGAACCATAATGCAAAATAACTTCCAAGGGTTTTGGCGGGGCCAGACTTGTGCTGTTCATGATAAACAGGTGCAATTGCTCCCTCACGTGTTGATTTCATTGCTTTAACCTTTAAAAAGTCATTTTGTAATATTTCCACACTCATACATTGCTTGAGGAAAATTTTTAATCATGTAACTAGGTTATAACATTCAAAATATACTTTTTCTGATGTGATTTATAATATTGCACATAGCCATAATGTATAATTTATTAGAGATAGTGGACAATTTTATGCAGGTCATATAATTTCTTTCCTAAATCTTGAATGGACATACAGATTGATTGTTGAGAATAGACAAGTTGCCAGTAACAACCCTCTGACATGTAAAGGACATTGCTTACCTTCTGTTTTAACTCATCATCCTAATTATGCCATGTATAATCTCCTGTGGTAGTCATGAGAGAAGACTCAAGAATCATTTTTCCAAATTAATTTGCTTCTAATTTTTCCCATTCACTGTTATCATTGCTGTGACCATTACTATTAAAAATTATCTTTTAACTTTGTTTAATAAATTATTTTATTTTATTACATTCCAAATGTTGCCAAGCTTACTGGTTCTTACTCTCAGAGTTTTTCATCCCCAATCCCCCAACTTTGGCTCAAAGGTGTTTTCCCAACTACCCACCCCCACCTCAAGATTCCCCCAGCTTCTCTTTCCCTGGGGCATCAAGTCTTTACAGGAGTAGGTGCATCCTCTACCTCTGAAGGTAGACAAGGCAATCCTTGACTACTTATGTGCCAGGGGCCACAGAACAGCCCATGTATGCTCTTCGGTTTGTGGCTTAGTTTCTGGGAGCTCTAAGGCATATGGGCTAGTTGGTTCTGTTGCTCTTCCTATGGAGCAGCAATCGCCTTCATCTCCTTCAATCATTTCCATAACTCTTTCATAGGAGTCCCTGACCTCAGTCCAATTCTCAGTCAGATGCTGTTAGAGCCTCTCAGAAACATCCATGTTAGGATCCTGTCTGCAAGTATAACATGACTTTAGTAATACTGTCAGGGTTTGATGCCTGCTCATGGGATGAATCCCAAGGTAGACCAGTCACTCGTTGGCCTCTCATTCAATCTCTGCTCCATTATTGTCACTATATTTCTGTTAGACAGGAATAATTCTGGGTCAAAAATTATGAAGGTAGGTGATGGGTTCCATTCCTCCACTGAGGGCCTTGTCTTTCTACTGAAGGTGGTCTCTTCAGGTTCTGTCTCTCCACTGTTGAGCCTTTTAGATATCATCACAACTGAGTCCTGGGAGTTCCTCACATTCCATGTCTTGGGGACTTCCTAGAGGTTACCCCTACCCATACCCTTACCTCCTGCAGTTGCATATTTCCATTCATTCTCCTAGCCTTCTAGGCTTCTCTCCTATATGACACCATAAATTATCCTGTCCCTTTCCCCCCGCTCCCTCTACCCTCTTCCAACCAGGTATCTCCCTTACCTTACCTCCTATGATTATTTTATTCCCCACTCTAAATGGGAAGTGAGGATTCTTCAAAAATTATTTTACAATGAAACATTTTGCAGTATGAGAAATTATAACAGATTTGGCTGAAAGGTGTTACAACCTTCAAGAAGTCTTCATTGAACATTGAGTTAAGAATATATATATGCGTGTATATATATATATATATATATATATATATATATATATATGTGTGTATATATATGTGTGTGTGTGTGTGTGTGTGTGTGTGTGTGTGTCTTATTACTCTGTTAATGGCACAAAGTCTCACAATATATATTAGGTTCACAATTCTGTAAGTGCAAGGCTGAGGTCAAAACCTGCTGATGACTTCTTGCTGAATACCATCCATGCTCAGAGTATCACCTGGCAAGAGACAGTGAATATGTCTAAATATTCATCATTTCTCACCCCTTTCCAATATTTTAAGAACACTAGGATGCAACAACTGAGGCTTTTCATACAAAGATAAAGATTCCTAACTGCCTCCTAATATCTCTGTGTTCAACTCTTATCACCAGGTAACTTTTCATCTTAATGTATGAGAAGAGGGATGGCATGATAACATATGGAGGCTTGGAGAACACATTAAAGTCACAACCAAACTGATGCATGAGCAATGCTATCTCTTTTCATTTTTTAATATTTAAAAAACTATTCTTCTTTACATATTTTACATCCTAACACATCATGTTCTCCTCCCTTCACCTTTTCCATTACCTTCCCTCTTCCCATTCACTCTTCATCTATTTTCCTTCAGAAAGGGGCAGGCTTTCCAGGGATAAAAGCCAAATACAGAATATCTTTGGAGCTACAGTATTTGAATATTTTTCAGGTAATCATTGTCACACTGGGATAATAAAGACCTTAGCAGGATGTGATGGTTGTGACAAATTTTAAGAAATGTCATGAAAAGGTTTATAAATAATTGAATGTTCTTAAACTATGCAAATTACTCTTTAGCATTAATAACTATATACAAATAGATAATTCAACCATTTTGGTAACTCTTCTTTGGAAGTATAATTAAAAACATCAATTTGTAAAGTGAAGAGTTAAGAGGGTTTGCTTGCCACCTGTTCCTGCTATACAATCTGAAAATATAGTGTCCTGTCTGCATATATCTCTTCCTGGAGCCTCCAGAAGGAGCTGGAGCCTGTCAAGTCCTTGCTTTTAGAAAAACAGAGCCACTGAACTACAGCGTAGTAAGACAATATAGTGCTTTAAGCAGCTTGTTTGTGGGGATTTGTCACAGCAGAGCAGAAGTAGAAAACTGGCATAGATTTCAGAATAACACTCAATTTTCAAGGTGTAAAATAAATAATCTATCAAAACTTTCACATCATAGTAAAATGTGCTTAAATCATGAAGTACAGATGCAAAAATTGTTAAGTGGAAGTTAATAATGAATGAAACATATACACAAAATGCATGCTCACTCAGTGGACTTCAGCTTTTCAGCATGATGCTTTAAATACTAGAGTGACATGGTCAGCTCTTCATTACTTGTGCACTGAAATTGATTTCTAGGATCCTGCTAAATATATTGGAAAAAAAACAAGGCTAAAGTAACCAGTGCTAACTGAAACACTGGCATGTAATCGGATGAGAACAAAGTGCCCTTGCTCTAAGTAATAGAGAAAAACAGGAAAGGGCAGAAGAAGAAGACTTAGTAAATATAATTGAAACTGTTTCTGGATATACGCTCTGAAAATGAATGAATGACCCGCACTGACACCTGTGTTTCTAGTTTGGCTGAATTAAAATGTGAAATCTTGGGGAACACACTGAAATCACCCCCAAATGACAGCATAAGTAGTATTTTCTTTTCAATCACTATGTTCCACACAGTAGTGGAGTGAACACTAGTGTCAATGTTGGAGAATGAACACTGAAACTCAGAAAATGGAGCATATCTGAGACTGAAAAATGGTGAGAATTATCAACATCTCTTCAGTGGTTGTTGAGTTAGGTGTTTCCATGATAGTGAATGAAGTTAGGTTGGAGATAATTGGTGAATCAGAATGACCACACAGCATATGAAATAGAGAAAAAAGAGTTGGTTGTATGATATTTGAATTCATGAATTCAATTACTTATATATCTTAAATATATATCTATTTAATTGTATACCTTCTTGGGACATTCTCTATATTTAGCATTTTGGGATAATTAATTAAATAACTTTAATTTAATTTATTTTTTAAAGATAGAATTACCTTACTTTCTCCTTTTACTTTTCTCCTTCCAATCCCTGTCATGTTCTAGTTCCTCTAAATTTATGGGCTCTTTTTTTTTCTTTAAAACACATATATGTGTATGTAATTTATAAATGCATAAAACCAATCTCTTTAATCATTGAAGAGATGGCCAGATGCCAAGTGACGCAACTATTGTGCGGGGGTGGGGAGAACCCCTTCAACACCTTCTTCAGTGAGACAGGAGCTGCAAGCATATGCCCTGCAGTGTTCATAAACTTGGAACTCACAGTTATTGATGAAGTTCTTGCTGCTACCAATCCATAGCTATTCCATCCTGAGCAACTCATCACACTCATGGAAGATGCTGCCAATAACTATGCTGGTGGTCACTACACCATTGTTAAGGAAGTCCTTGACCTTGTCTTTGGCAGAAGTCACAAAACTTCTTGGTTTTCTACTGCATTGGCAAGGGTACTGCATCTGAGTTTACCTCCTTGATGATGGAGCAGCTCTCTGTTGATTACAGAAAGAAGTCCAAGCTGGAATTATCCATTTTTCAAGGCTCTCAGATTTTTACTGCTGTGGTTGAGCCCTACAATTCCATCCTTACCACCCACCCCATCCTGACATTCTGATTGTGCCTTTGTGGTAGACAGTGGTGTTATCTCTGACATCTGTTGTAGAAATCTCAACACTGAGCACCCAATATACACTAAATTGTGTTTACCATCACTGCTGATCTGTCAAGAGTTCCAGACCAACCTGGTGCCCTACCCTCGACTCCACTTCCCTCTGGCCACTTATGACCCTGTCATCTTGGCTGAGAAACCCTACCATAAGCAGATTTCTGTAGCAAGACTACAAATTCCTGCTTTGAGCCAGCCAACAAAATGATGAAATGTGACCCTTGTCATGGTAAATACATGACTTGCTGCCTGCTGTACCTCAATGGTGTTTTGCCCAAAAGATGTCAGTGCTGCCATTGCCACCATCAAGACCAAGAATATCATCCAGTTTGTGGACTGATACTCCATTGGCTTCAAGGTTGACATTAATTACCAGTCCCCCACTCTGGTACCTGATGGTGACCTGGCCAAGATCCAGAGATCTGTGCTTGTGTCAAGCAATACCACATTATTACTGAGGCCTGGGCTCATCTAGATCACAAGTTTGATCTCATGTATACCAAGTGTGCCTTTGTGCACCGGTATACTCGTGAACATATAAAGGAGAGGGAATTCTCTGAAGCTCTTAAGGACATGGCTACCCTAAAGAAGGATTATGAGGAGGTTTGTGTGGATTCTGTTGAAGGGAAGGGTGAGGAAGGGGAGGAATACTAAATTAAATGTCACAAAGGTACTGCTTTCCCAGGCAAGTTTATTCTGTTCCATCATAGAAACTTATGGTCTGATCAGTTAAATTGTATGTGACAATGTGTGCTTTCATAGAATTACTGACTTTTGCTTTCAGTATGAATGGTTTGTCAGAGACGCAAGCCATCCACTTCACTGATGTGTTTTAAATAAAGTACTGCCTGTCTTAAAACAATACTGAATATGGTATCAAAATTTAGTTATCATGTCTAGTAAAAAAAGAGAATTGCATCATATTTCAGTGAGTAAGTGGTGAGGTACATAAAATATAATGCTGTAAAAGTTATGTGGACTGAAATTATCACATGAAGCAAAGTAGATAAGATTCAGAAAGACAAATATATCATATTTCCACTATCAAGACTAATCTACTTTAAACAAAAAAGAAAGAATCATATGAAAGTAGCACAGGAACAACTGAGAAGGAGAGTAACATTAGGGAACAGAGGATACAAGAGAAGATAATGACAACTAAATTGTACTCTAGGCATACATGAAAATATCACAGAAACAGGACTGTAGAGGTGGCTCATGTTATACAGAACTAGAGGAATGGGTTAGTTATTGGGTCTGATAAACCATATGCCCAAAGTAACTTATAGAAGAAAAATTTTATTTGGATTTATGATGCCAGAGAAATAAGTTCAAAATGGAAGTGGAGGAGCAGGCATGGTAGCAGACACAGCAACTCTCATAGCAAGCAGAGATCTCATACCTTAAACTATAGTCACAGAGTGGAAAAAACAACTGTGAATTGTTCAAGGTCTATTAAAGACTATCTTCAGTGACATAATTCTTTTAAGAAGAACATACCTTCTAAACCTATGCAAATGATGCCAAGTGTTCACATACATGAGTCTATTAGAACTCAATACACCAAAATGCTCCTGCCAAAAATATGAGTTTAATACCCAGTATCATATGGCTCCTTAGCCACTGAAAACACATCTCAAGGGAACGGGATACCCTATTCTGGTCTCCATGAGTACCCAAAACACATGCAAATTTATGTACCCAAAAAGAAACATACACACAGCAAAACCTAACAGACACACACACACACACACACACACACACACACACACACACACACACACGAGAGAGAGAGAGAGAGAGAGAGAGAGAAGAGAGAGTGACAGAGAGAGAGAGACAGGACAGAGAGACACACAGAGGGGGAGATACACCTGCACAGAAATGAAACTAAATCTTTAAAAATTCAAATGAAGCACTTTATTTATATAATGGATATGTACTTTAAAAAGCCATCTTATAATTGGTAATTAGTGGAGAATGGTGCAGAAAAAATTGTTCAGGCTAAAAGATTGGCCTCCATGATGAAATAGGCATGTTACCATAAAGGATACAAATTACTGTTTAAGCCAGTTATCACTTTCTATGCTCACAGATGACATCTTAATAAAGATATAACCAAGTGTAAAAGATGTTTTGAATTATCAAAGATTATAAAGGACAGTCCTATCTCATAATGTATACTGAATTTAGTGGCAGGTTAGAACATAAGGTGAAAGAAAAGGTTAAAGAGTTTCATTTCACATCAACAGTTTGGGAAACACCCTTCTGAGACATGTGATCCTTTTATGAGGTATAAAGGACACTTGTGGTTAAAAGAGATTCCATCTTAATGCAATAAAACATCGCCTTTAAGATTTGCTGGTTTGAGAATATTTCATAGTTAATCTATTTTAATCCATCAATTTGAATATTCATTAAAACATGTCAACAAGATAAATTGCAAATAGATAAGCCAGTTTGAAGGAGTGTTAATAAACAGCTGACACTGGTAAAAATAACACAATGAAATTTATTAAATTAAGCTAAGATCCAATTAAAATGATTACTTCGAATGTCAATGTTACTTCCCAAGTTGGTTCTGTGCTCCACAAGCAGCTTGGGATCGATTCACACTTGGAAACTGTGTTAGTGTATATAGTACATGATGCCTGTAGGAAGAATTTTTTATCATTATGGGCTATCTTATGAAGGGAACACTCAGGTTTATGTCTCTCTATTTGGTAATTTAGCTTTGGCAGCAGATGAAGTGACTCTGGGTCTGTCTACAGTGAATAATTGAATGTCAAATGCATTTTAAATTAAATTCTGACAAAGATGAAATGGTTTGTGGGGAATCTAAATGTTTCTTGAGTTCTTTGTCTTTCTTTCAAGGCCTCTTAATGATCACAAGCTTTTATTTGCTGTTGTGAGGAATCTGTGTGCCATTTAGAATTCTGTGGAGGAACTCCAGCGCCTTTACATCTGTTCTTCTGTTTTCTTTCAACAGCTTTAGTGTGTTGTAAGTGTAAAGTAAAGGAGCATCAGTGAAGAGCTTCTGGCACGGTGGAATAATTAGTATGAAGAACATTTTATTTCTGTTGTGTTAACAGTTATAGACACAGGAATTTGGGTTGGTTTGTGACTCTAAACTGCTATATTTAAAGCAGACTTTGAAATCATACACACACACACATATATGTACATGCATATGTATATATAATTGCAATATAATCTGATATATTAAAAAATTAATTGAGTAGCATTGTGTCATACAGTAAGAGTAGTAGTTGTATGCAGTACTCTTCTATGTCATCAGCCCACATAAAATGTATGTGTATGTTGTATATATATATATATATATATATATATATATATATATATATATATAGTGTGTGTGTGTGTGTGTGTGTGTGTGTGTGTGTGTGTGTGTGTGTGTGTGTGTGTGAGAGAGAGAGAGAGAGAGAGAGAGAGAGAGAGAGAGAGAGAGAGAGGTTGTGGATTTGTGGTCATTCCCACAATAACAGCCAGTTGGATAGACCTGTATATTATAGACAGAGACCAGAGATGTTTCCTCTTTCCTTTTTAGCTATGATACAAATGAACTCAAATATCATATTTTTTTCACAAAGCTAGAATTAATCCTCCTGTTAAATTAGAACTGAAATTATAACATGAAGGTCTTCTTTTATATTTTGAAAACTATTTTTCATATTACATATTCTGATTACAGTTTCCTTTATTCTAATTTTACCCAGGTCCTCTCCATGTCCTCACCCACCCAATATTATGTCCTTTTTTTTTCTGTCTCTCTTTAGAAAACAAACAGGAAAACAAAAACAACAAAAAGAATTAACAAAAAAGGAAAAATACTAAACACACACACACACTCACACACACACACACCACCACCACCACCACCACCACCACCACCCACAACTGCCACCACCACCACCACTATCACCATGATTTTCTTAATTAATAAAGTGTATGAAAAGGTCTGACTGACATAAAAAATGAGATTCATAGCAATAGAGTACACATGTATGTATGCTGCGTACAACAGTTACTGATTTTTGTATGTTAATTTTGTATAGAGCCATGTTAATCATATATAAAAGGGATTATTTTGGCTTTCCTGTATGCAACATCACATCATCTTCTAATATTCATATTCCTTCAATTTCCTTTATTTTATTGATCTAGTTAATACATTGAACAACACATTTGAAAAGAATAGAGATAGCAGATATCCATGACGTTTTCTTGATTTAAGTGGCCATACTTTAAGGTTTCCTCCATTTAGGATGATGTTGGAAGCATCATTGTCACACGGATTTATGTTGGAGTAGATTCTCTTTAGTCCTTATTCTGTAGAACTTTTATCCTAAAAACATGTTGGAGTTTTTTACTGCCCTGATTATCTATTTAGATGATCATTTGATTTATTTTGTCTTTGAACACACTTTTATGGTTTATTACATTTATTGACATATACATTGTATTATCCTTATTTTCTGTGATAAAGCAAATTTGATTGTAATGGATAACTTTTATATATTGTTATATTCAGTTTGTGAGAAGTTTACTTTGGTAATCTTGACCTAGAAAGATAGATTTTCTATGTTCTCTTTTAAATGTGGATGTTAGTTTTGACACTACATTTGTGGATTTGAATTATAGTACCTAGAGTAAGAATGAAAATATCATTATAGGTCAAGAAAACATGGATCAAATTCCAGCAGTATTAAAAAACAAAGAGGAATAAAATTGGAAGTGATAAATATGGTGAGTCATACACACACACACACACACACACACAGACACACACACACACACACACACACACACACACACACACACACACATATATATATATATATATATATATATATATATATATATATTTATATATATATGTTAGTATTTCCTTTGCTGTGAAGAGACCCCATGATCAATGCAACTCTTACAAAGGACAACATTTAATTGAGGCTGGCTTACAGTTTCAGAGGTTCAAGGCAGGAAGCATGGCAGCTTGCAGGCAGACACAGTGCTAGAGAAGGAGGAAAGAGTTCTCCATCTTGATTTGACTGGAGCCAGGCAAGACTGTCACTTCTACACTGAGCAGTGGTTACAACTCCTGGCATGAGACCAGCAAAACATCAAGCCACTTAAGATTCTTGCATGGATATATAAACACACAGGACCATCTCTACTGAAATATTAGTTTATAGTTGTTAAATAGATATTGAGAGATACACATATACTCTTTCTCTCTATCTTTTGAAGATAGCTGCTGAAATATTGATCCTTCTCTAGTGGATACAGACATTATTTGTCTTCATCTTATCCCCAACCAAATAGTAAAGTATTTTACTTGCTTAAACTTAAATATGTTTTTTATATTCATATATTAATTCATTCTGGTTACTCTTTCCCCTAGAAACTTCTTTGTCTCTCTCCTGCCAACATCAAGAATTCTCTCCCCATACATTTTTCCACATCTCTGTGCTTTTGTTTAATGTTGAGAGCCAGTAAATTTCATCAGGACTCTCTGTGTGACTTTTGGCTGGGAACTCTTAATTGGAGATTAGTGGACATGAACTATCAATTAGCTAGAAGTAGAAAATCAGGGAGATGGATCCCTTGACTTCTACCCCCCCATCCACATTTGTCTGTAGACATTTTATATAACAATAAAAAACAAACTGAGAAAAGTTGAAGAAAGAAGTCCATTCACAATGGTCACAAAACAAAGAAACACGTATTCTAAGCATAAATATAAACAAGAAGATATAGACCTGAACATGAAAACAACGTGCTAAAGAAAGAAACTGAGAAAGTCACTAGAAGATGCAATGGTGTTCTATGGTTTTATAGAATAATATTGTGAAAAGGATTATTATAATTACAAACTCAATGATCTTTTCAGCCTGTAAACACAGACCCTTATACTTGGATCGTCTATCCTGTAGGTACTGAGGTGTGTCACCTCATTGTAACTGACTATAGATGTAATGGTTTTTAACATTATATGAACTTAGATATTTAAATTGTCGCTGTTTTATTATAATTCTATTGACTTGCTAGTAAAATATTACACAAGGTGAGTTATAAATATACTAATTAGTCTTGCTGGCCCTGAAGTTACTTATTAGAATATGCCACCATTATCTGATTTTTATGAGTTATTATATTTGTATTTGAAGACTATAATTTTATTAAATAAAAATTAAAATTTAGAATGTATTTGGTTATGAACTTAATCAATTTCAGTGTATCATATAAATACTGTTAATTTTATTAACATATTTCCTAGTACTTAAGTACATTTTCACTTGTATTATACTTGTTTGGTGATTTGTTTTGCTGTGGATTATGTTAAATTGTATTCATTTTTGTTGCTTTTGCTTTAGATATGTAAACCAGGCTCATAATCCACCTATCTCACCCCAAAGTACTGGAAGCACAAGCATATATCACTATGCCTTACTTTGTTTTCTCATATTTTGGTAATAACTTTACTATGTAAATTATAGGCTTGCTTCCAGTTTCTCTAATTATAATAACATTAGAGATTCACCATTAATGTCTTAGGTTTTAACAATCTAAAAACACTGAATTAGTTTAAAACATTTTCAAAAATTTGAGATCATAATATAATACAATTACAACATATCTCCTTTCTCTTTGCTCTCCCCAAAACCTTTCATATACTACCCTTTATTCTTTCTTTTATACTTGATCATTTATTTTAAAAAAAACTAATATCTTATACAAAGTTTCCATTTACTTTTGAGTCTTAAAATAAATCATTTATAATTCTGAAGCATATTGTTTCCATTTACTTCAGACTACATTAATGCAAATAAGACAAACTGATCTATGATTTTTATTTTCATATATAAAAATTTAGTTTTCAAATTAATAACAATATTGCCAAATTATAATTGTATAATTATGTTTCTTTTGATTTTACACAAATTTATGTTATATTTTCAAAGTTATTCTGGTAGTAATTAAAGACTGATGACTAAAATGCTAATATTCATAATATTTTAAATCAAAGTATTGTCAATTAGTATTTACTTTTATTGTTATATATTTCTGTTGTAGTCCTAAAGTATTTAATGTAGTCTATTTGCTTAAGACTGAGTCTTATTACAGTTCTACACTAATAATCAAATATAGTACACTTACTGTTAAAAGCAATTAAAGACTATGCATAGGAGCTGTCTTAACTGCCAAAAGGTTTGAATTAATGACATTTATAATTTTTGTTATTTGTAAAAATAAACTATGACATCTCATTTTTCCTCTACATAAGTGACAATGTGTTGCTTAAAATATGTTAAATCTATGATTATAAAAATAAATAAGCAAATAATACTGAAAGCATACATAAACTTTTCCATGTAGTTTAACTGTATAAAAGCAACCTCTTAACGTGCAAGTTTAAAGTCAGTGCTTAAAAAGCTTTGTTATTAACATAGCTAATGACATCTTATTGGATTTCATGTATCATTTTTCAAAGATGTTATATTATTTATAGCTAAATAACCAAAACATTTTTCTTGTTATTGACATTATAAAAAATATATTTAAATGACTGAAATCTTCATTGGGGCATACATAGTATGACTAAAGTCATAGAGAATAACTTTTTCTGAAATTGTAGCTCATAAACCATGCATTCTAAAGCAAAACACTAAACACTATCTACTGGCTAAGGTTATTAGACATTAATTGTTCAATGTAATGATGCTGACAAAGTTTTGTGAATTCTTCAAACTAAATAAAACTAGAGTACCTTGTGATATGACTTAGGAGCTATAGACACACATTGCTGAGCATGAAGACCTGGATTTTATTACTGACACTCAAAGGAAGAAGGATAAAATTTACTTCTACAAGTTGGACTCTGACCTTCACATATGCCATATTATTCACATCTGTACGTATGTGTGTGCCATACATACACATGCAAGCACACACATGTAAGTACATGCACACATGCAAGCACGCATGCATACAATATAATAAACATTAAAACAATTTAACATATTTAATCTGGAATATTGTTCCTTGTTTTAAAAATGTCTGTGTTTTTGTGTTTGTGTGTGTGTGTTTATTGTTATGTACATGTTTGTGTGTTTGCTGACATATGTCTCTGCTTATGCATATCAATGACTAGAGCATAATCTAGCAATCACTGTCCACATTTCCACTGTATTCTTTGAGACAGAGTCTTTCCCTGAACTTTAAAGTTGAGTTGTTTTGGGTTGACCCACTTGTCTGTGAACTTTAGGGATGCATCTATCTCTCCTTCCCGTAGTATAGAAGTTTTCTTCACTGGCCTTGTATGTACTATTTTTAATGAAAAACTATTTTGAATAGCATTGTCTATAATAAGACATGATTTTTGAGTTGCATAAGAGGGCATAAAAACATTCATGCAGATAGTAGTCTATCAAAATATATATATATATAATTTTGTAAGAAAGATATATCACCTAGGGATTCTATTATCTGTGTTACTCTCTCAAATCAGAAATATTTTAGTAAAAAAAAGTTCATTTTTAACAAAGATTAAGATCAAATTTAAAAAGAAGTGTTTTAATTTTAATATAACTTTTCTCCAACACACTCCACTCTTTGATTAATTCAACAGCATATAAATATACACTAATATGAAGAATTCAACAGTTGAGGTGTTGATAATGTGTATACTTTCAGATACCTCTGTACCAGTTAGAACCTACAAATGCCAATGCATTCAATTATTTGTTAAGCCTGGGCATTGTGCACATACCACACAGCTGTGGGTTACTTTTGCATGAGAGTAGGAGTATGAAAAATGACTCAGTGTTTCAAGCTCTTTCTGTGCTAATATGAAGAATTCCACTCAGATACACAGAACTCATGGAAAGCCATATGCAGCACAGTGGTTCTGGAATCTCATGATTCCTATGGTGTATTGGGAGGCAAGGAAATTCCCAGAACTTCAAGGACTCAACTAGTCTCATGAACTGTCACTCTTCATTAAATAAGCAACTGTTATGGAATATGAGAATCTGACAAAACAATGCTTTCCATCTGCTAGTGGTAACTCTTTCACATGAAATGGGACTCACTTAAAATATAGTAAACAGTAAGAGAGATGTCACTATGTGAAAAGGCAGGAAATAAAACAAACAAGCCATTTACACAAATTCTGTCACACTTGATGCTTCAATTTACAATCATGAACAGAAGAGTTATAATGTCCTCATTGTATTGTGTAGTTAGAAGACAGAACACAGGTTCCTACCTTTCATAAAACAACAATATTAGTCATAATTGAACTAATACTTAGAATTAGTATTTCTGCAATTTTTAATATTAGTTACTGCTACAATGCCAACTTGGTTGAAATCATGGTAAGTTATCTGTCTTTGAATAAATGGAGAAAACAAGATTTTTTGATAATTCCCAAGGGGACAATTTCAGTTGTAAGCAACTATTTGCATTTAAACAAGGAAAGTATTGTTTATTCATTTCTGAATCATTTTTATTGCATTTAAAATTATGTTACTTGCATGAACTCACATTTTCTGTAGCTTTTAAATATTTGATGGTAAAGAAAATGCTACTTCATTTTACTATTTTTAAAAGTCTTATGATGTTACCTTTTTAATAATTTTCTTAAGTGCTGAGAAAAATTTAAATTGTAACCTTTGTTTAATTAAGCCATTTTTTAGTTAATTGTTTTTTTCTGTCTACTTCTTGCTTTTATTTTGAGATTTCTATTTTGAAAGACTAATTTAAAAATCTTTCAATCATTGATTTTGATAAGACAAGCATCACATTGGCATAAAAAAAATAAAAGACATCCATGGTACACCACCTACTGTAAGCGTATAGAGACTAGAGAAACACTATGTAGAGTCTGCTTTCTTTACCTTCACTCATATTCCTGAAATGAAAATATGGTTGCCACATTTGTAAAGAAAGTTGTTCTGCCTGTGCCAGCTCTTGTTCCAGCCCTAACACTAGGAATCTTTTCAATGTCAGCAGACACGTGTTGCAAATCTGTGACTTTTGTGAACATAAGTGAATTGCCTCAAAATCCACAAATGGTCAACTCCAAATATGGTATTAAGATATGGATGTGTGGATGTTGTACTTGTGTTTAGATGATATGAAACAATTTCCCATATGATATACCAGCAAGAGCTCAATTTCTTCATTTCCTTTGATTCTCCTCCTCTCTGCTTACACAATTACTGGACAAGAACCTAGGAATAAACACAGAGACAGTGTCCATCAAGCTCAGTAGAGAAAGCAGATGTCCTAATAGGTTTGATTTCTAGTTTCCATTCTCCAGATAAAAGTAATAGATTCCTGTGGTCAAAAACTTGTGTAGTGTAGTTTCTACTGAAGGCTCAATAAATGAATACATATGTATTTTTAAAATTTAGAAAAATACTATTCATAAATTCAAACCCACTGTGAAGATTATTTTACTTGCTTCATAAAAGTTATTTGTGAATTAACAATTCTAAATCTCATGAAAAATCTCAGAGTTGAAGGTTCCCAAGGACAAGTTTTAAATGTCACTTGTAAAGGGAGTAGGATGAAAAATTTGTATATAAATACATAAATGCAAAGTTTTACAGGTATATTGAAGTGAGTATGCAATATTCTAAACTTTTAGCTCTTTTATAGTCTATTAGAAACACAAACACATAGGTAATAAAATATATACAAATATTACATTTGACTATGGATGTCTCCATAAGTATATCTATGTAAACAGATACATATATCCACAATTGCACACTCATATCTTACAGTTCTACTCAATTCATTCTCTATTTCAAGTTATGTTTTAATCACTAAAGTAATTGCTTTTTGCATTAGAATCATAATTTGTAATATGTATATCAGAAGGATGTATATAAATGTATGTATGTATTCCTGAACTTTATAACTTTTTAAATCTGTCTTTTATAAAACTACTATTAAATAGTAAAAACAAGAGAAAGAATATGCCAGTATTTCTATATAACTGATTATAAAAGCTAAATTATAGAAATATGCCTGAATCTTAGTCAACTACTATTTAATGTGCGTTTGTCATTGTGCTTGCTACGTAGGAATATATTGAATAATGATACAAGCATACTGATACATTAAAGATGGTTTTAATATTTAATTATAAATGAGTGGTAGATAGAGAATAATTTAGTTGTATACTCTAACAAAATATATAACTGCAATTTACACAGTGGATTATGAGGTTCCTATGACACAGAAATTGGAAAATAGCAACATTGGTTTCCTACAGGGATTAATTGCTAAGTCAACTGAATAATTGTGTATAAAAAAACAAAAATATTTACCCTAACCTATATAAAAAACCCAAAAAAGCGTTATCATCCACTTTAATGTGCAAGTTTGATTATAAGACAATATGAGATAAATTTTCATAAAATATGTTTCAGAATTCAGTTTCTTCACAAACACCATTAACAAAGTAAATAGGGCACTGCCCAAAATCTTTGCTACTCATATATCTAAGTATTATGTATCCTGTATGGACAACTAAACTGAAAAAGATATCAGAAGTTACAAGAATCTCTCATGCTCATAGATAGAAGCATTAATATAGTAAAAATGTCTATTCCACCAAAACACTCTACTGAGTCAATGTAATTCCCATCAAAATTTGAACATGATTATGCACAGAACTTGAAAGAATGATTCTCATCATCATATAGAAATACAAAATATGCAGGATAGCTAAAACCATCCTGAATAATTAAAGAACTGCTAGAATCTTACTATCCTCAATCTCAAATTATACCACACAGGTATAGTAATGACACAAAATAGACATGATGGTCAATAGAATAGAACTAAAGCCCAAAGCATAAGCTAATACACCTCTGACACATGATTTTTGATACAAAAAACAGACATAAAAGTTAATGTTACAATAATAAGGTAACATTTTCAAGAAATTGTGCTTCTCAAACTTTATGTTTGCCTCTGGAAGAATGAAAATAAATAAGTACTTAAGACCCTGCATAAACTCAACTCCAAATATATCAAAGACTTTAACATAAAACAAGATACACTCTCCCCAAGGAACCACAAACTCCTTTAGCTCCTTCAGTCTTCTGGCTCACTCCATCTCTGTATATATCAGGCTCTGGCAGAGCCTCTAAGGAGACTGCTATATCAGGCTCCAGTCAGCATACACAGCTTTCAGGGTCTAAATCACTAGCCTGGGAACACACAGGGAAGGACCCATGGCTCCAGCTGTATGTATGTAAGGGAGGATGATCTTGTTGAGCATAGATGGGAGAGGATATTCTTTGTCCCTTGAAGACTAAATTCCCCAATGTGGGGAAATTCAATGGGGGGTGGGAGATGGCAGTGGATGGGTGGATGGAGCCACACCATCATAGAATCAGGAGGAGGAGAGATAGGATAGGGGGTATTTGGGGGGTGAATGGAGAAAGGGGATAACATATGAAATGTAAATAAATATAATATCCAATAAAAATCACTAAATGGTAAAAAAAAAAAAAAACAAACCAACCAAACAAACAAAAACAACACAAGATATCTTGATTAGGGTAGAAGAAAAAATGGAAATAAGTTTTGAGCTCATTGGTACAGGAAAAGATGGATTGAACAGAACAGTAATAACACTGACACTAAGAAAAATTGATAAATGTGTCTTCATAACACTGAAAAATTTCTGTGTGACAAAGGGCACCATCATGCAGAGCAGGTGTCTATGAAATAAGAAAGACTTTTATTTATCAATTATATATTTGATAGAGGGTTTCTATAAAAATTATATAAAGTACTCAAAATAAAGCATATATATATATATATATATATATATATATATATGCTTATTATATATATATAATAAGCCAAATTAAAAGTGGGGTACAGATCTAAACAAAGAATTCTCAAAAGTATGCTCAAGTTGCTGAGAATCATTTAAAGACATGTTAAACATCCTGACATTAGAAAAATGGAAATTAAAATTACTACATTGAGATTTCACTTTTCCTAAGTCAGAATAACTATATCTGGTTTTTCTGGCAAGGATGGGAACCTTTAATCATTGCTGGAGTAAGTGTAAACTTGAACAGACACTATAAAATGAATGTTGTTCCAAACGAATTTGGAAATCATTATATCTCAAGATTCAGTTATTCTATATTTGTATATTTACTCAAAGAATGCTTCATTATACTACACCAATGAATGAATGGATCAATAAATAGAGAAATTGTGGTGCATTATATAATGGAATTTTTCTTAGCTATTAAGAAAATAAAATTATGAAACTTGCACATAAGTTTATGAAGTCTAACACAAGTAATCCTGAATGTGTTAACCACAATTCAGAAAATTAAATATGGTATATTTTCATTTAAATGACAATATTATTTGTTAAGTTATTTAAAACCAAGCTATAATATATAGACTCACATTTGTTATATGTAGAGTAAATAATTGGGTGGGTGGGGAGAGAATGATCTTCATAAAAAGCAGATATTAAATAGAAAGTTGTGAATAGACGGAGATGCTATAATGGTTTATATCTATGTGAGTTGTTAGACAAAGTGGTCCCAAAAAAATTTCAAGCACATTAGGCTAATGTCAAGGCTATTTTGAGTCTTCCAAAAACTGGAAGATATCACCTACAGAATTTATAGAGAAATTGATTTAGAGCCAACTTATAGCCTTCATTTATGAAGTTGTCTTCATAGTACTATAATGTGCTCTGCACCTCACCATAAAAGAAAGGTAAGCACCAACCCAGCTACACACAATTAAATCTACAATGGTAACTTGCCTGTGAGATATCCTAGTTCAATAGTCGCATAAAGCTTGTCCGAGAAACCAACCAATATCTGATGTGATTTAAGGCCAAGTTCATGAGATGGAACCTATACCTAACACTGCCTAAGTACCCAAGAACCTAAGACTACATAGTCCAGGAACTTAGTGTCCAACCAAACCCTACTGCTCTGCTTCAGGAAGAAAATTGCTTTTAACCTGCTGCTATACTCATAGATCAGTTTCTTGTTCAGCCATCATCATAGACATTTTCTCCTGCAAAAAATGAAACAAATACAGAGACTCACAGATACAATATGCAAAGAGTGAGAAATTTTGGAACTCTTAATTCTAAAAGATGATTCTTGATCCCATCACTCACCTCAGGATTAATGGAGTTCTGTGAAATTGGAAGAGTAAAGAGAGTAAAGAACTTAAGGGAATGGAGGACACCAAGAAAATAAGATATTCTAAACACAGCTGGCAAGATGTACATGTAAACTAACAGAGACTGGGGCAGCATGCACAGGCTCTACATGGGTCTACACTGACTGGGCTTCCAGTACTGAGAGGAAAAACTAAACACAAGCTCCCATCCCCAAAACAGGGCTATTTTCCCTTGATAACCATCTGAAAATAATAATTCATTTTTTCCATGGGAGCCTTACTGGCCATACAACACACTCTTATGTACAGACTGACCTGAAATCTAGCTGCATATGTCCAACACAAAATGAACTCAATGGAATCTTTAGAGGAATTTATTCATTTTATTTTGTCAGGAAATCTTTTAACCTTACAGATCCTTTGCATATATTTCATGATTATTGTTGTTATGTTTTAATGGTATTTCTGTGAGTTTGAATGTATGTGTGTCTTTTACCATTGATGTTTTTGTTTTGTTTGTTTCTTTTATCCTGTTTTTATATTTTAATTTATAATTTATATTTTAATATTATAATTTAATTTAATTTTGTTTTTATTCTTTAGATGTGTGATTGTTTTCTAAGGAGAGACAGAGTGGATCAGACAAGAGTGGAGGTAGTGAGTAACTGAAATAATTTGAAGAGGATAAACCCATTTCAGGATATAATTGTAATGAAAAAAATTATTTTCAATAAAAGAAAAATAGAAAAATAAAAGAATAGAGATATATACCAAAACATGAAAAAATTCTAAAAAGATACACTCTGTGAAAAGAGCTAGCCATAAAATATCGTATATTATATAAATGCATTTCTAAGTATGAGTTATATAATTTATGTTCATAGAATTTCTTATCTAGGACATAAAAGCAGTTATTAAATTAGTTGAATTTTAGAAGAACATCACCACAAGGTTTTCACTGGCTTTCTTAAATTAAATTTAAAAGAATCAGGAATATACACAAATGCTTCAGAAAATTTTGGAAAATTTGCAGCTTGACCAAGGATTATAGTTAGAGGTTCTGTCAAAAGGGTGGATTTGTTTAAAACCCTAGAAAACTTTGGGCTGGAGAGATGCTTGGCAGTTAAAGATTAGACTTAGGACCAAAACTGTAAGCTTAGGAAAAATTAAATGAAGGAAAGCTCTGTGTAAAAGGAGTATAAAAACGATGCCACAATGTAATTATAGGAGTCAACAAGAATTCAACCATCGTATGGAGGGAGACAAACATTGAAGTTTTCTTCAAAGTATTTCTAGTATGCAGGCTTTTAGAACTAAGCTTAAAGATGTCATTCTTATCCAGAACAGTATTCATTAGCATCTGCTGTTGATTTGTGTTAGCTAGCAAGGAACTCAGTAGCCACTGAAGCGTGGTGCAATATCCTCAGTGTACTTTATTCTGGTTATAAAACTTGACCTATCAACAGGATGCTGATTATTCAGGCATGCTTAATCAAATAGTTCTGCGGTTTTACAGATTTTCATTAGAATTCAAAGAATGTCTGAAAGGCTAGGCAAAATGTGGAAAAACGAAGTGGCTACAAAGGAAACCCTACTGTGGTGACATTTAGTTGGTCTGGGATCATGAAGCAAGGAGTCAGGGATACTATAGTACACCTTCAGATGGAAGGAAGCTGAAGACAGCAGAAATAACCAGCTCAAGAAAGTGACATGATGTTGTATATACAGAAAGGTCAAGGGAGAGGAGCAGCCTCAGTGTCTTAGTACATCACTCTACGCTATGTCCAAGATGTCAAATATGGAGCCATACACTATAATGATTGGCCACCTAGTTTTTGATGCTGTTATTGCCAAATTTCTTCTGGAAATTTCCTATTCTCTTTTGAAACTGGGCTGCTTTTTATGCTATTTTACTCTTATATCTTTTTTCTTTTTTTTTTTAGTAACTTTTAAAAAATGTTAATCAAAGTCTTCAGCCCCGTCAGAAATCCAGAATGACTGAGTTAACTGAAATTATGAGAAGCACAATGCATAGCTTCTAAAACTTAGCCAGTTTATAGAGACCGCTGAACATCTGGACAATTCCTATACGACAAAATGCTGGAGCATCTGATCTTCAGCCTTCTGGCCAAGGATCATCTGACAGACCCAGTGATGCAGAATTATTAAGGACTGATTACTCTGTATTAGCAGATATAATCAGTGGACTATTCTGCAAATGTGTCCTTTTCTGGACAGTGATTTGTCTGTAGATGAAAAGAGGCATTCTTGCCTAGAGGCTGTCTCACCACAACTAGAGTAACTCCAAAGGTGCTGAATTTCTTCTTAGAATCCAAGACAGGAAGCTGTCAGGAGCAGACAGGACTCTAATCAAAATGAACATTAATACAGAAATGTTTGTAACATCAATTCTGTGGACTTCTGACGTTTTGAAAATCAACTATCCATGTAAGGCAATCTGGACTGTTGTCTGTTAACTCCTCTCAGATATTTCTAAATAAAATATAGAAAACACCCTAACATAAGCTCAGAGCCATAAATTTGTTATAGGCCCTTAACTCACAGGTTAACTATCTCAAATCAGTTAGAAAAGTTAAAAAAGGACTGGTATTTCTAAATAAACCTTTAATTCCTAAACACGTTATATAGGCACAATGCCTATAAGAGTAACAATATTCATCTCACTTTTATATCAGTAAGAAACTCTTACCAATAAAAACCTTAAATTTAAAATAAAAGTATATTTTGTACCATTTAAGAAGTTATAACTACAGCTTAATAACAATTATACAGATTTCTACCAGTAGGTTATGACTACTTAATGAATCCTTGCTAACCCTCCCTATTCCAAATAACCACTACTTTTCCCTAGAAAGACAGCCCAATATTAACCACCTCAGTCCCCAAGCCCAGGGAATAGGGGCACCTACTCTTCATTAACTTCTTTAAGATGATTATGGGAATTGAGATACTAGAAAAGGGGCAGGGAGAAGAGTAAATTGATAAGCCTCTGATGTCTGTGTCTTCAATGCATCCAGCTGAAATCCTAGGACATCAGAGGTTCGAGCAGGTATTCTCAGCTTGCTTGATGACTAGATACACCAAGGCTATGTATTCTGCAATATACAATTCTTAAAACAAAGTTTAGTATCAAGATACATTTTTTGTTTGAATTTAGGAATCTAGTCTTCTGGCATCCTGCCTCTGTCATGCCTAATCCAAATAATACTGGGAGTTTCTTTGAGGGTATGCTCCCACCATCCTCCCATTTCTGCCTCCCTGCTCTTGAATTCTCCAATACTAGGAAATCCAAACTTTCAGGTACCAAGGCTGTACACTTCCACTGATGCTTGACATGGCCACTCTCAACTACCTATAAGGGTGGAGTCATGAGTCGCACCCTTTGTGTTCTCAGGCTGGAGGTTTTAGAATGGCTACTCAAGCTTTTTTCTTAGGACGATTTGCTTGAAAAGTTGTTTTCTAGCCTTTTACTCAAAGGTAGTGTCTGTCTTTGTCATTGAGGTGGGTTTCCTGTTTACATTAAAATGCTGGGTCCTGTTTACATATCCAGTCTGTTAGCCTATGTCTTTTTATTGGTGAATTGAGTCCATTGATGTCAAGACATATTAAGGAACAGTGATTGTTGCTTCCTGTTATTTTTGTTATTAGGGGTGAAATTATCTTTGTGTGGCTACTTCTTTTGGATTTGTTTGAAGCAGATTACTTTCTTGCTCTTTCTAGGGTATAATTTCCCTCGTATTAGAGCTTCTCTGCTATTATTCTTCGTAATGCTTGGTTTGTGGAAAAATATTGTGTAAATTTGGTTCTGTCATGGAATATCTTGGTTTCTCCATCTATAGTAATTGCGAGTTTTGTTGGGAGTAATAGCCTGGGCTGGCATTTGTGTTCTCTTAGAGTCTGTATGACATTTCTCCAGCATCATCTAGCTTTTATAGTATCTGGTGTGAAGTCTGGTGTAATTCTGTTAAGTCTGCCTTTATATGTTACTTGGCCTTTTTCTCTTACTGCATTTAATATTCTTTCTTTGTTTTGGACACTTGGTGTTTTGATTATTATGTGATGAGAGGTATTTCTTTTCTGGTCTAGCCTACTTGGCATTCTGTAAGCTTCTTGTAAGTTTATGGGCATCTCATTCTTTATGTTGGGAAAGTTTTCTTCTTTAATTTTGTTGAAGATATTTATTGGCCCTTTAAGTTGGGAAACTTCACTCTCATCTATACCTATTATTTTTAGATTTGGTCTTCTCATTGTGTCCTGAATTTCTTGGATGTTTTGTACTAAGAACTTTTGTCATTTTGTGTTTTCTTTGATAGTTGTGTCAATATTTTCTATGGTATCTTCTGCACCTGAGATTCTCTCTCCTATCTCTTGTATTCTGTTGGTGATGCTTGCATCTATGACTCCTTATTTTTTTTCCTATATTTTCTATCTCCAGAGTAGTCTCCCTTTGTCACTTCTTTGTTTCTACTTTTTATGTTATGGATGGTTTTGTTCAATTCCTTCACCTGTTTGGTTGTGTTCTCTTATAATTCTTTAAGGAATTTTTGTGTTTCCTCTTTAAGGGTTTCTACCTGTTTACCTGTGTTTTCAAATTCTTTGAGTGTGTTATTTATGTCCTTCTTAGAGTCTTCTATCATCATCATTAGAAGTGATTTTAAATCTGATTCTTGCTTTCCTGGTGATATGGGAAATTCAGGACTTTCTAGTGTGGGAGAACTAGGTTCTAATGATGCAAAGTACCTTGGCTTGCTGATGCTTATGTTCTTGTGCTTGCCTTTTGCCATCTGTATCTCCTTAGTGCTGCCTACCCTGTCTCTGACTGGAGCCTGTCTTTCCTATTATCTTGGTTGTTTCAGAACTTTGTGGGGTGGTTGTTACTACTGGAGTTATAGCTGGGGCCTAAGATCTGCTCAGTGCTTGGGGGCAAGCAGGAAGGAACCAGTGTTCAGGGTCAGGAGTGAATTCCTGGATCCAAGTGGGTCTCAGTTACTCCCTGTTTGGGGCAGATGTTGTTGTCTCCTTACCTAAGATACTCCCCAGGTTAGAGCTACTGGGAGGCCTAACCTTCTGGGTTTTATGTGATTGAGGGCAGAGCTGCTGCCAGGGATCTGCTCAGTGCTCAGGCTCAGTCTGGAAGGACTAGTATATCTTTTTTTAAAAGGTAAGGTTTATGTTTCCTTCTGTTTTAGAGGGGCACTAGCTTAATTTTTCTTACTCTTAAATAAGATTTAGGGCTTTTGAAAAATAGAGCTAAATCTTTGTTGATAATTTATAAGTTTCTTTTCTAATGAGCTGGCCATGAGTCTTTGGAATAAGAGTGAAATATTATATTCTAGATCTTGTATATTACTCATGAAGCATATGTTTTGAAAAGTTAATAGACTGCCTAATATGTTACTGGATTCTAGTTGATCATTAAAGATGCTGGACCTGGAAGTTATTGAGAGATTGACATTGAAGAAAATACAGGGACCCCAGATTCATTCTGTTCTTTCTTTGCTTCATCACTACCACAATGTACCAGACTTTTCTCCAACATATATCTCTGACAGTATACACATCCTCATTATAGCACAAAGCAATGGGTGAAATCACCATCAACTAAAGCCTCCAAGTCTATGAGAACAATACATTTCTTCACCTAATATAATTATTTCTGGAAATTTATCATAGTTAGAATTGCTTAGTACAACCATTTGACTAAAACAACATTTTTGTATCTTATTACTACTCTATAATTCTCATAGATATAGTATTAAATCAATTTGTTAACAATTTTAATCAAATAATACACATCTAAATCATGAGATGTACTAAGTTGAATAGATAGATATTCTGACTAAAAGCATTCTTTCTCTTTTTGTACCATTTTCTCTCTTCTATCATTTACATATTTTTTCTTTTCCATATTTTATTGTCTATAATTTATTAGTAATTGAAATTGTATTCTCTGTTTTAATATAGTGACTATCATAAAATATCTTACAGAGGTTGAGAGAGTGTTATAACTAAAAATCTTATTTCATTTTAATAAAATAATAGTCTCCCTATTATAGGGATAATCCCAGCTCTCAGACTGTGACAGGCAGCAAGAGGAAGGATTAACTCTCCTTTTCCAATGCCATCAGGGTCAACCCTCCTACACCTAGGCCACCAGACTGAGCTCTCCAGCATTACCCCATCTACAGGTGGATTCAGTTCTTCTGCTCTCACACCTGAGCCTGCTCGCCCACACCCACATCACCAGGGCAAGCTCTACTACATTGCACACTCTCCAAGCAAGGATTTTGGCCCATTCTTCTGTATGTTGCAGCAGGTGAGAGGCAGGGCCAGGTATCACACATCACCCCAGTAATGGGAGTACTTTCTCCCACATTATTCAAGGTGTTTGCTAGCACATTTTATTACCACAAGCAGTGAGAGCAGGTGAGGGAGATCTGTCCCAAACCCACTCTACCTAGACAGCTCTACTGAACTACCCAGGATAGGTGCTGATTCAGCTCTCCTCGCTGCCATAGGCAGTGATGGGTACCAGCAAGTCGACCTCTTCCAAGCCTTTGTCACTAAAACTATCTCTACTAAGTTGCCCAAGGAAGGTTCTGGACCAGCAATTCCAAGTGCTTCAACCAGCTCTCTTAGTTTCTTCTAAACAGGACAAGCTCTTCCACACTGCCCAGGAAAGGAACAGGGCCAGCTTTTTTGAGCGTGTCAACATGTGAGGTGTACGTCCAACTCTGTGTAGCCCTCAGACTTTGAGTGGGCTCCAGGATGCAAGCCAGCCCAAGGATGTCTACAAGTCCCTTGCCAATAGCATAGGCCATGGACATTGACATATACCACTGTTGTTACAGGGCCACAGACCCAGACATTGATCTCAGTAGCAGCAGAAGCCAGGATCTTACCATATTTTCAGGTGGCAGCTCAGGCTACTCAAACAGACTGTTCCACACTTCCCTTATGTATCCAGTTCCACCTTTCTTTTTAGTGCACACAGGTTTCCATTAATTTTCTCTCCCATTCTCCCAACTCTCCACCACATACTTGCTCATCATAGTGGTACTTCAACATGTCATGGCAAATGGCATGTCTCTGGGTGTATTTAGCTCATCTTCTTCCTCAAGGCAGTTGGCATATCTCTGATTTTCTTCAGTACATGTGACCACCACTATGTAGTAGATGGCATAGCAGTTATTTTTAATAATTCCAGAATATTGCTGAAACATTGTTTCCTCATGATTATTTTGTGCTGTTTCTTATTAACATACTGAGTTTATGTATGTCTAGAAATTTTTCATATAACCGTATTTAATGTATATTTGAAAGTCGAGAAAATTATAAGTCATTTTGTTTTCCTTCAGGAAAGAGAATTATAATTATAAGGCTAAAAATATCTTCAGTATTACAGACTATCAAGATGCTTAATATATATTAGCTTTAAGTGGAATATTGTCCTTCAAGGAACTCAACTTGAAACTGAAATATTCACTATTCAACTTAAATTGAACACGATCTAAACTCTGTCTTTTGAAACCAAAAGTGCACCCTTGCAGAACGATGAATATACTTTAAGGCTGAAAGAGACATGGGTAGTTGATAGATAATCAAAGACTACTAGCATGTATTCAAATATTAACTGTTCTGTAAGGATTCTTGAACAACTTTGCTGTAACAGATTGGATAAGTAACAAGGTATAATTAAGCATAACTATATTAAAAGTATTTGAAGGTATATTAAACTCATTATTAATGTAAGATATTTTACAATATATAATCAATATTCATATATATATATGTGTGTGTATGTGTGTATGTATGTATTCCATAACATATAGATAGAATATATTTTTCATTATATTGTCAGTTAAATTTTTCCAAATAAAACAGAACCAACCATGGTAATAACTTGCAATTCATATAACAAATATTATGTATTAAATACCCTTGTATGTGAGTAGAGTTATCTATGATAAAATAAATATAGAAATCTATTTAAATTTTAATAATAAAAGTAAACTATTATTTGTCTAATAATTTAAATATATGTAAATTAAAAATATTAGCATTATGTAATTAGTAAAAACATAGGTCTAATAAATCATACTTTTCTAGAAATATAAAACATCTTTATATTTTATATATCTATAAAGAAATGCAACATTTATATATATCCATGTATATAATTTTCTTTAATTCTTGTGTATTGTCTCAAAATTCATTTAAAATGCCAAAATAATGAAAAACTCACATGATAAACCAAATCACCGAAGTTGCTTTCACTAACGCTAAGGAAAACAATTATTCTAAAATAACACTTATGAAAAAAATCTTCTGACCACCACTATAATAGTCTCTTTTCTCAATCATATATTATGTCCATTATTTCTTTTGGTCAGAATTTATTGAAGTTTTCAGTTTGAAGTTTATATAAAAGGAAAAGGTGTAAAGAAAAACATGGCTTAGGCACCAGCTGAAATTGACAGACATATGTGTATTTGCTATTCTCTTGAGAAACCATGTTCCTATCTTCTTAGTAAAATATTCATGGATTTTGACCCAGCAATAAGTTTAAGCACATATTGCTTGATTAACAACAATTTTCTTGAAGAAAGGTACTTCTTTTAATCATTGTGAGAAGAGCAGCCTCTTTGCCCTGCCCTTGATGTTGGAAGTCACCTAATTCGAAACAAGGGCTGTATAAAAGCACAGTTACAATCAGTTACGTTTCCCTCGTGATTTTAAATACATGCAAGATGACATTGAATGCCAGCCAACATACCCCATGTATGCTTAATACCCAAAAATAAATTATATTTCCTCCCTAAAATAAATTAATATAAATAATACTTCTAGGTATTCCTGTAAGTCCAAGAATCCAACTGAGACAGAAGCTACCAGATTGAAAGTAATCTCCAGTCTCTTCTACTGGGAATTAAGCTAATTGAATGTCTGCAAAATGGCATTCCAGTGTACTCACACTTTAACCCCAGCCATTCTCCACTAAAATCCCCTCACGTTTCGGACTCTCAAGGCCTTAGAATTTATTCTTCTTTGAGATAAATGCATACAATGTGTGACTTTCCATTAGATGTACTCATTTTAAGCATCATTCGTATCATGCAAGAAAGGAATTGATAATTGTGTTTCTAATAGCAACAGCATACACTTTATAAGGTTGGCAGAGACTTCTGGTGCATGTCCCACTTGCTGCATGGTGGAGGATTCACTTGTATTCTCCTTAGGGTAATAGAGTTTCAGATTGCTTTCAAATCACCTGTTTGTATAGATAATGATAAAACCAAGTCCATGTGAACATTTGTAGCATGGGAGCAACCTGTGGTTTCACATCACAGCTGTTGGATCTGAGTGAATTTGTGAATGGATCTGAGAAGAATTTGTCATATACATAAACTTGCCTTGTAGGTGTGTTTGAGGACCTAGGGAAGACTATGTAAGATAAAGAACAAAAAACTGAGAAAATATATTCATAAAATTACCATATACTTTGTTATGATTATTTAAAATAAACTCAACTTTTACCAATTTTCATCAAGTGAAATAAAACCAGTCTTCATTAACAAATGTAATGTAAAAATTTATATATATATATATATATATATATATATATGTGTGTGTGTGTGTGTGTGTGTGTGTATAAGCCTGTATGCATAAACGTATACAAACACACACATATATATGAATAAGCTATATATATACATATATACATATATACATATATATATATATATATATATATACATATATATATATATAAAATCAGTTTATTATATTAACATAGATCATCCTTAGGAACATTAGAAAATGTACTTTGCCATCTGATAAAGCACTGTAGTCCATTTCTTCTGGGCATTGCTCTCATTTAACTTGCTTGAAAATTGATGAAAGAGAGTATTAATATTGCGTATTAACAGTACTGTTCACTTTCACCTAACTAGGAGTTTTCTCTTTCCAAATTCCCTGTTTCAAACTTAATAGCCTTTCACACCAAATTCCTCACTTAAAATATGAGTAATTTAAAATAGATGTTCAATTTCAATATTTGTAACACATTCTTGGTAATTTCCTTGCTTTGCTCAGGTATTAATGGAGAAGACATATAGTATAATGGAAACAAAGTGAATTGATCAGAAATGTGTGCCTAGCTTTATAAATACCAAAGTAAACAGTTTAATGGCTTCTGCTCTTGCTCCTATTTATGTTCAGACAAACACAATATGAATTGCAGTATCCAGATAACAACTGTGGAAAAAATATCAA
This sequence comes from Rhabdomys pumilio, assembly GCA_030674055.1. Lineage (NCBI taxonomy): Eukaryota > Metazoa > Chordata > Mammalia > Rodentia > Muridae > Rhabdomys > Rhabdomys pumilio. The sequence goes on along the minus strand of JANHMN010000004.1, from coordinate 99,894,048 downwards.
AAAAGTAGTTTGCCTATCATGTAGGACATTAGCTCATATTATCTCCAACCACTTATCTGGGTTCTATGCAATAATAGATCTTATCAGTATAATTCTAGTCTTTTTTCACTTGCTATTTGGTTTATTGTTTATAGCTATTAAGTTTCAGAACTGTACTTTAAAATAGACACTTATATTGCTCAAAGTCTGAAATTGTTTTAAAATCTAACAACACCATTATATTGGAATATTTGTAAAAATATTTATTACTTTTTAGTTTATTCCAAAACAACTACAGAATGTGATCATGTAAAAAGAACATACTTATAGTTCATTATGTAGGGTAGAAGCCTGCAGAAATTTTCCAGTATACTTTAAGTTACAGACCACTGAGAAAACCTGGGAGTTGAAGAGTTAATCTTACCTGGGCAAGATCACACAAATCAGTTGTCCAGTGTCAAATGGCTCAAGGGGAGACCCCAAGGCCTGACACTAATACTGAGGCTATGGAGCATATACAAAAAGAGACCTATCACGATTGCCCTCCAAAAGACCTAACAACTAGCTGAAAATGTCCGATGTAGATATTTGTACCCAACAACTGGACAGAAGTTGCTGAACCCTGTGGTTGAATTAGGAAAAAATTAAAAGAAATTGAGGAGGAAGGAAACCCAATGGGAGGACAAATAGTCTTAATTAAACTGGACCCCTGAGATCTCTCAGACACTGGACCATGAACCAGGCAGCATACACCAGCTGATATGAGGCCTCCAGCACAAACAGCAGAGGACTGCTGGGTATGGGTTCAGTCAGAGAAGATGTACATAACCCTCAAGAGACTGGTGGCCCCAGGAAGTTTAAAGGTGTGCTGGAGTCAGGGGTAAAGAATGGGGACATCTTCATGGAGACAGGGGGCAGGGAGGAGGGAGGTATGGAATGTAGAACAGTCAGAGGGTGGACCAGGAGGAGAATAAATCCGGAGTGTAAAAAATAAATAATAAATAAATGAAAGATTAATTTTTTAAGAGACAGGGTTTCTCTGTGTAGCCCTGCCTGTCCTGGAACTCACTCGGTAGACCAGGCTGGTCTCGAACTCAGAAATCCGCCTGCCTCTGCCTCCCAAGTGCTGGGATTAAAGGCATGCGCCACCACCGCCCGGCTTTTAAAGAGGTTTTTTAGCTCAATCTCATGAACACAGTCTGGATACTGGTTGAAACATGAAGTATTCTAAACAAATTTGGCATGGTCATCTTCATGCTGGATCAGATTGTGATTGTGGAGGTCAGTGTAGGCCTCAGGCTGGAAGACACTGGTACCTGACATGCAGCCACCACACAGCTTCTTTAGGCATTTTGGCATGGTGGCTCCAGTCCAGAAAGGCAAGGAATTTAAGACAGTAAAGTAAGGGGAGAGCTCCACTGTCTGTTATACCCAAAAGTGAATAGAAGCCAAGTTGTTTTCTTCAACCTGGTAATTACAAAAGAGTTAATGTGCATGACTCAAAATGATGAAAAACATGTTCAAACTGCACCTTTAAATAGGGGACTGTATCAAAGGTCCATACACAGTGTGTTAAATATCCCAAGGTCTAATCAATATTTTCTTGAAGAAATTTGATCACAGATTTCCATTTCAAAGTAACAATGTTATGAAGATTTCCTAAGGCAAGATAACATAGAACATAGCTCTGAATACATGCATCAGTATAGTGTCATAAAAAGAGA
>JANHMN010000004.1:99729747-99884062 GCA_030674055.1 Rhabdomys pumilio | reverse complement strand
ACTGGGACAGTGTTTCAGAGACAGGCAGCAGGTGAAGACAGAGAGAGTCAGAGAATGTGAAAAAGCCAGAAAATTAGAACACATTACCAGAATTAGTTTCAGGCCAAGCTAAGCCGTTAAGTCAGAGGCCATGGGAAGTCATTTTGAATCACTCAGCTTAGAGAGGAGTTTGAGCCACAAGAGTTGAGTTAAACCATCCAGGCAGATCTCAGAAAGAATGGAAAAGGATGAGCTTATTTAGCAATAAACCTCCAATATGAAACTTACATCTGGTGAATACAAGATAATTTTACAAATAAAATTCTAGAATTGTGTAATCCTGGTCCCCAAGCATACATATTGAACATACTACATAGCTAAGACTCCGAGATCACTGAGGATTAGGGAGTAGAAAAATTGTAAAATTGGGGAGCTGTGAAATGGTCTCAGGAATGTCAGAAACGAAATCCACAAAGTCTTACAAAATGGATACAAAATATGAGCTGAACAGGTACAACCTATACACGCTACAGTGGGCATATGTAATCCAATGACGTCTCAGCCTTACACAAATCATGGCAAACAACTAAGAAAGACCAAGAGCAGAAGAAATAGTCTTCCCTGGGTAATAACACAGTAACTGATAAACTACTACCCAAAGCCAAATTGTCAGCATTCAAGACATTCGTATGTGGTGCTGTTAGCTTGTCCATGGGTGCAGGAATGCATCTTGTTGTGTCTTGGATTTGTGGATCCCATGGCTCTGGGGAGCAGAAGCACAAGAATTTGACTTGAGTTCATTCCACACGGTGCCAGGTAGATGCTGAGGGGCTCTGCCCAGGCATGGGGAGAACTCAGCATGATGTCCCACGGGGCCAGGGCTTCTGAGAGAGAGTCTCCGGGCTGACAGCTGACCAGGAGGCTGGTGGTCTTCATCTTTGGGCTTCCAGACACCACTGAGAGCCTCCAAAGAACAGAGATTGTAGGCGTACAGGCTGGACTGGCCCACAGCCGAGAGAAATGAGGAGAAAAACCCCAACAGCACCCCAGAGGTAGAGACTCTTTGTTACTGGTACTCACTTGGCTCCATCAAAGCTTATCATGGTGGAAAGTAAATGAATCTGGCTGTACTCCACCCCCTCCCCCACCCCCACCAACTCAGGGCAGACCTGGGTTAAATAAGGAGGGAGGAGGGTCTGGGAAAGAATGCTTAATTGGCTATGCCCTTTAGCCTTCAGGTATCGCATTAATATGAAAATCTCTCGAGGCCCTGAGGCCTATAGTCATGCCCTCTACCCGTGGAGGGGTTGGTTAGGGTGTTGCCCTACATGATTGAAAGGTACTGATCAATAGAGGTCTTAGACCATGTGTCAGGAGCCTGGAGTCTAGGAGGGTTGCGAAATGTATACATACCATCCCTTGCAGGGTCTCCAGCCATTTCTAGTTAGTGCTCTATCAAAAACCAAGCTCTTCTTTTTACGGCTCCACATGTGCAAATAACAAATAAACTGAGAAATTTCTATTTACATATTTATGAATATGTGCATGTACATAAACATACATAAATGTAACCACAATTAATGAAAAAGGAGGCCAAGAATTTGAAAGAGAGCCAAAAGGGGTACTTGGGAGTGTCATCAAGGAGAAAAGAGAAGAAGGAAATGATAAATTATATTATAACCTCAAAAGTAATAAAAATAATAAAAGGGTTGTACAGAGTAAACAACGAAAAATTTAAAATATAAATCTATTTTTGTTTTGTATAGATGATTTTGTCTAAGATATTTTACAATGATTGTGTAATCTCTTATACTGAATGAAATGGATAAATTCTATTCATCCATACATATAGCTCTGTTGAGGATAAATTGATATTTGTTTTCCTTAAATTCTATAAAAGTTACTTTTATTTGCCAAGTGTGACTGTCATCTTGGAGACTTACTGCTGAGTAAGCTCACACTTTCTAGCTCTTTCTGAACTCTGGCTCTCTGGTTCAACTCAAGTTCTGACTCAAACCCCTCTATAAGCTGATTGATTCAAACTGTGTTCTCTTGGCTTCTCACTGAGTTGCTCTGCTTGGCCTCAAAATAACTCTGACAATCTGTTGTATTCTTCTGGCTTTTTCTTAGTCTCTGTCTCTATCAGTCTTTGTTTGCTCTCTCTTCAATCTGTCTCAGTAAAACTTCCAATAATACGGTTTTACTTTCTCTCTTGTCCTTTCTTCTATGTGCTTTACTCTTAAGAAGTCTCTTTTTCTGGTCTGACTCTGGATAGATGGGCATATCTCTGACTCATGCTATCAAAGCTTTTCCTGATTGTCATTTTTTCTCTTTCTTAAGTAGAGGTTATTGTCTGGGATTAAAGGTGTATAGTTAGGAATTGTCTATATTCTAGCTAGAGGGATTAAATGTGTGTGGCTTGTCTTCATTCTGGCCAGATCATACAGATAGAAGGACTTTGGCTTTCTGGTTTGCCAGAGTAGCTATGTTACCAAAATTAAAGTTCCTCTATACCCTGCTTTACTTCCTGGGAAAGTTAAAAATCTTGACTTCAATTTCACATTATCCCTTCTACTTGATCTAATCACGTTATCAATATCTCACATGAAGTTTTAGTTCATATTTTCTAACTTGTTAAAAGTACGTTCAATTTCCTTTGGCAATATATATAATGAATTTTGCATTTATGAAATGCATTATTTGCATAGTTCCACTCAACATTTTAACATCTTTCATATCACATGTTTTTGTTTGTTTACTTTGAGAAAGGAGCTCAGTAAGTATCTCTGAATATCATATTACCTTAATTATTTGTAAGTGTTTCAATATTTATTTTAAATTGCATCAGGGATTTTAAATTGCAATAGGATTTCAAGAATAATTTTGGGCTCTTGATTCCAACAATGTCTCTGTCTCCCTGTTATTTTTGATGTGTGATAATGTTTTTATCCACATTTTGATATTTTGGGGTTGGGTTTTGTTTTGTTGTTTTGTTTTGTTTTGTTTTGTTTTGTTTTGTTTTAGAACCTAAGCTTGTATTTCCATAAAGCCAGAAAGGTTAACAAGGTAAGAAAGTTTATAATCCCAACCTTCCTATGGAAAGATTCATTGTGGAGGCAGAAGAATAGCTAGCTCAGTGTTCAGGGAAGTGAAAAACAAGAGATTATGTTTTCAATCAGGGTGGAATGAAAGTGATGACTTGAAATCAAAGATTTGACCTCTAGCTGTGTGTTGTGGCCTATACGTGTCCCCCCCCCCCAACACATAAAAACAGAAGCATGCAAATCCTACATACACATAAAGATAAACATAAATAAGAATAATATCCACCTCATCATTTTAAATAGCAGCAATTTACTTAGTGCTACTTGTGATTAAGTTTTGTAAAGTTTAGCAATTTTCTTCACATTTAGCATAAAATTTGAATCATCACACAAAATAAGGTTCTTTCATATTTAATGAAATCTTTTATTATTTTTTCAATTATATGACATTTAGAATATATGCAGTGAGACTTGAAATGCTAAAACACTGTTGTGCTTTAAATTCAAAGTATCAATTTGTGCTGAAAGATTTGGTGCACTTTCTTAACAGGGCATACTATGATTAAATGCATCTTTTATTGCTACCCAAAATTAAGTGTTAAATATAATCACTGGATACTATTAAATATTATGGAAAACATCAAAAATAATTATGTCAAGTGTATAATTCATGACATGCTACATGAAACACTGTATTATATAGTTTATAATCCAGATCTTAATAATATTGCAAGTATGAGATACCCATTGGTATCTTTAAATTTATTCCAAATTGAGCCTCAGTGAAAGATACCTAAGCTAATATTTGATAGAATGTCCCAAGAGCCCATTACTAATAACAAGAGCTGAATTTTTAACCTATTGAAATATTTATAAAGATATTAATTGAGTTGGTAATTACAAAGAATAAGTTAAAGTAGATGATGAAGAAAGTGGTACTTTTTGCACAAAGAAATCTCAGCTACTTTTAATTCCTTTTTATGCTTTCTTAAACTTATTTGCTAAAGAAATCAAGGCAAATTCTACTTCTTCTATGCCTTATCCTACAGAGCACTGATATGTGAAAGGTCTTCCAGTCAGCTTTTCCTTGCTCCTCAGATCTTTATTAGTTTTGAAACTTTAGTTCAGAATAACATATCTCAGCATTACAACTTTGGGCAATCAAAGCTGTTTACGAAAATTAGATGGTAGCAAAATATGTGAGAAAGATGCTACATAAATAGTTCTGTCTTAGAAGATTTAAATTTTTATTATTATTATTATTATTATTATTATTATTATTTACTTTTTTTTTACAGTCTAGTCGTTTTCCCCTTCCTGTCTGCCCTCTGAATGGTCCTTATCCCATTCCTACTCCCTTGTCTCAAAGAGAATCCCCCTACTCACCATTACCTCCACCCCTAATCAAGGAGGCCTCCCTACTCCCTGGGGCCACAAATCTCTGGAGAGTTAGGTGCTTCTCTCAATGAGGACAGACCAGAGAGTTCTCTGCTGTATATATGTCAGGGGACCAGGGGACTCATATCAGCTGCCTAACCTGATCAGTATCTGTAAGAGGAGGCTTCAAGGCCTGATTACTTATGCTATGAGGTGCTTATAGAGAGGAGCCAAGCAAAACTGTCCTCCAAATGGCCCAAAAAGCAGCTGAAATAATCAGATGCAAATACTTACATCCAATCAATGAATAGAAGCTGGGGACCCCTGTTGTTGAATTAGGAAAAAGCTAAAAGAAGCTGAGGAGGTGGTGAGGCCAGATGAAGATCTGCAGGGCAGTGTCAACTAACCTGGACCCTTGAGATCTCTCAGGAGATTAATAGCCTTTGTCATACAAGGACTTTTCATTTCTAAGGTACATTGTTCTGGACAATTCATGGAAATAATACATAACAAAGTAAATGAGCAAAGGTGTGAGTTTTTACTCATATCTTCTTTTAGAGACAGCAACTCTCATCTGTGTAGAAAATAATCACATAAACTATGAAGCAGTTTCCACTCATGATGATGACTGATGATATGATTGTGCACACAATTCTCCTGTACAAGCTGAATCAAAAGGCAGAAAGTAAAACTATTTCCATAGCACACACCTAGATTCTGTAACTAATGTTGCTAGAATTTCCACTTAAATAAAATCCTCATATTTCATTTATGAAGAAATATAAATGTTTAATTTTTCAATGACTCAGTTTGATAAACTCTTATGGATATCTTTTAGTCAGCCATATATAAATATCAGCTATTGACTTTTTCATTAATTTATGGAGTTCAGATTAAAATTGAGTTAATTGGTAAATAAAATTGAACAAAAATAAATAAACAAAAAATAATTTGTCACTAAACATGTTTATATTAGAGGTGTTTCTTATTTTTACATATTTGAAAATAATAAATTCAAGTTACTATCATATGTATAGGCTCATTTTATCCTGTTAAATTGGATAAATTATGGGAAACCTGCTAAAAATGGTAGTATAATCTCTTTATTTTAGTTTTTTTCTTTTAGTACTTAACAAGGCTAGCTTTGCTTACTTTGTACAGAATTGTGAACACAGAAAAGATTGAGACTAATCTAAATATAAATTAATGACAAAAAAATCTAAGCATAGATTCATTGGTTGTTTTGATTTGTGATCATCATTATACTTTAGGAATAAGGTAAAGTGAGACCTATTGCAGTATTTTGTAATGTGATCTGTGGAAGGAGAGACTACTCAGAGAATAAAGTGTGCCACTGTGAAAACCAGCACTGCAATTATAGCACTCCCGTAAATAAAGGCAGGGTTTATTTGGTGTCTCAGCTGCAACTCCAGTGATTAGGAAAAACTGCTGTGGTAAAGAGTGATAGGGAAAGCTCTGAAATAAATGAGAATTCCTACTTTAGAAAAGAAAGTGGATAGTGATTTAGGGAGGTACCAAATATCAATGTCTAGTCTTCACACACATGTGCCTAAACATGAAACATGCAGACACACATACCATATTCACTCGTACACATACTCACATACATGAATGTACACATGCACTTACATATACCGTATACACACATATATACATACACACATATGCCACATAGATATATGTATATATACTCACACATATACACACATTTACACATAAATACACACATATTCACATGCACACATGCACACATATACACAAACACACAAATGTGGTGTATTCTAAATTGTGTTCATGAAATCTGAAAGCTAAAAAGAGATAGATATTTGACTTTGTTATATATAAAAATTTATAATTTTTAAATACTTTGTTGAGGTATATAGTAAAAATTTGAATCAGTACTATTAATACTGCCATTGGACACAATGTTTATTGTGAACCCTTCTGGTCTAAAATATCTTGAAAAAGAATTGGAACATATTTGTTGAACCATCAGACCTTGGCCAACTAACTACATTAATCGAAGACTAGAAAAATCTCTATATAGAATTTTTCACAGTTGAGTAATTCATAATAGGCACAGTGCAAGTCAAGACAATAATAATGAATGTAATGAAGTCTAAGATCAGGCATTGCTAATGGATCATTGATTTAAGTGAAACACACCTGACTAAGGAGATTTAAAATGTATGAGCCATGTACGCATAATAGATCATAAAAATTAATATTAAAATTGAAAAAAGATTAAAACCCCACTAGTCAGAAAGATGAAAAATATGACTAATACTAATGGAAATATATCAAAAGGCATGTTATGATATCAAATTTGAAAAGAAAGACCTTGAAGAAAAATAAAGACAATTTTCAGAATTTGTAGTAGAGAGACTACTCCTCTTCCCTGTCCCACCTCTCCTCCCATTTCTTCTCTCCCTCTTCCTTCTACTTGTCTTGCTCTAAAAAAAAAAAAAAAAAAAAAAAAAAAAGCCAACTGGGATTAAAAAAATGGCTTCCTTATTCTGAACTAAGTTAAAAAATGGTTTGAAAAACAAATGCGATCTTACAGAAATATGAATGATGTCTGTGATTTCTATAACATAAGAATTGGCAGGGGTGGCTAGCAACAGGTGAAGGAACTCACATAAAAAATAGACAGGTTGAAGAAGCAATAAAAGATTCTATTTGGCATGAAGTCTTCATTTATCTGCTCAGAAGTATTTGAAATTTGAAGTTTAAGAATTTTATGTTTCAGTAAGAATAAAGAAAAGCTGATAGACTGGAGTCTCCTGTGACTATTAAGGTAGAGTGTTTCCATAAAAAGATATTTTGTATGTGTCATGGAAGCCTCTCTCCCTCTCATACACCTACCCCAAGCCCTGAGCCTTTGATTAGTGATGTGTCTGCAGGATACCTTAGCCTCTTGGGTTGGTGAAAGTTGGCTTGCCACTTCCTAGGCTGCCTGGAATGAATATCAAGGGTGCCCTTCTTGTCTGCAGGGGTACCTTTGCTGTTTTGTATATTCTTTCTTCCAATTGGCTATCACTGTGCCTCTGGCTCTTATTGTTGTGGTCTTTTATTTTATGTTATTTGTAATTGTCATTTATAAAACTATTTAGGCCCATGATAGTTGCTTTGAACTGGAAAATGAAATAAGACCAAGACTACAAAAAAATTTTAAAGTGTCTGAGTTTTTTATGAACACTTTAATTCACATTCTCTAATTATGAAAATTAAGACAAGTACAATATTACTTTCATATAAATATTCAAATATAACTAAAATCTTATATAAAAATATGAATAAGTAATATACCTGTAGTAATGGAAAGTAAAAGTGACAAAAATTGTATGCTTGTAACTTCAAATTCCACTTTTTGATAGTTAAGGATTAGAGCAAACATTACCAAAAAATTAGACTGTAGCCCTTTCATCATGAGCCTGGAGTACTTGGGAGACAACTAATTCTGAAGACATTTGACCTAACACTGAAAGCTATTTTAAGTTATTTTAAAACCTCACTGTTTTTAAATATTTATATCAACTTGAATTTTACATTGTTAGTAATTCCATTCTAGTATAAATACTTTAAAGAAGGTATCTTGTGTTATTATAATGTGAGAACAAATCATTTATTCAGGTCTTCTTCATTTCAGCATGTTCATTTGTTAAGTGAGGTATGCATTCAGTTTATAGAGGGTAAATCTAACAATCATCTGTAAAGATAATCATCAATATTGTTTGTTTTATATTGATGATTTTCAATAGTTAGCACTATCTAACTGAAATCTGATTATTTAATTTAGAAAAGAATGAAGAGAATTGAAGAAGCATATTCAATACTAAAATTTTAAAAATTATAAAACTTCAATAATTATACAAAATAATTGATAAATGATAATCTTTGCTCAGTTACTACTGATTACTTGCAAACTAACTTATAAAGACCCAAATGTTGAAAATTATCAGGGCTGATTGTAGATTAATGTTTAGTGCCACCATTTTAAGTTAGAAATTGCAGGAAAAGATATGTAAAGACAAAAATATTTTGAACTATATAATAGCAGGGGTAAACAGTAGCAATTAAACATAATGTGAGAGGTTAATGAAGACTTTACTATCTAGCCTTAAAAGCAAGAGTTTGCAGTTAATAAATAAAATATATTAGGAGAAAATGATATTTATTTCTGTTACAACATCTTGCATTTATTCATATTATAATTACAAAGGTATTTTTAAAGTTACTACACAGAAGCTTTACTGTGAATCCCAGCACTTTAGTCACAGCACCAAATAAAATTCTTCCTATGCTAAAGATTTTGTTGTTAATCATGTTATACCACCTCTTCCAAAATAAACTAACAAATTTCCATAGTATAGTAATGTATTATACCAGCTCTTTTCATGCATTAGAAATATAGGAAATCTGAATTTAAAAAGAAAGAATAATGTAGTTCACTAATAAACATTACTTTTTACATATTTGTGTTTAATGAATAGCTACAGATAGAATACATTTAAGAAAATTATTTGAGAATAACAGTAGGACACTTTAATACTACATTATTCCTTCATAGTTTCTATGACATATAAAGTATTATCTGTACAAACCGAAGAACATATGTGTACTTGACATGACTCTATATTTATCTATAAATTTATACTCCAAAATGTGAAGTCATACAACCATTTCTTAGGGGAAAGGTGAGAATCATGAAGCCAGTATAGCTGTTTCAAAAGGTACCACCAAATCAGATCTACACAGCTGACCTGACCTGATATCCTTTTCCTTTGATTTGGGTATCTGCAGGTTACGCCCTCAGGAGGATTTTAGCATAATGATTGACCCGTGTCTTCTCTGACAAAATTGATTCTGTCTGTATTCTCCTGCAAATGTCTTGAATGTAATACCTCCTGCTTTCAAGAGAAGTAACCTCAGTTGACCCTACTTGGGAATCTTCTCTGCTGTTGAGATTGTTATCTGCCCTTTAGCAAACTCATAAAACAAAATAATTACAATAGTATGAATTCAGAAGAGGCTGAAAAGGTTCAGTAAAATACAAAAAATGACAGCAGATCAGAATACAGACCTCCTTTCATAGTATATTTGAAATTTCTTAGAATTATAACCTAGAAGATAAAAGCCTATACATACTAAACCCCATGTAAAAACTCAGCAATAAAAGCTAGAGTGACTAAGATAGGTAGGTGCAAGGATGAGATAAAAGAATGTTAGAAGAATAAGGTATTAGAATTTGTCATTTTTGACAAGATTGGTTTACACCAGGTTGTCATAATGTTAGTTATTTAGAAACAAAACAATTCTTTTATTAAATAAATTCTTATATGACTATAAATACAAATAACAGCTACAATTATTCTTAAACCTGAATTCTCAGTCTTAGGCAAATTTACAAATTATATGATTGGGCATTAAAAGTTAATTCTATATTGCTTAAAGCATAATGATTCATCTGGACTGACTTGGATTCTGTTTATTGAAATTTCAAAGTGCTGCCAGCCTGAAAACAGCAGCTATATTATGCATACTTAAGCTAAAATAATTTGTAGACTTTTATGAACAAGGATAAGGTGTTAATGATAATAAAATTTATTCTATCTGTACTTAACTTGTAACCCCAGAAATACTAGTAAAATATGCCTGGGACAAAATGATATGATATATATCTCTTGAAATTGTGCATGTTTTTGAATCTGTATAAATAAAAAAAAAATTTACTGATTGCTAGTCAGTCAGAGTTGAAAAGCATCCCAAACTTGGTTTCTGACTCAACATTCTGTTTGCCTGATTCTTCATACTCTCTGAAACCCATTCACTGCTCTGAAAGGCCCCTGGCAGTCAATAAAGTTCTCACTAGTTCTGTTGTTTATTATATGTATTTACTTGTTTTTTAAAAAATAATTAGAGTGTATTTCATTTTTGATTACTTTAGAATAATTATCAATTCATAAATATCGAACTAATTTTGAGTAAACAACTTTTTAGAGGGAATAAACAGTGGCTACCAGAAACAACAACAACAAAATCATGAGAATTTAGAGTGAATTCCTATGGAGACATTGAAGACAAGTAAATAGAATATAGAAGCAAGAAGTTTAAATTGAATGTTTACTGAGCAGGTAACAGGAGAAATGTATAGAGCTTTTTAAAACTATCCACTTAGCCAGGCAGTGGTGGCGCATGCCTTTAATCCCAGCACTTGGGAGGCAGAGACAGGCGATTTCTGAGTTTGAGTCCAGCCTGATCTACAGAGTGAGTTCCAGGACATCTAGGGCTATACAGAGAAACCATGTCTCGAAAAAAATAACAAAACAACAACAACAAAATATGTATCCACTTAAAGGCAGAGTTTTAAATACTAAAAATAAAAATTAACTTTGAAGAATAAATGTAATAAAGAACTAATAGAAGGTAAGAGACATATCCCATTTACTTCACATTTTCTGCTAGTGTAAAGGAGAGAGGAAGTGTATGTCCATAATTCAGAGAGATCAGATTCAAAATCAAATAGTTCAATAATTCACAACAGTTTATAGGCAACAAGAAGTTTCAGATGATTTCAATTCATGTAATCTCAATTTTTTTGCTTTTTGCATTGGATGCTATGTCTAGACTGGAGATGAAGACTGTAAATAACATTAGGGAAACCGAATAAGAAGGAAAGATACTGTTGTTCTTCCTATGAAGCTGCAAAACCCCTTCAGCTCCTTGCCCTACCTTCTCTATTGGAGTCCCCACTCTCCGTTCAATGTTTCGTTGTGTACATGCACATATGTGTTGGTTCAGCTCTGGTGGAGACTCTCAGCGGGCAGGTATATCAGACTCCTCTCGGTAAGCACTGCTTGGCATCAGCAATCGAGTCTGGGTTTGGTGTCAGCAGATGGGATGGATCTCTATGTGGGGCAGTCTCTGGATGGCCTTTCCTTCCCCTTCTTCACCACTCTTTGTCTCTGCATTTCCTTTTGACAGGAGGACTTCTGGATTAATATTTTTGAGGGGGGTGAGTGGCCTCATCCCTCAACTGTGGGCCTTGAATATCCACTGGATATAGTCTCTACAGATTCTATCTCCCTTCATTGGGTATTCCAGCTAATGTCCTCCCTGTTGACTTCTAGAAACCTCTTGGGTTCCTGACATTTAGGACTTTCTACCAACCAGAACCCCCATAGCACCCAAGGACTAAACCACCAACAAAAGAGTACACAGGGTGTACCCATGGCTCCAGTTGAATATGTTGCAGAGGATTGCCTTATCTGGCATTACTCAGAGGGGAGCCCCTTGGTCCTGTGTATACTTGATTATCCAGGATAGGGAAATGGCTAGGGCGCTGAGGCAGAAGTGGGTGGGTGGGTGGGGAGCACCCTCATAGAGGCAAGGGGAGCGAAGAGGGGATAGGGTGCTTGTAGAGGGAAACCTGGGAAGGGGGATAATATTTGAAATGTAAGTAAATAAAGTAATCAATACAAAATTTTGGATTGTTAAAAAAAAAAAAGAAGGAAAGAACTGAAAACATCATTCTTTAGCTTAAGTCATTAAATCCTAAAGTCTTTAATTTTGAGCTCAATTTCAGGATCTGAAATTTTGAATCTATGTTTGAGCTCAAATATTAAACATAAAGATTTTGTATTCTTCTAACAATTGGAGAGTAAAGAATTAAGATGTAGTTAAAAATCATTGAAAAGGCTACATAGTTTACATTGTGCTGAAATGTGTTATAAAAAATGAACAAAAATTGTGAAAAATAGAAATAAAGTTTGAATAAGACTAAAGTGTTTCAAATCTCCTCTCTGTGTTCTTAAATTTTCATGAAGCAATGCAAAAGTAACCTTGTCACACAAAGCAAATGCTAACAATGAAGAAATTTTACATACTTTGGCTTTGAAAGGATTGGTTAGTAGTTCAGAGCAGACACTATTCTTGCAGTAAACCTATGTTGAGATCCTAGCTCACATGTAGAGCTGAACCTACCTGCTTATAACTTTTACTCCAGAGGATCCAATGTCTTTTCTACATTCTATGTTCTCATACGTTCTCATTCACACACACACAAACACACACCCACACACACATCATTAATCTTTTAACAAATAAGTACAATATATTCCATCAACTATCTTTTAAATTTTTGTATATATCTTAAAATTGTTGAGTGGTTGTGCAAAATAAAGTTTATTTTGAAAGATCAGTTTAATAAATATGTAGTATTATTTAAAGAATGTTCAAAGTGATATGTATGTCTTAATGACATTATTTGTCATGAGTTGCGTGTAATTTTTTAGGATCACACAATTTTACTTGTGCTTTCCTATGAGAACTCATATTAATATAAATAGTCAAGGAGACACAAAACAGTTAAGGAATGAGTACTAGCTATAAACATACAATATTTAAGAAAGTTAGGTCATCAGTAGAAGAAAATAAAGCCAATACCACAAGCTCTTTAGTTTTTCATGTTAATCTTTGTGCTGAATATGAAGCTCTTTCCAAGGTCGACCTTGGTTTCTGTTACAGCAGAAAGAATCAAAACTGACAATTGCTCACATTTACAAAAAAAATAGAAATAAATCTTAATAAACTTCTATGATGTGTGGAGAACTGGTCAAGGCGAGAGTCCCAGGAAACAACAAATTCAGTTTAATGTCTACTCTGAAGGTGACTGCTTTGGGAAGTCACAAAAAATTAATAAAAAAATGAATTTGGATATAGAAATTGGTTTTTATTTTGTTTTGTTATTTATTTAGTGTGTACATTTGTTTGTTAGTCTGTTTTATTTATCATGATGTGACCATTGAAAATTGACCAAACACCATAACAGTTCCAAAACATAGCTGAGTAATACAAGTAACATTCATAAAAGAAAGAAGAAGAAGAAGAAGAAGAAGAAGAAGAAGAAGAAGAAGAAGAAGAAGAAGAAGAAGAAGAAAGTGAGAGAGAGAGGGAGAGAGAGAACTAATTTCAAAACTATGTGAAAGGGGTAGAGAGCTAAAAAGAATGTTAATGGGAAAAGTTGAGGGGGGCAGATATGTTCAAATACTATATAAAATTTTTAATTAATTACTTTATATGGGCATAAAATCAATGTTTAGGATGATAAATGAATAAAGGTTGAACAACAAGAATGAGAGAATACCTCAGGTTAAACTAAAGAGTCAGAGATACAGAGATAGCTTAGCACTTCTTTTAGAAAATTTGGCTTTCATTTCCAACACCCACATAATAGTTTATAGTCATTAATAACACCAGTTCCAGGGTATCTGGTGCTTCTCTCTGACCTCTACAAGTGCCTGGAACATACATGCTGCTATGCATTCACTCATCCACATAAACTAAATAAATCTGAACAGAATAAATAAAAAGAATAAATTTTAAAAAATTATCTCATTAAAAGATAAAGTTTTATGAAAATAAAGATCTGATAGTTACCAGTAGCTGAAGAAAATAGAGTGTTAAAGAAAGAGGAAGAAAGAAGGGTGGGAGAGACAAAGAGAGAAATAGATGAGACATATCAGGAAGAAAGTGTAGAGGTGTAGAGGAAGTTTACAAGGACATGACTGCTCTGATCATATCCAAAGGCCTTCTAGGTCTTTGTGATCCAGCAGGAATGTGGAGAGATCACATACATTTAATTCTTCTGGCTGGAATACAGACCTGCCCTTAGTACATACCTTTAATCCCAAACACCAACATCTAATTGAGGAGTAGACAAAGTGACAAATCAGAGAAATACAAAAGAAGGAGTCATAGATAGGATGTGCTCATCTCTCAAGTGAACATACAGAAAAGGAAGGCTATTTAGGAGCAGTATTGGGAAACTGGTCTGAATTGCAAGCTATCCACTTTCTCCCTATTTATTCAGTACAGTACTTGAAGTTCTAGATAGAGCAATTAGACAATAAAAGGACATCAAAGGGATATGTATTGGAAAGGAAGAAGTCAAAATATCACCATTTGCAGACGACATGATAGTATACTTGAGGGATCTCAAAAATTCCACCAGAGAACTCCTACACCTGATGAACAAACTTCAGCAAAGTAGTTAGATATAAAATTAACATAAAGAAGTCAGTAGCCTATCTCTGTTCAAAGGATAAAAGGCTGAGGAAGAAACTAGGGAAATGGCAACATTCACAATAGTTACAAGTACTATAAAATACCTTGGTGTGACTCTAACCAAGCAAGTGAAATAACTGTATGATAAGAACTTCAAGTCTCTGAAGAAAGAAATTGAAAATGATCTCAGAATATGGAAAGATCTCCCATACCCATGGATTGGCAGGATTAATATAGTAAAAATGACCATCTTGCTGAAAGCAATCTACAGATTCAATGCAATCTCCATCAAAATTCTAATGCAACTCTTCATAGAGTTAGAAAGAGCAATTTGGAAATGTATTTGGATAACAAATAAACCCAGGATAGCAAAAACTATTCTCAACAAAAAAGAACATCTGGAGGAATAACCATCCAGGATCTCAAGCTGTATTATAGAGCAATAATGATAAAAACTGCATTGGTATTGTTACAGAGATAGGCAGGTATATTAATGGAATAGAATTGAAGACCTAGAAATGAACCCACAAACCTATGGTCATATTATCTTTGACAAAGGCTAAAACCATCCAGTGGGGGAAAAAACAGCATTTTCAACAAATGGTGCTGGTTCATTTGGAGGTCAGAGTGTAGAAAAATGCAAATCATTCCATACTTATCTTCTTGTAAAAAGTGCAAGTCCAAGTGGATCAAGGACCTGCACATAAAACAAGATACACTGAAACTACTAAAGAAGAAATTGAGAAGACCCTGGAGCACAGGGGCACAGGAGAAAATTTCCTGAGCAGAACACAAATGGCTTATGCTCTGAGATCAAGAATCGATAAATGAGACCTCATAAAATTGCAACTCTTCTGTAAGACAAACGACACTGTCAATAGGACAAAACAGCAACCAACAGACTAGGAAATGATTTTTAAGAATCCTACATCTGATAGAGGGCTAATAACCAATATAAACAAAGAACTCAAGATGTTAAACTCCAGAGAATCAAACATCCCTATTTAAAATAGGAGTACAAAGCTAAACAAAGAAATCCCAACTGAGGAATACTAAATGGCCAAGAAGCACCTAAAGAAATGTTCAACATTTTAGTCATCAGGGAAATGCAAGTCAAACCAACCCTGAGATTCCACCTCACACCAATCAGAATGGCTAAGATCGGAAACTCAGGTGACAGCTGATGCTGGAGAGGGTGTGGAGAAAAAGCAACACTCCTCCATTGTTGGTGGGATTGCAAGCTGGTACAACCACTCTGGAAATCAGTCTAGTAGTTCCTCAGAAAATTGGACATAGTACTACCTGAGGCTTCAGCTATACCACTTGTGAGCATATATCCAAAAGATTCTCCACTATATAACAAGGACACATGCTCCACTATGTTCATAGCAACATTATTTATAGTAGCCAGAAGCTGGAAAGAACCTAGATGTCCATGAACAGAGGAATGGTTACAGAAAATGTGGTACATTTACACAAGGAGTACTACTCAGCTATTAAAAGCAATGAATTCATGAAATTCTTAGGCAAATAGATGGAACTAGAAAATATCATCCTGAGTGAGGTAATTCAATCACAAAAGAACACACATGATATGCACTCACTGATAAGTGGATATTAGCCCAAAAGGTAGCAATACCCAAGATACAATTCACAGACCACATAGTCCTCAAGAAGAAGGAAGACCAAAGTGTAGGTACTTCTGTACTTCTTAGAAAGGGGAACATATATACTCCAGGGAGCAATTATGGAGATGAAGTGCGCAACAGAGACTGAAGAAAAGGCCATCCAAAGACTGCCCTACCTGGAGCTCCATCCCTCACACAGTCACCAAACACAGACACTATTGTGAATACCAAGAAGTGCATGCTGACAGGAGCCTGATATAGCTGTCTCCTGAAAGACTCTGACAGAGCCTGACACATATAGATGCGGATGCTAGAATCCAACCATTAGACTGAGCACAGGGTTTCCAATAAGGTCCCCAATGGAGGAATTAGAGAAAGAACTGAAGCAGCTGAAGGGGTATGCAAACCCATAGGAAGAATAATAATATCACCCAACCAGACCCCTCAAACTCCCAGGGACTAAACCACCAACCAAGGAGTACACATAGAGCTATCCATGGCCCCAGCTGCATATGTAGCAGAGGAGCAGACGATGGCCTTGTTGGGCATCAATGGGAGGAGAGACCCTTGGTTCTGTGAAGGCTAGATGCCCCAGTATGGGGGAATTTGGGGAAGAAGAGGCAAGCATGGATGGGTGGGTGGGAGAACTCCCTCATAGAAGCAGGGGAGGGGGAATGAGATAGGAGATTTCAGGTGAATCAGGAAAAGGGATAACATTTGAAATGTAAATAAATAAAATATACAATAAAAAACAATAATGGAAAAAGTTTTTTTTTGTTTTTCTGTTTTTGTTTTTGTTTTTTTTTAGTTTTTTAAATAGAAATAAAAGAGCAGTAATGGAAGAAAGAGTCAGACAATCTGGAGTCAGTGAAGTGGGTGCAGTGCGGTGGAGCTCGGTTCATTAGTTCGTTCAGCAGTTCTGTGCTGGTCAGCAGGAGCTGCTGAATCCAAAGAATAATAAAGATCCAGGAATTTCAAAATTAGTTTGAGGCTATGCAGCAAAAAGCTGAGAGAAGCCAGATTGAGTCAATCAGTTGGGAGAGGAAGTTGAGCCAGAACAGCTGAATTAAACTAGCTAGCCAGGATTCAGAAACAACTAGAAACAGTGAGCTTTTTCAGCAGTAAGCCTCTGAGATGACATTTATGCTAGGTGAACACAAGTTACTTTTATACAGAACAGAAGAATATTAACCTATATTCAGAAAATGGTCTACCATTTTAAGAAGCACAAGGGTTTAGCATATTATATATTCTTTTCAGTGATGATTCTGGGATCTCACTTTTACCTATTGCACAGGAATATAGAAAATACATTGCCCTTGAAATAATACCACTATAAAAAGTAACATATAGAAAATGTTATTGGGAAGAAAACACTTAGAAACTAATATTTCTTTGAATTTCAACTTAAGATGGAAACTCTGAAAAGAGATTACGTGTACAATGAAAAAAACAATAATCAATAACCAAAGCCATTAAGACATTAAAAAAACCTATTAGATATCAAGTGACCTCATGCAGCATTTGTTTGCATTCCCATCCATAGCAGGTTTTAAATACTTTCTGTATCTCTCTCATATGATGGCTTCTGTGCACCTACAATGCAAGAGCCACTAAAAAATTCAGTGTTTCTCTATGATGAACAGCCTTGATGTATTACCTAATGTTGGAATATTTTAAGAGTAATAGATTAAAAATTGTATGTAGCCTGGTGGTGGTGGTACACACCTTTGATCCCAGAACTTAAGAGTCAGAAATAAACAGATCCGTGAGTTATAGGCCACCCTGGTGTACAGAGTTCCAGGACAGCCAAGACTGCACAGAGACACCCTGTCTCAAAAGAAAGAAAAAGAAGAAGAAAGAGAAGAAGAAAGAGAAGAATAAGAAGAATAAGAAGAAGAACAAAAGGAGGAGGAGGAGGAGGAAGAGAAGGAGGAAGAAGAGGAAGAGGAGGAGGAGGAGGAGGAGGAGAGAGGTGAAGAAGAAGAACAAGAAGAACGAGAAGAAGAGGAGTGTGTGTCTTAATTCAGAGATTTAGACACCTATTCCTGGAGAGAGTTGGTAGTGTGGACCTAAAACCTTACAATTTGACCCATAAGTAGGACACAGAAAGAGTATTGATTCTTTTGATAATTCAAAGCCCATCTACCTCCTTCAACTTCAACCAACAAAGTCAAACCTTCCAATCTTCTCTAAATAGATTACCAACTAGAAAGCAACTATCTAAACAAATGTGCTTATGGGAGCCACTCTTACTGAAATCACCATGGAAAGCATGCTTTAAAAAGCTAACTTTAATTAAATATTAAAATTAAATATTCATTGAGAAATTCAGCATGCAACAAAATATATTTCATAAAAACAAATTTTAAATATTCTCATAACATTTGAAAAACAGATATGCATGACTTGTGGCAGAAAATAAAATATTTCATCACAATTTGAACAATAATCCCTTGCAAAACCAAAACTGATAAGGTAATGTAATATGTAAATAATGTTTTTTTAACTTAATCCATAAATAAACCGCAAGTTACTCATCACTACTTAATGTAAACCCATATATAATATTAGCTCTGAAAATATATTTCATAAAAATCATGCATATCTATATATGCATATTTATTTATAATACTAGCTTATTAGATAATTAGTAAAAATTATGCCCTTTGAATTACATTGAATAAATTATGGAAATTTAGAAAGTTAAACATAAAGTTTGTGCATTATTCCTTGTGTATTTATATGCTGGTATGAGGAAGTATGAGGAAGAATGGTTGGTAAAATTAATGATTAAATATAAGAAAAACCAAAGTGTTAAGTATAATTGTTAAGTATTAAGTTGTCAACAACAAATTCTTATGGTTATGCAAATATCTTTATTTCTACAGATGGAATTTTTAAAATGAACATATATTGTGCATGAAATTAAGGACCAGCCATTTGTCAAGATGACAGCCTTTTTATGCCCAACTATTGAGTGATTCTTTGTTTTATTTTCTCCAACTTATTTTATGCATGATATATCAAATCTATAAGATTATGATTTGGGGACACTGATTATAAACATTGGAAATACAGAATTAAGGCCTGTATATATGGTTAGTTAGATAAGAATGTGTATCTGTGACATAGTTACTTGTATTTCTTTGTTTTTTTTTTTACCCCATTTTAAATAACAGTTCTTAAATGTTTTGACCTCCCTTCTAGCCTACCACCCAACAGAGCCAGTGGTAAAGAAAGATTATTAGTATATGAAGAAAGTGAACCTGCTTAGAAATTCTTCTTTGGAGCTAATCCAATCTGTGTTGTCAGGAAATTAACAGGTCAGTTCAAAGGCTTTAGCAGGGGTGGCTTGATCAAATCAGCAGTGGTGGCACCACCTAGCAGACACTGCAAGGCCTCCAACAAATTGGCACAAGTCAGAGGGAACAATAACAATAAAAACTTCCTGGGGTTGCTGTAGAAACAAACAAGTTGCTCAATAGAAGAATTGAAGACCCACATATAAATTCACACACCTGTTGACACTTGATTTTTGACAAAGAAGCCAAAACTACACAATGGAATAAAGAGCATCCTTAACATGCTGCTGATCTAACCGGATGCCAGAATGTAGACGAATGCAAATAGATCCATATCTATCATCCTGCACAAAACTCAAGTCCAGTTGAATCAAAGACCTCAACTTTAAAGCAGATATACTAAATCTAATAGAATAGAAAATAAGAAAAAGCTTTGAATTCATTGAGTCAATTTCTTGTACACAACACTACTGGCTCAGGCTATAAGATCGACAATTGATAAATGGAATCTCATAAAAATGAAAAGCATTTATAAGCAAAGGATGCTGTTAAAAAAACAAAATAAAAACCTATAGATTTTAAAAAGATCTTCATCATCACTATATCTGACAGAGGGCTAATATCTAAAATATATAAATAGCACATGATATTAGACACCAACAACCTAAATAAACCAATTAAAATATGGTGTACAGAGTTAAACAGAGAATGCGCAGCAGAGAAGACAAGAAACAAGAAAATGTCCAACATCCTTAGTTATCCAGGAAATTCAAATCAAAACTATCATTATATTCCATCTTATCTTAGTCAGACTGGTTAAAACCAAAACCTTGTGATAGCACACACATGCTGATGAGTTGTAGAGAGAGCAATGTTCTTACTGGTTAGAATGCAGACTTGTACAACCACTTTGGAAATAAATTTGTTGGTTTCTCAAAACACTAGGAATATTTCTACTTCAAGACACAGCTATATAACTCCTGGGCAAATACTTAAAAAAATATCCTACTCTAAGTAGAGTTGGGCCCACTTGCTCAACTATCTTCATAACAGATTTATTCATAATAGCCAGAAACTGGAAACAGCCAAGATAACGCTCAACTGAAGAATAGATAAAGAAAATGTGACTCATCTATGTAATGGAATACTATTCAGTTTTTATAAATGAAGACTTCATGAATTTGCAGACAAATGTATGGAATATGAGAATATCACCATAAATGAGGTAAACCATACTCAAAATGACATGCATGGTATGTACTGACTTATTCATAGGAGCCAGATAAAGGGAAGAAACTAGGTGAGAGTGGGGACAAGGAGAGGTGCTGATGAAGATTGGGATCAGGTAAAGTAAGAGACAGAAAAGAAAGCCCTAAGGTCATGAATAAAAATCTGCACCTGGTGGGGAGGAGAGGCATCTCAAGGAGGTACCAGAGACCTTGGATTGGGGAGTCTTCCCTGGAATAAATGGGGAAACCTTAACTGAGACTCACAACAGTGTGTATATAAAATATAGAAAAGCCACCTCCTATAGCCAGGCAGAAGCAACAGTGAAACTATAAGGATATCAACCCACCCACAAAACTTTCTACCCCAAATTTATTCTGTCTACAAGAAATACAGGGATAATTGTAGACCAAAGACAGAAAGATCAACCAATGACTGGTCAAATGCAACGACAAGTACCAACCGTTGATAGTACTAATGATACTCTGTTATGCTTGGAGAGAGGGGCCTAGAAGAATTGTCTTCTGAAATACTCCACCTAGCAGCTGACTAAAACAGATGCAGAGACCTACAACCACACATTAGATGGAGCTTGAAAACTCATTTGGAAGGGTTGAGGGAAGAATTGAGGGCCCTGTAGGAAATAGAACATCCACAGAAGACCAACAGAATCACATAACCTTAAAGCTTTGAGAATCTCAGAGACTGAACCACCAACCGAAGAGGATACATGGGTTAGACTTTAGCATATCCTATATGTAGCAGATATGCAACTTGGTATTCATGTGAATCCCCCAACAACTAGAGCAGGGACTATTCCTAAAGCTGTTGTGTGTGTATGTAGTATGCTTTCCTACCTGTACTGCCTTTGTCTGACCTCACTGGAAGAGGATGAGCCTTTCCCTGGAGAGACTTGATGTGACAGGATGAAGAGATACCCCAGGTGCGTGGGCTTCATTCTCTCAGAGATGAAGGGAAAGGGACTGTGTAAGGGGATGGAGAGGGGGCCAAAATTTAGATGTAATGTTAATTAATTAATTAATTAATTAATTAAAAATTAAAGCCAGGAGGTGAAAAATCATAATAAATTTCCTGCAAAAAATAACTGGTAAGATTGCCAATGAATCAAACCAAATAGTATATATCATTTTAAGATGGCCATAATATTTATTTTATTATGTTAGCAAGTTATTCAAAGAATGAATTCTGAAAATGGTCAAACAAAAGTAAATTATTCACTGTGGGAGTTAATTGCTCTGGGTACTATATTTAAGCTTTATGCACAACCAGCATCACTGAGCCACAGAGTCAATTTTCCTCAAAACAATATTGTATGAGCTAAGTTACTGGGTGCTGTTGAATCAATATCTGCCTGCCACCTTAATGGCATCAGAAGCAAACTGATATGCCACATTCTGTCCGGAATTCTTAGAAAATGGAGCAACTGGATAATTCCCTTAAAGAATTGATTTTAAAACCTTCATATCTTCTAAAACTTGTATTAGACACTATACTTTTTTACATTTAAAGAACAGTTTCATTTGTATCTTGTAAAATTTTATCCTTCAACTTTAGCTTAGAATGGTTTTGCATTTCAATAAATGTTCATATCATGTGCCATGCTTGCATGTTTTCCATCATTTCCAAGTACTTAGGGTTTTGTAAAAGCATTTCCATTGCTATTTCTCAACAATTCTAATCTGTCCTATTAACAGATCTTGAGAGACTCTTCTTCTTTCATGTTTGTTAAGTGTGTTTCTGGGCTAAAATGAGATATTTCCATTGAATGTTCCAGTAGACTTTCAGAACAATGTACATTTGTTAATAATATTAATAATAACCTAATATATCAGCTCCATCAAACTGATATTGTCATTCAGATTGTATCTCTCCTTATTGAACGTTGATTATTTTTCCTCACTTACTGAACTGCTGTATATAATATTCAGTTTTTATTTCATGTTCATCTATATCATCTATATCATATCTATATATATCATATCTATATCATATTCAGTTGATAATTTATTACTACAGAAATATATATTTAGAATTGCAATGCCTTTATGAAGAAATGACTCTTACCATTTTGTAGCTCTGTGTGTTTCCTGGTAACCATTTATTCAAAACTGCATTGTCTCTTAGTTGACCTATTCAAGTATTGTTTTGAAAATTTTTAACAAGTTCTCTCACTTCCAGTTTGGTACAATGTTTTTTTAGAATTTCTCCTAGAGGATTAGAACATTGTACTGGAGAAGGACTTGGGATATTGTCATAAAGTCAATTGAAGTTTCCTAGAAATGTTATTGAGTGATGCTATGGATTTCCTGAAGGTAAGATGCTTCATTTCTGCCCAATGGTCATTGTTATGTGTTATCTATAAGTTTCTTTACTCATTTTCTATTTCCTAAGGTTTTCCATTCTCTGAACCTGGCGAGTTTCATTTCTTCCAACCAGGTATATCAGCAGCTTTTGTATAAGGAAAGCAAAATTATAGCTTTAAATCTCTGGATGTTTCTTTTGTCTTCCCAGCATTTGTGGTGACACCTTGTTATGCAAATTCAGTTCCTTTGATGGACCAAAATAATTCTGTACTTTTGTTTGTCCACATTTTGCTCAGTGTAAGAAATGGAATGACAGTTTTCCCATTCAGCACTTTGAAACATAAAACAAAAGTCTTAAGTAGCTGTTGTTTCACTTGAGACTTTCATGGCAAAGCTGTGTCAGTTCTGTGACAGAACCAAGAAAAACACATCCCATGCAATACACACAGCATCGTTAGAGCTGAGAAGGTCTCTTAGCAGTCAAATCCAGTGTAGCCAAGATATACCATGTGAGTGACACATTTTCAGAGAATCAGTTATGTGACACAGACAGTGACCAAATGAAAGGTTGTTTTAGGTCATGGAAAGATAAAATATTGTTGCAAACATATATTAGAATTTTTTTAAGTTTTTAAATAATAATATCAGTGAATTTGCAAAATAGAATCTGGGAAATTTCTGGATAATTTCTGTGATTTCAGTTGTTTCCAGGAACAATAGATGAATGAGGATTAATTAAGGACAAATGGATAATGTAATTAAGAATAAGTTGAAATGTAGTTATACTAATGAATAGACTATTAATCACTTTAGAGAATGAATAGGAACTTCCCAGTATCACTGATTAGAAGAATAATCAGTGGTGCATATTGCTTTGTAGATATTTGTCTTAGTAGCATTCCAAATACTCTAATAAGACATCATGATTAAGCCTATGTATACATATATATTACATATGTTTAGGTATATTTACCCAAACATATAATATGCACACACACAAATGGACCACACATACACACATGCACGTACACATATACATACATGCATGTATGTATACACATATACACATAGTTTGTTTATTTTTTTAAATTGATCAATAGAATGAAAGATGGAAGTAGCTTAAGGCATGAAGAATATTAGAAGAAATTAAGTTCTTCAGGATCAAATGCATTCACATATATGATACTGATTCATTAGATAAGCATGCATACCTGTAAGGTATTTTTTGGTAAGACTCCCTTCTCTATCAGGGCATCCATAGACACTATGTACCTTTATATGTTGACATTTCTCAACTGCTCACAGAATGATTACATAATCTGAGTTATCAATTGAAGAGACTTTCTTAGACTAGAAGACATTGGTTTCTATACTCCTTCACATTTGTAGGCATAGCTGTTTCCTTATGCTTTCCTTTTATTACAACCAAAAACAAATATGCTATTCTCTTCTAAGTGAGCATTCACCCATGAGCTTATGAAATAATTATCATTGGAACATCTAAAGTAAGTAGTTCTTTTAGAGAATTTAACACCACTCTGCATGTGAGACATTGAGATACAAGAATGGTACTTACTATTTATTATGTGCCATGACAACAGGAGTTATTGATTTCCTGTCAACAAAAACTATCCATGTTGATAGCCCCTAAAATGCATTTCACCATCTATAAATAACACATTGCAAATAGAGACATGAAACTGATACACAGCACAAAAATTATATAGTGTGATCAGTGTGTGCAAATTTTAAAACACCATCTTTGAAACAAATAATTTCCCATTTATCAATGCCTAGTGTACACTGTTAATTTTATTAAAAACATGGTTCTCAGGCAAGAAATTTAATATAGCAAAGTTTTCTTTTAGAGGGAGTTGTGCATAAAACATGTGTTTGCAGATAAATGTATGTAAATATAATATACATATAAAACATTAGTTAAAAATATTTGAGATTATTTTTGAATCACAAATCATATATATATATATGCATATTATTTATGACTATGTGCTAGTAGGAAAAATTAGTGTATATGATACTTTACTTTTAATTCTAAACTCTTAGAGTTTACAGAATTTCTTTTAAACAAATAATACATATTCATGTTCGTTTAGCTATTTTTTTGCAGACTGAATGACCATATCTCATTTATGCATATATCCATAAAACATATTCTATAGTATGTCACAGATTAAACAAGGACATAAATTCATAAAAAGGCATGTAAGGTGAGCAACTTAGAATAACTACCTTAAGAGAGTGACAAGGCTGACTGAAGTAACATAATGTCTCAATTTTACCCAAAGTTTCTCTTAGGTAAAAATAGTTTAAAAATTATGTTGACACATAAAATATTTTTTTTTATTTCTCAAGTTATGGAGATATTTCTTAGTGAACTGAAATTTGAAAAATCTCAACATATTTCAAAAATATTTAAGAATATTTCAGAATTAATAGATCCATTCCTTCCAGTGTTATGCTTGTTTGTCACACTGGTTATTGTTGGGGTGAACACAATATCTCACCATGTCCTCTGGGTTCATCTGTTGCTAATTACTCAAGTGACCTTCATGATCACAGAGCCAAAATGTCACATTAACACTTGTATTACATTTGCTGTGCTTCCCTGGCTTATAAGTGTACTCTGTTGAAACTTTTAGCAATGGTCAGCACTCCTGCTGCTTTCCAATGCTACACTAAATACAGGTCGATGACCTGTTTACAAAGTAAACTGATACAATAATTTAAAAAAATCTTTAAAATTTGAAAAAGAGTCTACATGATGAAAATCAGACCAACCTGTTTGCAAACATCTTGTTTCTCAAAAGAATATATTCCCAGAGCTCATACCGCATGGCATCTTACAAGGAAGTGCTATAGATAAGAAAATAATGTATTATTGTGCCAAACGATAAAAAAGTTTACATGTAGAAGAATATACAGTGAAATATGTTTAGAAACAGAAAAAATGAATAGAGATTTCCTGAGAGACTACTAGCAGTCATACTTCTAAGGATGCTGCCATTTTTAGTGCTACAGACAGCTGAGGCATTTTACTAAAAGAACAAAAGATGTCTTCTTTAGTTGGAGTGAGTTTGCTATTTCACTCTCATTGTAAGGTGATGACTAAATATATCTACCCCATTACAAGTCAGAACGGAGAAAAATTATTTCAATGCCTCTGCAGAGGATGGAGCTTGTGAGACAGGTAAAAAATTAGAATCATCATGACAATGAAAAGGAGACATGAACTCCCAGTGGGACTGTAGGATGTGATGCCTCGGGTTTCAAAAGTAAGTCATTTTAAAGTTAAAAACTTCATTAGCACATATAAGTTCCAAAACTTCAACTTTATGCATATTACCTTCTGATTAGATGCCCTAAGCTAATTATCATAATATACTTTCTTAGATTATGTCTTATTATGTCTTAGGTTATGTCAGTATTCTATTGCTTTGAAGAAACACCATGAACACAACTCTTATAAAGGAAAATATTTAATTGGTAATAGCTTATAATTCATTATCTTCATGACAAGAAGCATGGCAGCATGTAGAAAGACGTGAATATGAAGAGGCAGCTGAGAGTTCTACTATGAGATATACAGAGGCAGCAAGAGGAAGAGCCTGGGCCTGACTTGAGCACACAAAAACCCAAAGCCCATGTCTCATGACACAAAACCTCCAACAAAACTATACTTACTCCAACAAGGACACACCTTCTAGCAATGCTACCTCCTAATGTCTATGTATTCAAATACTCAAATATATGTCAGACATTCCCATTTGCACTATTACGTTCCACTTACTGGAACATAAACTTGTGGATATATCACAGTGCAAAAAACTGCATTCATTTCAACTTCAAAAAATCCTCATAGTCTACTACAGTCTCAACACTGTTTAAAAGTCTAAAGTTCCAAATCTTGTCAAATACTCCTGGCAATCTCTTAACTTTAATTTCCTCTAAACTCAAAGTCAAAACCTCAATCACATGCTTCCAACATATTGGCACAGAATATATATTATCTTTCAGAATGAAAGGAATGGGAAGATAGTGTAGAAATACTATGCCAAAGCAATGCATAAAGCCAGCTAGACAAACCCAAAGCAGTTAATTTTCAGATCTCTAAATACTTTTCAGCTTTGTTGACTATACACACTTCTTTTGGGGTTGGGCTGCTTCCATACCTAGTCTTCAGGTTTCCTCAGCAGTTATCACACGACCCTGGCATCTTGTAAGATGCTTCAGATCTCCAATGTAATTCAGGCTTCAATTCTACAGCTTCACTCAAAAGGCTTCTCTGGGTCCATGTAGGAACATCCCTGAAATACAACTACACTCAGTAGCTCTCATTAGCATCAGAAAAAAAAATCTGCAAGTCCATATGTGTAGCCTTAACTCTAAAGCCAGAGCCATGTGCCCAAAGCTAAAAAATCCTTCTGCTAGAGTTTTCTGGTCATTATTATTTGCAGTGTGTGGTGGTATCATACATACAGCAAAGTGAATGTGCTGTGCTTAGAACCGCAGTACAGTCAGGAGCACCAGCATGGGCAATATATCCAAAAGCAGACTAGATTCATTATGGTTTTTAGTTTTTAATCAAAGTTTAGATGTAGCATATTCAGAAACCTGTTCAAGTTACCAAATATTTTGTGATCTGACCTCATCTGTGTGTGTTTCTCTGTGTGTGTGTGTGTGTGTGTGTGTGTGTGTGTGTGTGTGCATGTGTGTGTATGTGTGTGTGTGCATGTGTGTGCATTTTACTCACAATTTAGGAAGCTGGGACTTAAAGTGATTGACTAGCAAGTATTTCTTCCACATAAGAGAAGAGACCACAATGGAAGGAATTGTTCAGTTCTCAGTTTACCATCAATCCATTGAATTTTAGCTTTCTCTCTCACAAAGATTCGTAGAGTACTAAATCTTTGTAATGGGGTATCTAACAAATGAATCTTTAGACCTTCAGTGAATCTGTATTTAAAAGGGGAAGGCATATTATGAATAGGACAGACGCAGAAGCAATAGAACAGATGCTAACCAGCATCTCATTACTGTATGTTATGAATAAACATGTAGTTTACAGGAAGTAGTGACCAGACGTGAGGATGTTCTTCACAAAGAAACAAGTTCTGCCAAGAAAGAATGAAATACAGAATAGATTTAAATGAACGGGGGGGGGGGGGTAACTAATATCAAATTTAATTTGAAAATTAAAACTATTTTAAGAGATTCTAGTATCAGGAGCTACCATAAGGTTGAAGCTGGAAAAACCTTGCATGTCAGGTGCTAATGTCAACCTAAGGCTTCATTGTGCCTCAAAAGGCTGGTTTTCTGCACCCCAGTACATTTGTTTTCTAGAAGATAAGAAGAAAAGAAGGTTAGTGGGTCATTAAGATCACAATTGGTTATGAATAAATACATGTAAAATTGTATGTGTATCATTCATATATAAACCATAAAATTATTGCCAGTAAGAAATTTATAAATATCTAAATTGTCCTTTTCTTTTTACATTACAGAATTCTTGGTAGGCATTAAATTAAAATGAGTTTTTCAGATGAAAACAAATTGAGTAAGAAATGCTACAGGACTTGTGTGTGCCAGTATATGTGTGAGTATTTTCTGGAGTATTTTTTTTTAACTCTTAATCTGTTTGCACAGAGAAGCTGTGCCAGATCCTTTGAATATGGCATATTTGCAGCCAACAGGATTTGTATTCTCTTCTTCTCTATGGTTTTCCTTCTTCTCTTTTAGCTTTATGATTGTGTTCAACACAGATTTCACATTGCTTCTTCTTCATCTCTCACATTCATTTATTAACACTATCTCCTAATTTTACTCAAATGAATTTGCATGTCATATTAAAAAACATAAACATTTTAATTAGTCTTTTCAAAATTGACCTACCCATATATCCATTTTTACTCAATTTACAAAAAAGATATTTATAGATGATTTCACTGCAATTCTACAACATAAAAATAAAATTGCTAAAATTAACTGAAGGTATAAATTTAGAAATTGTAGTTTCATATAAATATTGATTTATCATTGAGTTGCCTGATTTTGGACAGTTAATAATTTTGTAAAATAAATAAATTGTTCACACAAAATACATAATTCATGTATTTTTCTAACCATTATTAACACTATTATGTTATACAAGTAAATGTTTTTTCTAGACATAAAACAAAATTTTACTTAATTTAATCACTCATTCTATGGCAGAATGACCTCTCTATGTAGAACAGGCTGATTTAAATTCATCACCCTCCTGACAAAGCCTCATCAGTGCTATGATTAGAAACTGATCCTACCATGTCTGCCTCCTGGAATGATATCTATATATTGAAACTTGTGTTTCAAATGTAATTCTCAATGAGAAGATCATTAGTGAAATTCTTTTGTTTTTTATTTTTTCTTTCTTTTTTTCTGGAATTTTCTTTATTTTTTTATGTTAATAAAAGACTTTATAAGTTTGGTAATGCTCAATAACAAGATGCCCATACAATCAGAAGTGTAACCCAATACCCAATCTATCTTTGAATGGCAGAGACACGCGAACATCTACCTCCATGTGCCCCCTTCTTCTCTCTCTCGTCATCTAGTTCCTCCTCTCCTTCTCCTCTCATTACGCATCTTCTTCCTCTCCTTACTCCTCTCACCTTATCTCCTTCTACATATCACTCTTCCTGTTAAAAAAAACTTTTTTCTTAAAATACAATTAGAGCATAACTATACCAATTTGTGTCAGTAAGGTACAAGATAGACCTACTACACAGTCCATCATTTTATTGACTAACCAGAACCTCTGTCATCCCTACTAATTAATTAGTTCTGAACCTGGCTTTTTTCTTGGGTTTAGAATGAATGTCAACTGAAAATCATCCTCTCAAATCTTTTCTCTCAAAGTAAATAGCCGGGATTGGCTATGAGACTATCAATCTTCAATCCCATCAGAAATCAAGAATGACTGAGTTAACTGAAATTATGGGAAGCACAAAGCATAGCTTCTAAAACTTAGCCAATTTATAGAGACCGCTGAACACCTCAACAGTCCCAATACTACAAAACATTAAAGCATTGGATCTTCAGCCTTTTGGCCCAGGATCATCTGACAGACCTAGTGATGCAGAATTATTAAGGGATGATTAATCTTGACTTGGCAGATATAATCAGTCAACTATTCTTCAAGTGTATCCTTTTCTGGACAGTGATTTGTTTGTAGATCACAAGAGACAATTCTTGCCTAGTGACTGTCTCACCACAACTGGAGAAACTCCAAAGATGCTCAATTTCTTCTTAGAATCCAAGACAGGAAGCT
The DNA here is from genome assembly GCA_030674055.1 of Rhabdomys pumilio. Lineage (NCBI taxonomy): Eukaryota > Metazoa > Chordata > Mammalia > Rodentia > Muridae > Rhabdomys > Rhabdomys pumilio. Next base: position 99,853,765 of record JANHMN010000004.1, on the reverse strand, counting down.
GCCAGGAGCAGACAAATTCTCTAGTTAAAATGAACATTAATACAAAAATGTTTGTAATGTCAATTCTGTGTACTAGTGACACTTTGAAAACCAACTATCCATGTAAGGCAAAATGGACTGTTATCTGATAATTCCTCTCAACTATTTCTAAATAAAATATAGAAAACACCCTAACAATAAACTCAGAGCCACGAATTTTCTATAGGCCCTTAATTCACAGGCTAACCATCTCAAATCAGTTATAAAAGTTAAAGAAGGACTGAGTCTAAGCCTTGTATTCCTAAATGTGTTATACAGGCACAATGTCTATGAGAGTAACAATATTAATCTCACTTTTATATTAATAAGAAGCTCATACCAATGAAAACCTTAAATTTGAAATCAAAGTAAATTTTGTACCATTTAAGAAATTATAACTTCATCTTAATAACTATTATACTTACTTCTACCAATAGATTATGGCTACTTAATAAATCCTAGCTAATTCTTCCTGTTCCAGCAAAACCACTACTTTTCCCTAGAAAGACAGCCCAATATTAAGCACCTCAGTCCCCAAGCCCAGAGAATAGGGGCGCCAACTCTTCATTAACTCCTTCAAGCAGATTATGGGCATTGAGATGTTAGAAGAGGGGCAAAGGGAAGACTAAATTGATAAGCCTCTGATGCTGTGTCTTCACTGCCTCCAGCTCAATTCCAGGACATCAGAGGTTTGAGCAGGTCTGCTCAGCTTGCTTTATGAGTAGATACACTGAGGCTATATATTCTGCAATATATAATACTCAAAACAAATTTTAGTATCAAGATAATTTTTTGTTTGAATTCTGGAATCTAGTCTTCTGGCGGCCTGCTTCTATCATGTCTAATCCATATAATTCTGGGAGTTTCTATGATGGTGTGCTCCCACCATCCTCCCATTCCTGCCTAACTGCTTTTGAATTTCCCAACACTAGGGAATACAAACTTTCAGGCACCAAGGCCGTCCACTTCCACTGATGCCTGGCAAGGCCACCCTCAACTACCTATATAGATGGAGCCATGAGTCCCTCCCTTTGCGTTCTTGGGCTGGAAATTTTAGAATGGCTACTCCATCTTGTTTCTTAGGATCATCTGCTTGAAAAACAGATTTCCAGTGTTTTACTCTAAGGTAAAGTCTGTCTTTGTCACTGAGTTGGGTTCCCTGTATGCACCAAAATGCTGGGTCCTGTTTAAGTATCCAGTCAATTAGCCTATGTCTTTTAATTGGGGAATCGAGTCCACTGATGTTAAGAAATATTAAGGAACAGTGATTGTTGCTCCCTGTTATTTTTCTTATTAGAGGTAGAATTATCTTTGTGTGACTATCTTCTTTTGGATTTGTTGGAAGAGGATTACTTTCTTGCTCTTTCTCGGGTATAATTTCCCTCCTTGTATTGGAGCTTTCCTTCTATTATCCTTTTTAATGCTGAATTTATGGAAAGATATTGTGTAAATTTGGTTTTGTCATGGAATATCTTCATTTCTCCATCTATGGTAATTGAGAGTTTTGCTGGGTATAATAGCCTGGACTGGCATTTGTGATCTCCTATGGTCTGTGTGACATCTGTCTAGCATCTTCTAGCTTTTATAGTATCTGGTGAGAAGTTTGGTGCAATTCTGATAGGTCTGCCTTTATATGTTACTTGGCCTTTTTCTCTTACTGCATTTGATATTCTTTCTTTGTCTTGTGCATTTGGTGTTTTGATTATTATATGACGGGAAGTATTTCTTTTCTGGTCAAGTCTTTTTGACTTTCTATAGGCTTCTTGTATGTTTATGGGCATCTCTTTTTTTTTTTTTTTTTTGAGGGAAGTTTTCTTCTCTAATTTTGCTGAAGATATTTATTGGCCCTTTAAGTTGGGAACCTTCACTCTCATCTATATCTATTATCTTATGTTTGGTTTTCTCATTGTGTCCTGGATTTCCTGGATGTTTGGGGTTAAGAACTTTGTGTTTTCTTTGACAGTTGTGTCAATATTTTCTATGGTATTTTCTGCACCTGAGACTCTTCTATCTCTTGTATTCTGTTGGTAATTCATGCATCTATGATTCCTGATTTCTTTCCTAGGTTTTCTATCTTCAGGGTAGTCTCCCTTTGTAATTTCTTTATTGTTTCTACTTTCATTTTTATGTCCTGGATGGTTTTGTTCAATTCCTTCACCTGTTTGGTTATGCTCTCTTTTAAATATTTAAAGGATTTTTGTGCTTCCTCTTTAAGTGCTGCTACCTGTTTACCTGTGTTCTTCTCAAATTCTTTGAGAGTATTATTTATGTCCTTCTTAAAGTCCTCTATCATCATCATTAGAAGTGATTTAAAATCTGAATCTTGCTTTTATAGTGATATGGGGATTTCAGGACTTTCTAGTGTGGGAGAACTATCTAACCAAAGTGCCCTGTGTTGCTGATACTTACATTCTTGTGCTTGCCTTTTGCTATCTGGATCTTTTTAGTACTGCCTGCCTTATCTCTGACTGGACCCTGTCTTTTCTATCATTTTGGTTGTAGCAGAACTGTGTGTGGTGGGTGTTACTAATGAGGTTAGAACTGGGGCCCAAGATCTGCTCAGTGCTCAGGTGTAGACAGGAAGGATTTAGTGCTCCAGGCCAGTAGAGACTTCCTGAGTCCTGGTAGGTCCCAATTACTCCCTGTTTGAGGTCTTCTTACCTAAGATACTGCCTGGGTTAGAGCTTCTAGGAGGCCTGCTTCCTCTGTGTTCTCTGAGATTGGGGCAGAGCCGATACCCGAGATCTGCTCAGTGCTGGGGCCCAGATCAGAAGGAGTGTGAAATTCTTAAATGAAAACATCAGAAAGTCATAATTTTGTTATTAATTTTGATAAAGCTTTCTTAAACAAGTGGAACAACAACAACAAAAACAAACAAGCAAACAAACAAACAAAATGCAAAAATCTAAATTACCTTAAGTTATTAAGTGAAAAATTTTAATCTATGAAAATCAGGAATTTTAATCAGTAAGAGATAGTGAAGACAGTGTCAGATAAATATGAAAATTTAAATGTCATTACTCAAATATAATTTACACTAGTCTTACAGATGATAATTATTCTATTTTATTAGATATTCTATTTATTTATATTTCAGATTTCTTCACATTACCCATTTCCCCTCCATAGAAATCCCCTTTCCTCTCCCCCATCTTCCTTTTTTGCTTTTATACCATTTTAATTATATACAGATACTAAGGTCAGTTCTAGATTGAGAAACTAGGAATACAATAGATGCAAATAGTCAAAGAATAAGCAAGGCTAAAAAACAAAATTCCATGAAAACTCCCATGATCACTATTTCTAGGGGCTTATCAGGTTGACCAAAATATATGAGCAAACTCCCCTGTCCTAGCCCAAAGTTATTTTCATGTCTGAAGCCTTCTTCTTAGTTATAGCCTAAAATTTAGATTCCTGTCTGAAATTACTTCCTTGTTCTAGCCAAAGGTCAGATTCCTGCCTGAAGCCCACTTCCTTGTGTTTGGAAAATGTCAGATTCTTGCCAAGCAGCCCCAAAAGCTCTCTGCCTCTCCCTGTTTTTTATTTCATAGACAAGTCTGAGCCTGTCTTAGGTCATTCTGTGAAGAATGCCTTCCTTACTCATCATGAAATATACATTATCATAAGCAATGAACTTCTGTCTTAGGTAGGTAAGGCTCTGTGCAGAAATTTACAAGCCCTTGGCTTGCAAGGCTGTTAATAACTCTGTCTGGGGGTCCATTTTCAGGTTCAAGCCATGTATGTTGGCTACCAACATGTTGATGTTGTTAAAGACAAGCTTTAACATGATGGACAGGAATAAAATTATTCCCATGACAAAAAGGTTTAGCATGATCAAGCTATATATGATATTCTTGAAGCTTGACTAAAAAAAAGAAATACTGACCTCAAGCCATGGGTAATTTTATCAGCAGTATCTGCCCCAACAACACTCAGCAGAGCAGCATTTTTTAAATACACAACCTCACTATGCAAACTTCAAACATACAGAGAGGTGTTGGAATTATGCCAAATACAATACAAGTGTCTTTAAACTTTTTTCTAATTATAATATCTACTGCTGCAAATTTTAGAACTAACATGAATCCAATGGTCTTCAGCATGACAATCGTGATGGCTCCTTATGATTAAACTCTGAACCTCCTTCCAATAATTTAAATACGATAAAGAGTATAGATCCATTCTTCCAAATGCCTAAATCCTCCTGTATATTCAACACATTAGTAATACTTTTTGCTAAGTGATTAAGAAACGTAGCTGTCTTAACTTTTTGTGAAATTACAGAAGCAATAGTGCTAGCAGTTAATGTAATTTAAGCTGTTATACCAGCAATAATCAAGCCCACTACTCTCTTGCTTCTGCTTAAAGCCTCAATCACTTCTTCCAGTACTTGCAGGCTATTTTTCAGAAGACCAAGATTCTGTGATACTCAGGACAATACAACAAAACCTGAATGATAGACGTCCATAATTGACATGTTGGATTTCAACACACTAACACAATCAGAAAATGTATACAATCAATGCAACATACATTAAATACTGTAGAAGATACAAAAGTAATTTTAACTTGACAATTAAAAGAGCCTTAACACATGTGCTAACACCTGTTGGAAATCCAGATCCTGTCCCAACTTTATCTCTTGCTAACAACATCATAGAAAACTCCAGCTAACTTCTAATTATGTCTCTGGAAATGTCCAGAACCAGACTTCTAAATGAAGGCTATTATTTTCATTATTGAATTGATTTCTAGACCAGTCCATGATTGAGTCCAAAACTTGTCACATTTAAGAAAAAATACAAGAATCATTATAACTTCTTTCTTTGATTTTCTGTTCCACAAGGTCTAAAAACTTGAGGCAAGGCAGCTTGTCCCATCTAGGATATAGGCAAACAAAGGCAGGTCAGGAACATATGTCCAATACAGCTTCCCAGTCACTATTTTCAAGGCACTCATCAAGCTCATAAATCAGTATTAGTCTTTGTCCCAGCATCAGTATGTCTCATCCATCACTCTGGCAGCCAACATGCTCCTTCAGTATCCTATGATCCTGGGCTTGTTAGACCTCTTTGGATTCCAGCCTCCTCTGAGTGTTCTGGAATTGGTAGTCTCATACCTTTTTAAACTCACATTTATGAGACAAAATATTTTATCATGCTTTAATGCTATACTGAACATTTTCTTATCACTGATACAAATTGCTTGACAAAGGCAAACCATGTGTCTCACAATTGGAAGCTGTGGTCTATCATAGTAGAACAGGCATTAACAGGCATGGCACTGAGAGTGGCTCTAGCTGTGGCAGCAGGGACAGGCAGTGACTGGTCACATTGTGTCCACAGTCACAACCAGATCTGTCACTTGCTTGATTAGATTCACACCAAGGTATTTTATATTATTTGTGACTGTTGTGAAGGGTGTTGTTTCTATAATTCCTTAACCAGTTTATTCTTTAAGTAGAGGAAGGTTACTGATTTGTTTGAGTTAATTTTATATCCAGTTACTTTGTTGAATTTGTTTATCAGGTTTATGTGTTCTCTAGTGGATGTTTGGGATCACTTAAGTATACTATCATATCATCTACAAATAGTGATATTTTGACTTCTTCCTTTCCAATTTGTATCCTTTTGATCTCCTTTTGTTTTCTAATTTCTCTTGATAGGACGTTCAGTTCTATGTTAAACAGGTAGGGAGAGAATGGTCAGCCTTGTCTAGTCACTTATTTTAGTGGGATCGGTCGCTTTTACTATGTTTAGGCATGGACCTTGAATTCCTGTTTTGTCCAAGACTTTTACCGTGAAGGGCTGTTGAATTGCTTCAAATACTTTCTCAGTATCCAGTGAGATAATCATGTGCTTTTTTCCCGTTAAGTTTGTTTATATAGTGGATTGCATTGATGGATTTGTATATTGAACCATTCCTGCATTCCTGGGATAAAGCCTACGTGATCATGGTGGATGATTATTTGATGTGTTCTTGGACTTGGTTTGTAAAAAATTTATTGAGTATTTTTGCATCAATATTAGTAAGGCAGATTGGTCTGAAGTTTTTTTTCATTGATGGATTTGAGTGGTTTAGGTAAGAGTATATTTGTGGCTTCAAAGAATGAAGTGGGTAGTGTTCCTTCTGTTTCTATTTTGTGGAATAGTTTATAGAGAATTGGAATTGGGTCTTCTTGAAAGGTCTGATAGAATTTTGCACTAAAACCATCTCATCCTGGGCTTTTATTGGTAGGGAGACTTTTAATGACTGTTGCTATTTCTTTAGTGGTTATTGGAATATTTAGATGTTTTATCTGATCCTGATTTAACTTTGGTACCTAGTATTTGCTTAGAAAATTGTCCATTTCATCCAGATTTCCAGTTGTGTTGAGTATATGCTTTTGTGGAAGGATATGATGTTTTTTTTAATTTCCTCAGTTTCCATTGTTATGTCTCCCATTTTAGTTCTGATTTTATTAATTTGGATACTATCTCTGTGTCCTCTGGTTAGTCTTATCTATCTTGTTGATTTTCTGAAAGAACCAGCTCTTGCATTTTTTCTTTGTATAGTTCTTTTTGTTTCTACTTGGTTGATTTTATCACTGAGTATGATTATTTCCTGCTGTCTACCCCTCTTGGGTGCATTTGCTTCTTTTTGTTCTAAAACTTTCAGGTGTGCTGTTAAGCTGCTAGCCTAGGCTCTCTCCAGTTCAATCTGTAGGCACTTAGAGCTATGAGTTTTCCTCTTAGCACTGCTTTAATTGTGTCCCACAAGTTTTTGTATATTGTGTCCTCCTTCCCACCAAATTCTAAAATGCCTTTAATTTCTTTCCTTATTTCTTCCCTGACCAAATTTTCATTGTGTAGAGCCTTGATCAGTTTCTATGTGTATGTGGCCTTTTCATTGATGTTATTGTTACTGAAGACCAGCATTAGTCCATGGTGATCTGATAGGATGCAAGGGATTATTTTAATCATTTTGTATCTGTTGAGGCCTGTTTTGTGACCAATTTTATGTTCAGTTTTAGAGAAGGTACCATTTGGTGCTGAGAAGGTATATTCTTTAGTTTTTGAAGTATAATTTCTATAAATATCAGCTAAATCCCTTTGGTTCCTAACTTCTCTTATTTCCACTGTGTCTCTGTTTAATTTCTGTTTCTGTGATCTGTCTATTTATGAGAGTGGGGTGTAGAAGTCTCCCACAATTATTGTGTGAGTTGCAATGTGTGCTTTGAGCTTTAGTAAAGTTTCTTTTATGAATGTGGGTGCCTTTGCATTTGGAGCATAGGTGTTCTGGATTGACAGTTTATATTGGGCAAGTTTTCCCTTGAGTTTGAAGTGTCCATCCTTATCTTTCTTGGTAACTTTTGGTTGAAAACCAATTTTATTCAATATTAGAATGACTACTCCAGCTTGTTTCTTGGGACCATTTGTTTGAAAAATTGTTTTCCAGGCTTTTATTCGAGATAGAGTTTGTCTTTGTCATTGAGGTGTGTTTCTTGTATGCAGCAAAATGTTGAATCCTGTTTAAGTATCTAGTCTGTTAGTTTATGTCTTTTTATTGGGGAATAGATTCCATTGATGTTAAGAGATATTAAGGAAAAGTGATTGTTGTTTCCTGTTATGTTTGTTATTAAAGGTGGAGTTATGTTTGTGTGGCTATCTTCTATTGGGTTTGTTGGAAGATTACTTTCTTGCTTTTTCTAGGATATAATTTCCCTTTTTGTGTTGGAGGTTTCTTTCTATAATCCTTTGTAGGGTTGGAGTTTTGAAAAGATTTTGTGTAAATTTTGTTTTGTCATGGAATATATTGGTTTCTCCATCTATGATAATTGAGAGTTTTGTTGGGAATAACAGCCTGGGCTGCCATTTGTGTTCTCTTAGGTTCTGTATGACATCTTTCCAGGATCTTCTGGCTTTTGTAGATTTGGGTGAGAAGTGTTGTGTGATTCTGATAAGTATGACTTTGTATGTTACTTGACCTTTTTCTCTTACTGCTTTTAATATTCTTTCTTTGCTTTGTGCATTTGATGTTTTGATTATTATATGATAGGAGGAATTTCTTTTCTGATCTAGTCTATTTGAAGTTCTGTAGGCTTCTTGTATGTTCATAGGCATCTCTTTCCTTAGGTTAGGGAAGTTTTCTTCTATAATTTTGTTGAAGATATTTCCTGGCCCTTTAAATTGGAAATCTTCCCTCTCTTCTGTACCTGTTACATAGAAGACTAGATTTGGTCTTCTCTTTGTGTCCTGGATTTCCTGGATGTTAGAAGGTTTTTTTGCATTTTGTATTTTCTTTGACAGTTATGTCAATGTTTTCTATGGTATCTTCTCCACATGAGATTCTCTCTTCTGTTTCTTTTATTCTGTTGCTGATGCTTGTATCCATGTCTCCTGATCTGTTTCCTAGTTTATCTATCTCCAGAGTAGTCTCTCTTTGTGATTTCTTTATTGTTTCTACTTCCATTTTTATGTCCTTGATGGTTTTGTTTAATTCCTTCACCTGTTTGGTTGTGTTTTCTTGTAATTCTTTAAGGGATTTTTGTTTTTCCTCTTTAAGGGCTTCTGCCTGTTTACCTGTGTTCTCCTGTATCTGTGTGTGTGTTGGGGGGAGTTATTTTTGTCCTTTTAAAGTCCTCTATCTTTATCATGAGAAGTGATTTTAAATCTGAATCTTGATTCTCCAGTGTCATGGGGTATTCAGGGCTTGCTATGGTGGAAGAACTAGGTTCTGATGATGCCAAATAACCTAGTTTCTGTTGCTTTTGTTCTTGAGTTTGCCTTTAGACATCTAGTTATCTCTAGTGTTACCTTCTCTCACTGTATTTGACTGGAACCTGTCTGTCCCTTTTTCTTGGTTTTGGCAGAACTCCTCAGAGTCCAGTTGTCTCTGTTATCCTGTGATCCTGAGATCCTTGTGATAGCTCCTGGGAGTCAAGTTGCTTCTGGGATCCTGAAATCCTGGTGTGCCCAAGGTCCTGTGATCCTATTGTCCTATGTCCCTGGGCATGTTAGAGCTTCTGGGAGTCCAGCCTCCTGTGGGTTTTGGGGATTAGGTGAAGTGTTGGTGCCCTAGGACTGTTCCATGCACTGGTACAGATTGGCAGGGTCATACACCACTGGCTGTGATGGAGTTTCTGGATCCCAGAGGGTTCCAGTTACTTCCTGTTTGGGGCAGGGGTGTGCTGTGGCATACTCACCTATAATCCTGGGATTGTTAATGCTCCTGGGAGTTTAGCCTCTTCTGGGTTTTCAATAATTATTTTTTTTATTGCAGAATAATTGACTTCCTCAGTGTGTCTCTCATTGAGATGCCTAATCTTGAATTAGAGTTTAAATTAACCTATGTATAGAAGAAAATTTACAAGGTAAGCCATAAAACTTAACAGATATTCTATATACAAGGCTAGATGTATACTAAATATGATAAGATTTGAAATGATTATTTTTTAGTAATTATCTAAAGTAAAATTAATATTGTACTTAAATGTAAAAAAGAAGTACTTTTTTTATTCCCACCTTTTTGTCATTAAAGTATAAATTTTAAAAATTAGAATGATGAATTAGATGTATAATACAAGTCATGTTTTGGATTATTTACTTCAAATAACTTTTTATAGCTTTAAATTGTAGAATAGTGGACTTAATTAGGTCTGAATTGAATACATATAAGATACAATGTTAAAAACACGTATTCCAGACACTTACACACAAAAATTTTACTGAACAGTGAAACCAATGGATCAAAGAAATAATGGCAGGGACAAAGGCAAAAGTTTCCTAGTTCATTTCCTACTAAAGAATAAACTTGAGATATAATGTTCGTTCTTTATACTAAAATATTCCTGTAGTTATTTCTACAGAAAATTGCTTAAATATTTTGACTCATATCAATGTGCTTATATCAGAATTTCTAGCAGTTATCTGATGTTTGGGAAATATAGTTTAAACTACGAAATGTTGTTTGCTGTCATTTGAAGAAAAGTTTTGGTAAACTCAGATGTTTCAGTGTAGAATTCCAGATGTTTTGTAAGTTGCCTACAAGCTTTAGCTTACTTGCAAAGAGATATAAACAAACTATTTAAACTTTTAATGAATGTACATAAAACTTACTTATACTGAGATTTCTTTGCAGATATGGCTCATGGGCTAACAGAAGGAAATAAAATGGAGAGGACTAAAGGGAGAACTCAGAAGCTAAGAATACTTCCTGACTTACCTTGAATTAAGTTTGTTTCACAGCATCACTTTGTGACTACACCTCAAGGACCATGACAGATACATGGAAATCTGGATACATGAACTATTTTCACAGATACACATATGAAATAAATATTAATAATAAATATTTATTAATAATACATATTTTAAAAATACATATGAAATATTATTGTAGTAGAGTTTTCTTTTGTTATTTGAAAAGATTTTCTTTTCACAAAATGGAAGTTTTTTATTGGATATTTTATTTATTTACATTTTAGATGATATCTGATTGCCAAGTTTCCTTTTCTAAAACCCCCAACCCCATCTCCCTTGCTGTTTCTATGAGGGTGCTCCCCCACCCACCCACCCACTTTGGCCTCCCAGTCATGGCATATCCCTTCACTGGGACATCCATCGAGCCTTCACAGAACCAAGGGCCTCTCCTCCCATTGATGTCCAGCAAGGCCATCCTCTGCTACATATGCAACTGGGGCCATGTAGCCTTCCATGTGTGCTCTTTGGTTGGTGGTTTAATCCATGGGAACTTTGGGGTTTCTGATTGTTTGATATTGTTGTTCTTCCTATGGAATTGTAATCCCCTTCAGCTCCTTCAGTTCTTTCTCTAATTCCTCCATTAGGGAAGCCATGCTCAGGCCAATGGTTAACTGCGAGCATCCACATTTATATTTGTCAGGCTTTGGCAGATCCTCTCAGGTGACAGCTATTATCAGGCTACTGTCAGCAAGCACTTCTTGGCATCCACAATAGTGTCTGGGTTTGGTGTCTGTATATGGGGTGGATTCCTAGGTGAGGTAGTCTCTGGATGGCCTTTCCTTCAGTATCTGCTTCACATTTTTTCTCCATGTTTTCTTTAGACAGAGGCAATTCTGGGTTAAAAATTTGGAGATGAGTGTGTGGCCCCATCTCTCAACTGAAGTCCTTGCCTAACCTCTGTATATGGTCTCTACAGGTTCTCCCTCTCCTTTGTTTGGCATTTCTGCTAATCTCACCCCCTTTGGGTCCTGAGAACCTTTTGCTTTCCTGCAATCTGGTGGCTACTCCAAGTTTCTCATCCCCATTGCTACACACTCTGTTCAAATTACTGACTCTGTATATCATCCTAGTCTCCTAGCATACCTGATTCTGCCCTTCTTTTTCTCCTTCCTCCTCCTATCTTCCTCTCAAGTCCCTCTCACACTCTAGTCTACCTGAGTATTTCTTCTGAACTTTTTTACTTTGAGAATTACATACTTGTAGTCAACTAAATGATTGTATAAAAACCCCTATCTCCACCCTCTAATTCTGTTTATATTCTCTAACACCTTTCACTCCTAATTTCACTTTTTTAGGCTGTCTGTTTTGCAATGCACCAAGTCCAATGAAAGCTGCCCATATATGTATTTTAGACACTTTGAAGGATTATTCATCTCTGCATTGACTGAAGACTACTGAAGAAAAGAAGCTTCTTTGATGTAGGTTGACATCAGCACAAGACTGTGTGTATAAATATAAATATTTAGAATAAGCCTGCATTGGTGTACACCAGGTCCTTTGCAGATATGTTACAAATGTTAGCTTGGCGTCTTCGTGGGAATACTATCAGTGGGTGTGGGTGGGTCTCTGACTCTTTTGCCTGCTTTGGGACTGTTTTCTCCTTTGGAATTTTCTGGTACACATTGAAGCCTTTAGCCTTGTCACACTGTATATTGCTTTGTTTGTTTTTTGATTTTTTGTTGGATTTTTTTGTTTGGTTGTTTGTTTTCTGTTTTTTGTACTGTTGTTATTATTCTTAGTTGCAGGCTTATTCCTTTCTGAAGGGAAATGGAGGCCAAATTGATCTGTGATAAGGAGAGGTGGGGGCAAGATAAGTGCAATAGAGGAAGGGAAAACTTGATTTGGGATGTGTGTATAAAAGGGAATTATAGTTTCAATAAAATAAAAAAATAGTAACAGGACATCATAATCATTTAGCAATATAATAATACGTTTTATCCTTGAGCCCATAAACTCTCAATCTGTGAGATGTGGACGAGAGTTATAGTAAAATGCATGAAATTTCTTCCTATAGATAAATTCTCAAATCCCACCCGAAAGCTATTAAAATCCCATAATAACTACTATGCTACAATTTCATAACATTAGTTTTAAGTAAAGAATTAAAAGTTGAAATATTAGTTTCAAGCCATAAAAATAGACTATTTTGAAGCTTTTAGGGTTTCTCATGTGATACCCTTGATTAATAAATAAGATCAGCAGAAAAAAATTATCCACTATATATATTTCCACATACCAGTAATAGTATTAATATATATATTTAAACATTTTCTTTTCTCTGAGAATAACTAAACTTTTCTTAATTATTATGAAAACTTTGCTGTACTAATTTTGTCAGTCTGATTATTAACTTTCAATTTTTAGGTCTAATAATAGTGTTATCTCTAAAAAATATATAAAGAGCTATAAAAATGATTTCTTAAAGTGTAGAAAATTTTTATTATGAATATAATTTGATTAAATATGTTACTATAACAAATTATAGATATATAGCACCCTTAAAGCATACTTCATTAACAATCCTATATTTCACCTAACAGTCTTGTGGTTACTTCCTTAAAATAATTAAAATTTTCTTGCTCTCCTTCTGCAGCTAACCTTTCTCTTTCACAGAAGTATCTGCTATATATCCCCAGACTATTATGATATTCAACTCTTTAAATTACAGGCATTTATTTACCTGTCATGTTGGGCATTTCCAGCCTGTGCCTCTGGAAGACAGAAAATGAATGTAAGTCATGTTTTTATAACTCACACAATCGTGCCTATAATAAGTCTTTTCTTAGTTTTGATTAATGAATGGTTCAACGAAAGCACGCATGAATGGGAATCAATATCTGTTCTCTGTTGATGAGGTTTGTGTTACATATTTATGAATTTTAAATTGAACTGGAATTGTCATATGGGGATTAAGAGATTACCTATTTCATGTTGCATCTACTTGGAAGCAGTGTAGATATAATTTTATGTTTCCAAATATGTGACATTTCAGCAAAGCTAAACTGATATTTTACTCTTATTTCAACCAAACATATTTATATTTGTCATTCATTTTAAATTTCTATTTACTTATTAAATACACAAAATAAATCTGGGATATTAATTACGAAGGTGGCGGTTAAAGTGGACAGAGAAGATAGCAAAGATATCAGATTTACTTTGGTTTGTTGTAGGATGCTGATAATATATACCTTAGCATTTAGAACATTATGTTATTTAACCTACTTTTAAAACAACCTGTGTCTTAAGCATCTTTCCTCCACAAAAAAACAGTTTCATCTCCGAGGAAATTGGTACATAACTACATATCACAGAAATAATAACTATATCTTTAAAATTAGCTAACAATTATTAAATGCTTCATATGACACCAAAATAATTTGTTTTTATTATATAAATATATCTTATAGTTTCATCAATGTTCCTACATTCTAAACAAAAGTATTTTTTGCCCATTTAAAATGTACAATAGGGAAAATATAACTAATTATAAATATTAAGTATAACTTTTCCATTTTAAAAAATGTACAACATGGAAACAGGAAGTGGAAGTTTCTGGTAGTGTCAAGTGATGCAGACTCACATGGTATGTTGCTCAGGCAAGTTGTTTCAGGGGACAAGTGATGTTTGGAGAGAGTATAAACAAAGCTCAACAGACAGTGGAAATGTGTTTACAGAGCTAGCCTTGCAGTGGTTCATTGGTCTCATGTCTTTGCTAATCTTCACTTTGTTGAGGGAGAAATAGCAGAGAATTCCTACTGGTATCTTGGCTGGTTCTGTTGACTTTCACTGACTTATGATGATTCAGCACCCGCCTGGCTGTTTCTGCTGAATTGTGCTGCCACTGCTGACTCATCTTTGATTTCCTGACACTACTGAAATAGACTGTGGTATCATGTCAAATGTAGATTGGAATAGCCCCAAAGTATTACTTCTAAGCAGGTCCACATCTTTTCTCCCCTATCTTGGACAGAGGACTAGTAGGCTTTGAAAATTCTAGGTGTACAGAAATGTGTAATTATTTATGAATATCTAGTGTATTTTACAACATAGATATGCCCAGTTAAGTATAAAAATTTGGGGTATGTTTCATTTTAAAGACTTACTTTGCATGGGTTGTGGAAAATATATGTATGAAAGTGATTCATGTGATGCGAATCCTATAAAATATGAGGTTTTTGAAGCCTGCTAAATGATCAAATTCAAAGTAAATAATTATAGCCAAATGATTAATTTTTTTACTACTATATTTTATTATATGCACTAAATTTATTGTAAGGGTTATCATAGTTTAATTTTCTGAACCATCATCCCAGATAAACCATCTATATATTTAAAAACTATACTGTTATCAGTTATCTGTACATTAATCTATGTTGAAATTGCAGACAATCTGGGACATGAAGGTAATGATTTTGTTAACACATTCAGTATTTTAATTATGTAGGTCCAGTAATTTTATTCCATGAAACGTAGGTTGAAAAGATGCATCAGAAGTTTTCTACCTTACTCATGATTTTGTAGCATAGATGGTAGAAAGTTTTGTTCAAATTTCTTAATCAATGATCTAAACTTAGAAGACTAGATCAATAGAATATTTTTATAAAGTTTTATGTTAATTTTGATGTGTATGAGAGCATGTTCATGGTAACTACAAGATGATACAGAAATCCTCAGAGCTGGAGTCACAAGTAGTTTTATGCCACTTGATATGAATGCAAGAATGCAAAAACCAGGTCTCTCAAAGATAAGTACTCAACTGATGAGAATCTAAGAGAGCTTAATGGTATTTGTTTGTTTGTTTGTTTGTTTGTATATTTATTGACAGACATGATTGGAATAAAGAGACTGAGAGTAACATGTTCTCAGATCTGAATTCATTTAAAACTCTGCCAGAATCTGACCAATACAGGTGAGGATGCTTGCCAACAGTCATCAAACTGAGCACAGGGACCCCAATGCAGGAGTTAGGAGAAAGACTGAAGGAGTTGAAGGTGTTTACAACTCCATAGAAAGAACAACAATATCAACCAACAAGGCCTCCCGGAGCTCCCAAGAACTAAACCACCAACCAGAGAGTACACATGGAGGGACCCATGGCTCCAGCTACATACGTAGCAGAGGATAGCCTTATCTGGCATCAGTGGGAAGGGAGCCCCTTGGTCCTGTGAAGGTGTGATGTTCCAGCATAGGGGAATGCTAGGATGTTGAGGCAGGAGTAGGTGATGGGTGGGTAGGTGGGTGAGCACACTCATAGAAGCCAGAGTGAAGGGAGACAGGATAAAAAATTTGAAGATGAGAAACCAGGAAGAATGATAACATTTGAAATGTAAATAAAACAACCAATAAAAATGTATAATCTAATGATGACCCCTGTTGCTTCTCTTCAATAGGCGTTTCCCAGGAGAAATCATAGAGCAAAGGTTATCTTGCAATCTTGCATTTCTGTGCTATAAGTTCAGTACACCTGTACTTTTATATGTGCATTAGATGTGGGAAAGAAGAATACAGAGTACATTATATAAAATACAATTTTACAAAAGTGTATTTTTTTACATGTAATTTTACGTAAGTTTAAACTACTGTAGTGAAAGGCAAATGTTATAAGTGTGTCTATACAACTCAATGATGTCTAGAAAATAACCATTAAAATTACTTCTGGGTTCTATAAGGATAGGTCATGGGAATGCAGTAAGCATTTTGATGCAAATGGAAAGAGAAAATTTTTCTGTGGTGATGAAAGAAGCAATGAACCTTAGCTAAGAATGAGACTCTCCTACTCAAGCACATCGAGCATGACATGCATCTCGTCTCAGACTCTGTCCAAACTCATTAGAGAGGAAATTGCAACTGTCTGTTCAAATACTGGAGAGCAGCAATTGTGTGGATTTCTTTTCCCTTTCTTTCTTATTCCATTCAGAGGTAATCGCTGTACTCTTTCCATTTATGGTAAAAAAAAAAAATACAAGCTGCAAATCCTTTGAAACAACTCGGGTCTTCAACGTGCACAATGATATATTATATTTAAATTAGATTCAACTATTTACAAGATGTTTTCAGATATGTATTCATTAAAAACTATAACCAAATTATGACTCCATATTAGAATTTCAGGTAAAAATTAGAGCTCATTACTATTAAAACCTTGCTAGGAAACAATTATTTTTGCATCTTGGGACTCAGATCAATATAAGTCTCTTATTAAAAATATAGTTGTTATGTTAAAGCTTTTATCATGCTAATTTGTAAGGCTTTTTTATCCTTTAAAGGTAAGGCTGTATCCCTTATAAAATTTACAGTCTCTGAATTTTTTACTATACATCATATTTTTTTTATTAATTTTCTAATTAATGCTGTTTGCTGCATAGCCTAAAGGTGATTTTTTTCCCTTAAAACACATTATACATAAGAAGATATTATTAAACATGAAATTGCTTTGGATTTAGTAGGCCATCTCCTTTTCTTCCTTCTCCTCCTCCTTCTAGTTCTTTCTTTCTCTCATTCTCCTTTTTTCCCTTTTCCTTTCTGTCTTTTATCCAGTTACATATTAAACCCATGAGCACGTTAGGCACATAGCATACTAATGAATGATTTAATTTCCTAAACGTGGGTATATATATATATATATATATATATATATATATATATTTGTTTTCATATATTCATATAAAAATAAATAAAATAAAACATGTAAAATCCAGATCAACTAAGAGAAAGTTTTCTGTAGGGTTGCTGAAAACATGGCCTACAGAGTATTGATCTCCAGAAACAAGAATGAAGTCCAGGTTAGCACAAATTTATAGCCAGTGTTTTTCCAAACTTCAAGAATTTGACACTAGGCAGTTTTTAAGACATATTTAAGATCGTGACTTACAAAGATGTTCCCTAGTGATAACTGACTCAAACTCATTTGTACTATAAAGCTTAGGGTATGACTACACTGGAAGTTTTGTAAAATATATATTACATCTTCCATAGAGATGGGTTCTATAAAATGATGAAAAGTGATGTTATTAGTGTTTGGGGAAGGATCTGGTATAGTCTTACTCAGTTATACAAATAGAATGAAGATTACTAGGCTATTAATCACTTAACTCCCATTCTTTTGGGTGGAAATTGAAAAACAAGTTTCTTTCAAAAGACATCCCTATGTGTTTAACATTCCTTTTTGTACTGATGATTGACTGTAGCCAGAAGGCCATTTGTGCCCCTTCATCATTCCATGGGAAAATGACAAGAGAAAAAGAGCTAAGTCATGTATAAAATGAAACTCATTAGGATGACAGCAAATTTTTACTAATAGTTTATTTTAATAATTAATAATAATAATAATAATATATTAAATAGCAAAACTGTTAAAATTGTGTAGAATAATGTTTGTGAGGCACTGAAATAAAAGATAATTGCTTTATACAGCAAAATCTTTCTTCATAATCAAGTGGAACACAAAGGTTTTCTAAGAGAAGTATAACAAAAAGAATTCAGGAAGATACAGACAACATCCTAAAAGATACACAAAACTATCCTTCAGACATATCATGAAATAAAATAAACATAATCATAACAGGATATAAAATAGTAAATTTTATCAGATGAATAATTAAGCAAATGGTGATTAAAAAACAGTAAAACCTAACTTTAAACAGGATTTATGTGTCACCTTTTCCAAAAGTCTTTCATATATTAGGCTTTGTTTAATTGTTTCCCCAATGAACACTGATCCTTGAGTCCACAACTTTAATATTAGTTGCACTATTTCATGCTATGTACATCACACTTTATCATAGTCTCTTCTTTGGTTCAGTGTGTAAATTTAATAGTGTTCTCATTGCAAAATATGCTTCCCTGTTTGAAAGTGTTATTTAAATTGTGATTTTTGACTAAGTTGTGTGGAATAATCTATTCTTTGGAAGAGACATTGCAGCACATAGTGTACATTTTTTGACTTATACTTTATTAATGTAGCATCTCTCTTTGTTTTCATGGTCTATCTTTCATATCTGAAATGAATCTACATTTAACCAACATGTTACTCATTTCTCACACATCTACTGTAATAAAAACAATGTTATCAAGATAGTAAAACATGATGCTATATGAAATGATGAGATGACCCAGATCTCTTCAGGTTATACCAAAACATACTGAATCCCATGTCAGCCAGAATGCAGTGTGGGAATGTGTCTCAAAAACTTGAACCTTGATAGGTTGTAGATTCAAACATAGAAATGTACCTACTCATATATTCTTGACTAGAGTCCTCTCCTCCTCTGTTCTTAGAAGAAGATACACTTTGACCCAGGGTGCAGCTTCAAGAATGATCTCATGGAGTAATGAAGGAGGACAAGAAAACAACCTCACAATCTAGTTCAGCCAGAATAAATTTTAATGATCACTACAGTGACAGGTGTTGAAGTCATATCACCTACAATCTAAAGACAAAAAATCTTCCTGATTATAAGATAAAACAATAGCTGCCTTAGAATTAGCAACAGGACAATCTGTTGATACTTAATGTTGTTTTGTTGTTGTTTGTTTTTCAGTGTCTTGGTTATACATTCTCAATAACATCTGCAAATAAAATCAAAACATACACATATTGAATGACTATGTATATCATTTTTGTATTCTGTTATAAAAATATACTTAATTCTTAGGTTTTTAGGCTTAGCTCCATCTCTGTTAACTCTGGTAGCTATATCCATCAGTTATCTATGTTTAGCCACATTGCATCTTTGTTTTAGTCTATTGTTATCATTGATGTTATTATTGTTATTATTATTATTATTATTATTATTATTATTATTATTATCATTATCATCATCATCAAATGATCTTGGTTCATGAATGGCCTCTTTAACTGCAATAATATCTCAAAGATTCAAGATAGCCTTAATATTTTTAGTCAGAAAATATATTTCATGTTCACCAAATGTTGTACCCTCTATATACTGTGATCTTTGAGCTTTGCATACTTTATTACACAATAACTACTTTCCTATATCTATACTTCTTTCTGCCATCTGCCACAGAAACATGAATGGTTCAATTTATTTATGTTTCCAAATGGTTACATATTTGGTGAGCATCATACTCAAATACTACGTATTGCTATATTGTTAAGTTCTACTTAGAGAATTACCTGGTTCTCCTTATCAGGTGAATTATGCTGTTAATTTTTGTTGTGGTTTAATGAAGAAGACAAAATGTAGGAAGGTACACTGTAAGGTATATTTACTTTTACTGCAGAGACAAATAGATTTTAATAATTTTGTTGTTGTGGTGGTGGTGGTTGTGGTGGTGGTGGGCTCTGATTCAGTGGAGAATCCAGTCTGTGATAACTTAAGTAAAAAAAAAATGCCTCACTAAAAAGAGAACTTAGGTGCCAGAGGCATTTTCAAGGTCTCCAAATAAAAGTTAATGGAACAGAAATGGGATGGGCTTAAACTGAACAGGATACTGACAAGTGTACAAGTTCATGGACCTGGAGATTTATGGACCAGAATCACAGAATGACAACCTCACTTTTGCTCTTCTACTCCAGGAAAGAGAGTTACTATCTCAGGACCACAGTACTGTTCCTCAAGTCATGGAAATAGAGTGCTCTAGTTGTTGTTGTTGTTGTTGTTGTTGTTGTTGTTGTTTATTTTGTCTACTTGACCCAAGCTAGTAAAAACTGAGAAGAAAAAGTATCTCATGAGGAATTGCTTATATCACAATGGCCAGTGTCCGCATCTGTAGTCATTTTCTTGGCTTTTCATTAACGTGGGAGGGCCCATTTGACTGTATGCAGTGTCATTCCTGAATAGTTGATTCTGGGTTGTATAGGAAAGTAGTGAGTATCATTATTCTGTAGTTCTGGTTTAGTTGACTCCAAGTTGCTCCTTGACTTCCTAATCTGAATTTCTTAAGTGGTAGCCTACTGACTGGAAGTATAAGGCAAATGAGCTCTTTGCCAAGTTAGTCTTAGTCACCATTGCACCACAAAAAAAAAAAAAAAAAAAAAAGAAGAAGAAATTGGAACAGAAATGGGCACCAGTGAATGGTACTCTGCCATAGTGTACCTGACCTTATTAATTAGGGGAGAATTGTTTTTCTTTTGAGTTCTGAGCAATAAAGTGCTGTCAAGTACTCAAAGCCTAAATGAACAGTTGTAGGAAGTTGAAACATAAGAATGTTGATGGAGATGCAAACATATAAGCCTGGATTGTGAAGTTTCTGAGCAAAACAGAGGCTCTATCAGGGCTGTTCATAGAATATTTTTCCTCCTGAATATACACAATGGAAAACATTAATTTATTAGGGCAATCTCTGCTGGTTAGCAGGGGATAAAGAATGAGCTGTGATTATTGAGACAAGTGTCATTGAGGTTGAAATATTTTTGGAAGTATTTTCTCTTGGTCAACCCCCAGAATCTGTGCTCTAGAAGAGAACAAGGCTGGATATCCAGCTGGTAGCTTAATTGGGTAGTGTGTAAATATACCATGTGACACTGAATTTGGCAGATTGAAAATTGAGAATTGAAAGGGACATGTACAGCATCTGAAGCCTGGTACTAAGTAACAGGTTTGTTGACAGTAAAGAGAGGTCTTGAGGCTATTGTTGAAGGTTCAGTCTTGTTTCAGTGGAGATCACAATTTCAGAGATGCCAGGACTATAGAATTACCAAGCAAAGACTTGAGAAGCAGATGTATAGCCTTCATTAGCCTACCAGACAGTATGTCTTCTGTGCTTCAAATATTGTGACTTCGGATTATTGAAGTACATTGGAACACAGAAGATAAATCTCAACTATCAGTTGCTGAACCATTTTTACTCTTGGATTTTTAGTTTTGCTCAAGTGTGGTTGTTTTTATGGCTTGGTTCTTGCCTGTTTTGAAATCAGAAGTATCTACCATTTTTATTTTTATTTGTTAATGAACACACAGTTAAAAGACTTTATGGATTTTTTTAATTGGGTATTATATTTACATTTCAAGTTTTATCCCCTTACCCCACTTCCCCCCACCACCCAAAAACTTCCTAGCCCATACCCCCTCCTCATGCTTCTATGAGGTTGTGCCCCCACCTACCCCCTCCTACCTCCCCACCCTCACATTCCCCCCACTCGGTGTTCATCCTTCATGTCACCAAGAATCTCCTCTTCCACCTATGCCCAACAAGGTCATCCTCCCCTACATATACAGCTGGAGTCATGGTTCCCTCCCTGTGTGTTCCCAGGCTGGTGGTTTAGACCCTGGGGAGCTCTGGTTGGTTGGTATTGTTGCTTTCCTCATGGGGTCACAAAACCTTTCTGCTTAAATGACTTTGAAAATATAATTAATTTAATTTTTAAATGACTGGAAATCTAAATGTTGAATTGTGTTATATTAAAATAGTAACCTGAGATATTAGTGATAAGAAAGAAATAGAAATTATGTTTTATTGGTCATAATTTTTATGAGGAATCAAATGTGACATTTAGTTTTGTCAACTTGATACAAACTAAAGAGATGAACAAAGGAAACTTCATTTGATGAATTAACTCTATAACATGTTTGCCTATCTGTGAAACAGTTTTCTTAATTGTCAATTTATACTGAATAGCCCAACATCTTATAGGACATACCATCTTCAGGCTGATGGGTTTGAACTCTAAAAGAAAAGTAGCTGAGCAAGTAAGACAGATCAAGCCTATCAGAAACATTCTTCTGTTGTCTCTACCTCAATTGCTTTATCCAAGTTCTCCCAGTAAGCTCTTGCCCTGATTTCCAGGAATGATGGACTATAACCTAAATGTAAACGGAAAACTTTCCTCCTAGTTTGTTTTAGTCAGTGTTCATCAAACTAACAAATAAAAGAAATGAGGAGGAGGGCAACCCTATGGGAAGACCAGTAGTCTCACAGAACGTAGACTCCTGAGATGTCTCAGACATTGAGCCACCAACCAGGCAACACAAGCTAGCTAGTCTGAAGACCCTCAACACATATACAGTAGAGGTCTGTATATGAGGCCTGGTCTGACCTCAGTGAGAGAAGAGGCATCTAGCCCTGTAGAGACTTGTGGCCCCAGGTAGTGGAGTGGTCAAATGGGGTGTGGGGTTATGTGTGGGGGGATGTTGTATGGGGACATCCGCTTGGAGACAGGCGAGGAATAATGAGATGGGGAACTGTTGGAGGGTGGAGCAGGAGGGGAATAGCAACTGGACTGTGAACATTATTTAAAATATTTAAAGAAAAAACCTTCTTTGACAAAAATACTGAAAGAAAAATCCTAGAACACAGAGTTTAAATCAGAATCTGAACATTTTTCTTCCACTTGTAGAAATCAGGTTTTCTATGCCTCAAGTGTTACAGTGTTTGTGTTTTTAAATATTGCACTAAGCTGTATCATCCTATTTATTAATTTTACTTAAATTTCTTCCAGGAAATATTATTTTTCATAAAAATTGGAAATATTTTATAGCATTTTTTCTTTTCTCTGGAATATATATATTCTTTCTCATTCAGGTTTCTATTCACTTTATTTATTTTTACATAATTTTATATTAAGTTTAACTGACTTTTAAATTGACTCCTTCCCTTCCATATCAATTAAAAGTTTAAATAAATCACAATGATTGTATTGGATCTATCAGTTCCAGATTTGTAATTTTATTTTTCTTTGATAATATTGTTTTTCAAGGAATGGTCTCTCTAATTAAAGATAATAGTCATATTTCTCATTAACTCATTTATGGTTTTTGTTAGTTTATTGTCACAGATTCTGCCAATGTAGCCCTGGCATGTTTAAAATTCATATTTATCCAGTTTTGTGTCACAACTGATAATATTGTATGGTTGTGACATAGCCCCATCCTTTTAACTTAATTTTAATAATTTATGATAAATAATAGTGACTTTGTAAAAACATTATGAACCAAGTAGTCTTCAACACTTGCCTAACAATCTAATATACACATGGTGGGACCCATGACTCCAGCTACATGTATAGTAGAATAAGGCCTTTTTTGGCATCATTGGAAAGGGAGATGCTTGGTCCTGTGTAGACTGGATGACCCAGGGTAGGGAAATGCTAAGATGCTGAGGCAGGAGTTGGCAGGTGGGTGTGGAGAACCCTCATAAAAGCAGGGGAGAAGGGGTTTAGGATAGGGGGTTTGTGGAGAAGAAACTAGTAAGGCAGATAACATTTGAAATGTAAACAAATATCATAAACAATAAAAAATAAAATTAAAAAATAAAAGAAATTAAAACTGGATTAGTTTTATGACCAACTTGACTAACTTAGCAAGAGTAACTCAAAATATATAAAGATTTGGGACTGTAGTTGCCTGACATGCACCATGCCATCCACAACCCTGAAAAAAAAACATCAAAAGTGAGCTAGAGATATAGCTTTGTTGTCGGGAACTGATGAGCATACACAAGACCACTGACTTCCATACTCCATACCACAAATAAAAGGAAGATGAAAGAAATGGGGAGGGAGATGGGGAGAAAGGAAGAAAGAATGCAAATGGGATTCAGTTCTTGTGGAGCTCAATTATCTCACTTGAGATGTTTGTTAAATATGACATCTATCTTCCCCCAAAATAGTTTCAATTGAATGCTTACAACCTCTGATAAATGATGTACATAACTCAGATTCCTTGCTTTTTTGTATTTATTTTAATATTTAATATATTTTAGGTGTTTAAATAGTTTAAAAGTGTAGAAGAGAGAATAAATAGAAACTTAGCGAGCATAAAGCTGTGAGCCATAGTTTAAGTGTTCCCAATGCACAGAATATACATATTTTTTCCTTAGGTCCCTTACACAGATTCAGTAATTATATTTATCAAATATTTATAGGAGAACTGTTTTTTGTTTTTTGGGGAAGGAATTGAAATGGTATAATCCTGAAAAGGGTCATAACCCTCACCCTTTAATGCACAAGCTTCACTCCTTTTGGTTAGATATCTACCAAATAACCACACTGATCTCATGGTCAGCTTCCTCTTCATGAGCCAACTGAACTACAATTTCTCAATAGCTTAAAAAACACAAGCACTATTATTTCAGGACTTTAGAGCTTATTTATAAACATAGCTATTGTCTTAGTTTTCTCAGCATATTGTAACAAAATATCATAGACTAGGCAACTGTAATAAGTCATGTACTTACTGCATATTTGAAGGCTGAGGAAGTCCAGTTCTATGTACCCAGAAACAGCTCTGAATAAGGCTTTCTTCTGCACTGGCACCCACCCTTGTACTCAAAACAGTTTAATTACTTCTGAAAATTCTGTATTCAAATACAATTATATTGGGAATTTAAACCTCGACTTCTGAATTTCAGAGAAATAAATTCAGTCCACAGCAGCTGTTTTGATCTTTCTTTCTTTGCTTAATCAAATATTGGCACAGTGGTGTATAATGATGGAGGTACCAACTGACAATCGCCAATAAATCACCTCTCCAGACATGATATACCCCATCCCTGAATGTTCAGAGTATATCATTTGCATATCAGGATACTGAACAAAGTGAGCTATATGGACCATGTCTTCTACACCTGTGTTCTCTACCTTTGCCCCTGTAACTGTGAATTCCAGGCCAGTCTACCACAGTGCTATGTTTACTTCTACTCTTAAACTAAATTTAAAAAGAAAGCCAAAGCAAAAAGCTTAGTTTGTTTATAGGCCCTGAGAAAATTATGCCACAAAATGACCATGCACAATTTAGCTCCACTAATGCATATTTATGACAGATTTTGAAGAAAACGTGCAGAGTACCACAATGTCATGACCATAAGATTTGGCCTCTTTTAAATGGGGGTTTAAAATAGATGAGCCCAGCTGCCTGATGAATATTTTGCTTTATTCCTTTGTAGAAACAAACAATTCAACCACAAATAAATGAACAGGCAGGCTATAACTTTCTCCTATTCAGTCACTCTTTGTAGAGCATTGCACAATTGAATGACACTTTCATTGGAACTATTGCTATGTCAAGACATGGGTATTTTGAGAAAACTTCATTATTATGTGGTGATTTTTATTGCAAAACTAAATGATCTGAGAAAAATAATTTTATGTGTGCAATATAACCCATTTCTTTTCCATAGCAAGGCTTCTAATCTTGATCACTATTTTGGTGTTGCATTTATTACGTGATGCAATATAAAACACAAATATATTTATAATTACTGTACTGGAGAATAGATTTCCTTTAATGTACATTTCAATTTTTTTTTTAGTCATTTGAAGCTAGGCACAGTTTTCATGCTAGATTATACTTTAAAATTCCACAGGTTAATTTTGTTTATTTTATTTTTCTTCACTTTTGGATAGAGTCGTACTCTACTTAAAGGCTGGCTGTGAACTCATAGTGAACCTCTTGCCTCAGCCTCCTGAGTACTAGGAATATAGGCATCTAGAGATAGACCTTCAATATATAGTGTAAATATTTCCTGACTCTGACCTTTCATATCATTATGTAATTTATTTATCCATATGAGGTTTTGCTTAATGATTTATAATTATTCATTGTATCTCTCAATGATGTAGGACCAGATTAAGCTTAGCATTGGCACTAGTCATCAAGTGTTTTTTGTTTGCACATTGGAAGATACTATTGAAACATTGTTTTTGAAAAACAGCAAGAAATCAGCTGGTAGAATTTTAAAGGTAGATTTCAAGTTAAACCATGTTTAGATTCTGATGGTGTAAATAGTAAATAGTCATAATTTTCTTTTTCGTCAGATTTTGTTTCGTTACTTATCTCTATTTGTACTTCTCACCTCTATTACCTATTTTTTTTTGCACTACAGTTCATTAATTAAAGTTTTCAAAGTCAATTTTCTTGAAAATAGAATTCATCCCTACATTCATCTGATTTGGGTCATGTGGGGGTGGAGGGCAGAAAACAAAAACCGAATATCTGGTTTCTCTGTGTTCATGCTCATGCCAAGTTGGGATGGTCAGAGTCCTAATGACTAACCAGTTGACTGTAAACCTGATGACTTTCTTTTCCCAGAACTATCAATGGCGCACTGATTCCATGCTTCCCTCACTCACACAGAATCAGCTCCACAGTATAATAATCCTTCACTACTTTAGATAATATAACACTTCATTTTCAGATATTTAACCCCTCACTCCTCAGCACTTCTCAAATACATACTATACTTGTTGGAGACACTCCACATTAAGGTTGAGATCCCTGGGACCCCTGGTGACAAGGAAGAAAACCCTGCTGGGAATATTGTGCTTCAGAGCATGAAGCTATGGCCTCTTGTGGGTCCCAGAATGAGTAGCAAGAAGCTCCAAGTCTTGTTTCTTTGAAGCAATCACCTTGTGATGTTATTTCTGTGACTATTCTTAGTACTTATCATTCTTCTTAACTATTTACTGTTCCGTCTCTTTCCTCCTTCCTTGATTAAACTGGTTTGATGACCTGGCAAGACCTAGTAGGAGCATGCTTAATATCCAGAAGCTAGATGTTGCCAATAATATGGAAGTTAAGGCTGTTCATGAATTCAAGAGAAATGTATGTTATGGTCACTTGCTAGAGGTGGAAATAAAAGTACCCTAGAGCCCCTCAGGCAGAGATGAGTAAACCGTAGCTCTTTCCACTAGTCTTAGCCTCAATTCTGTATAATAAAAACAGGACATTTTTATTACAAAACTGAGGATGGAATAACATGCAGATAGTTCCCAGAAAGTCAGCAATGGGTTCCTTGGATTCAGGGATGATAGTGGCAGCCCACTAGGAAGTCTTCATACAGGTTAAGTGAGAATGTGTAGACAGACCGGGTCCTGAAGACTGCAAGGTTAGCAGTATGGCCTCGTGTTTGCCCTTTTATGAAACCATACTGTCTCATACATGTCTGAAAGATACTGACTTTGTTACCACAAAACTGCTGCACCTGGCTTTACTGGAGACTAGTGGTCAGGAGATACAAAAAATATTGTGCTTGCTGTAAAACTTTTATGTTTGAGATTGCATAGTTCCCTTTTTGCTGTTCTAAATTTGTGATAGTACTCTGTCTATATCACAAGAAAATGTTGGTACAGGAAAATAGAGAAGCATTTACCCACCCCTTATAAACTTTGTAACCCAACTTCCTTGTATGCTTTCAATAAAAGACGGAGGCAGAGTGAAGTCTATATGAACACCTTGACTCTGAGTCCAGGGGCTCTCACAGTAAGAACAGACTGTCAGTATTGTATCTCAATTGTTCATTTTCTTATTTGCCTACCAGGTATCGCTAGTCCTTAATGATCCCTAACTCTTGTTGAGGCTGGACCCCGGTATATACTGAATCTGAAATTACTTTCTCCTCCTTATGCAAACACAGTTTATTCTCTAAGAAGCAGTCTAAAAGTCTGTAAGGTTTGTTTTTTACTTAAAATATTAAAATCTATTTTAAATGGTAAATAAATCAAAGTTTTATATATATGAATGAGTACATTATAAGGGTTAAGAAAGTGTATTTATTATATAATACTTAAAATAGTTTTAATATATCTATGACATCAAACATTTATCATTACAAGTTAAAAGTTTTCATTTAATTGTTTAAAATATGTATCATTATATATTCTAACAAGCTTGCTAAATAGCATATCAGAACGTGTTATTTCTTCATATGAATAACATAATACACTTTGATACATTTCTCTATCTTTCCTCATTCCAACTCTAGGCTCACTCATACACACTTATCAAATTAACTAAACTTCATATCTAGGTCATGTCCACTTTATTAAACTTCTTGTCTAGGTTTATTATGTCCTAATCATTAGAAATATTTTACTTTTTTTCCTTCATATTTTGTTGTTTTTTTCTGACTAAAAGAAACCTTTACCGTATTGATTTTAGAATTGTTCTATTGGTACAAAAAAGCAGTTAACAAATACAGATCCATGTAAAAATATTCTAGTACCCATTCAGTATGTTTTCCTGGTGTGTGTGTGGGAGGAGAGTGTCTGTGTTTTCTTCTCTATGTGTTTTTTAATTTTTCATGCTATTTCTTTGAATTATGATTTAATATTCCCTTCTTCAATATTATAGTAATCATGAATTTTCTCCAACTGCCTATTCCTATATATGTCTAATATATTTCAATTTTTTTCTGAGAATGCACTTATTATTTAGTAATTCTAAGTGCATATTGTTGGATAAAAGTCTGTACATGAAAGAACTTATGTATGTATATCCTGTTTGCCTTTTTATCGTGGTTATAAAACACATTATGACCTAGTAGGATAAAGTTTATTTCAACTTATAGTGTATGACCTGCAGTGAAAGAAATTTAAGCAGGAGATTGAAAACAGAACTAACTCAGAGGCTATGCAGAAATGCTGCTTATAGGCTTGCTGAAGCTTGCTCAGAAACCTTTCCTAAGCACTCTGGGCCACCTGCTTAAGAGTGGCACTGTTTACACTGGCCTGGGCCCTCCCACACTGTCAGTAATCAAGAAAGTAATTACTTAGTTCACAGAAAACACTGATTTCTAGACCAGGATTCCTCTTCTCAGATATGTCTAAATTTGTGTGACATTGACTAAAATCAAACAACAAAATATATACTTAATCTATATACATTATAGTTCTATAGTGTTTTTAAATTTTCTGTTTTACTGTTAAGATGTGTTCTTGTATTTGGTTTGGAAGTATTTCATTGGGAATTCTTGCATTTGTATTCATAAAAGAAATTAGTCTATAATTCTTAGTTTGTTGAGATTTTATGTATATTAGGGATCTGGATAACTGTTGGTGATTAAGATTTTCTCAAGCAAATTTAACTGCCATCTAAGCAGAGAAGTAAAAGAAGTAAAAGACTTCCTCTCAAGTCATCTTCTTCTAGGCTTGTAAGATGCACGCATATCTTTAGAAGTTACTGATGACTAAAGGCATCTCACACTGAAATAAATAAAGATTACCCTGGCACAAACTTGTCATACAAATTCACTCGTATTCTTAAAAAGAAAATAATGTTTCTAGAATCATGGCCATGATGTTTGGCTTGCCAAGTTCAAACTCATTTATTTATGATAAAATTTCTGATGTTTTCTTAAAGAAGTAAAGTAATAGATTGCTTTAGCACACTACCTTCTTTAACCCTAGTCCCCTATGTAGTGGAATGAACTAGTTAGTTATACAGTTCATTACTCTTCATGAAAAAGATGAGGTCTGTTTTACCATCAGCTAAGTCTTCTACATTTATTTTGTACCACATGACTATGATCTGGATTTCTATTTTCCCAATCAAAATTCAATCATTTCTTTTGTGTTTTCTCAAATGTCCTTGAATGTATTTAAGATCAGTTGTGCTTTAGGAATCCCCAGCTCAGTTCAGCCCACCTTATCATCTTGCTTTTATATGAGCATTTCTGTTTTCCTGCAATGCTTTTAATTTCTGTTTCATTTCCCAGAATGTCATTTCAAAACACTAAACTTTCTTTGAGATGTTTTTGAAAGCCTGAAATTGCCTTGAAAATACAAAGATATTTTCAGTGAACTTTGCTCTTTTTCATTAAACATCATCACGGGAACTACAGGACTCATTTGCCCTTTGTGGAGTTTCTGTGTGGTTTTGTTTTTCCTTAGTTAGATGCATGAATTTCCAGCAAACTCTTTTGCTGTCTATTATTCACATTTTAATTTTTTCCTCTTTTTTTTCATTTTTATTGATTATTTTATTTGTTTACATTTCAGATGTTATTCCCCTTACCAATTTCCCCTCCACAAGCTCCCTGTTCCCTCCTTTCTTCCCCTGCCTCTATAAGGGTGCTCCCCTACCTGCTCAGCCATCCTGCCTCAGCACCCTAGTATTCCCCTATCCTGGGTCATCAAAATTCTACAAGAACAAAGTTCCCCTCCCAGTAATGCCAGTTAAGGCCACCCTCTGCTACATATCCAGCTGGAGCCATGGGTACCCCTGTGTGTACTCTTTGGTTGGTGGTTTAGTCTCTGGGCGCGTTGAGGGGTCTGATTGGTTGATATTGTTGTTCTTCCTGTGAAGTTGCAAACCTCTTCAGCTCCTACAATCCTTGCCCTAACTTCCTCATTAGGGTCCCGGTGCTCAGTACAATGTTTGGGTGTGTACATCTACATTTGTATTGGTCAGGCTCTGAGAGAGCCTCTCAGGATACAGTTATACTGGGCTCCTGTCAGTAAGCCCTTCGTGGTATTAGCAATAACGTCTGAATTTGGTGTCAGCAGATGGAATAGATCCTTAGGTGGGGCAGTCTCTGCATGGACTTTCCTTCAGTTTCTGCTCCACTTGTTTTCTCTGCATTTCCTTTTTTTTAATTATTTATTTATTATTGGATATTATATTTACATTTCAGATTTTATCCCCTTACCCCATTCCCTCCCCCCAGCCCAGGAACCCCTTATTCCATCCTCCTCCTCCTGCTTCTAGGAAAATGTGCCCCAACCTAACACCCCACTCCCACCTCCCCACCCTCGAATTCCTTCACACTCGGTGTCTAGCCTTCATGGGACTAAGGATCTCCTCTTCCACCTATGCCCGACAAGGCCATCCTCCCCTACATATACAGCTGGAGTCTGCATTTCCTTTTGACAGAAGAGTTCAGGATTAATATTTTTGAGGTGGGTGGTTGGCTCCATCTCTCAGCCAGGGGCTGTACCTATCTACTGAATATGGTCTCTACAGGTTCTCCCTTCCTTTTGCTGAGTATTTCAGCTAAACTCTTCCCTGTTGGATCTTAGAAACCTCTTGGGTCTCTGGCATCTGGGACTTCCTAGTGACTACTCTCAGTTCCCTCTCTCCCACTGCTACACATCTACTTTCAAGTTCTGTACTTGAAAAGTAGACCCTCTGTATTTCTCATTTCCTCCCATATCTGAATTGCCCCCCCTTGTTACTCCCTCCTCTCTCCCTCCCAGGTCCCCCCCTCTCTACTTCCCAGAGATTATTCTCTATTATTCACCTTTTCAAATATAGACAATTATCTGAAACATTTATTATTAAATACGGTATATATCTAATAGTAGGTTTACATACTGCTTACCCACAGTCTCACCAAATAGTATTTGTTTTGTCTAGAAATCATATTTTCACTTATTTTTTTTATTATTATTTGGTAAGTCAGTCTGGGAAAGGGAAAGCTCTTATACCCTAAGGTAATCTGTTAATGGTGTTTCCTCTTCTGACTTTGTTGGTTATAGCACTTTGAAAAGTGCAAAATTTTGCAGAAGTTGTTGATATACTTCACATGTGAATTTACCCAGCAGCTGCTCATGCAGAGCTAGAGTCGCTACTATGCCATGCCCCTAACTTCTACTTTTCAACAATTTCTGCATAGGCTCTTCTGTTCAGTGGCACTTAATTATGCATTAATTATTATTAATTAATTATTAATTAAAATTGGGTTTACCTTTTGAGACCTTAAGAGGTTTGTGTTTCATTACAACTGTTTTTATTTGAATCTGCAACATGCCCCATACAATTAATTCTTATGGATTTTGAATGTCAAATTCTTTCTATATACTTCAAAGATATAAATTATCTCCCTCATTTTTCTCCTTTTCATCCTGCCCTTGTTTATTGCTTCCTCCCCTTCTTCCTCTCATTTATGCCTTTTATTATCATCAATAAATAGGAATTTAAGAGAAATGATATCAATTTGAAAAAATTAACCTGAAATCTCTGTTTTAATAAAGTAAAATAGAGAGCAAAACCAAAAACCTCTTTTTAAACATAAATTTATTATAACAGAGTTTAATATGTAATATTACACTCAATTAAAACTTTTGAGACTTCTTGGCACTTATTTTTTATTGTTCCTTAGAATCCAATTTCATAATACATTGTCTATTAAACAGATTTCCACTGAAATAGAAATTCTTAAATATAACATAATTTTATCTATGTCCTTTTCAGTGCATATATATGATGCTGTTTTACAGTTTAGCATTATGAATATGTTGATTTTTAAACTTTTTCTTGATAGTCTCCTTTATTTAGACTGTGGAACATTATTTTTTTTAAGATAGTTTTCATTTAGTTTAGTCATACTTTTCACATTCCTTATCTCACCCTGTTTTTTTAACTGTAAAAAGTTCATTTTAATGGTTTATAACAAATATTTACTGCCATTTCCAACTTATGTTTTGTGGAAATGAAAAAAAAACTTGTGAAATATCCAATGCTACGGAACTTAAGAAATTTTACAATTAAGCTGCTCAGCACAAATAAAAACCAAATCCCCCAACTAAGAATATTCTTGCCTTGTATATTAACTACAGAAATTTATGTCACCATTTTAAAAAAAGGTATTTTTTTATAAAGATATCCTTAAAATGTGTGTGTTTTAAATTCATTCATAAAGAGATAAAATTTGGCTACAACCTAAAAGAAAAATTATAATGTTTTGTTGATATTAATGAATTTTAATTTGTTTTAAAGTCACCTCACATCATTTTAACTTAATATTAAGAATGATTAATACAAGTTAATTAACTGGCTTATAATTATCTGAAAGTAAGTTGATTGCCTCAAATTTGAGTCTCTTTTTCTTTTTCCACTTATTTTATTGGATACATTCTCTATTTACATATCAAATGTTATCCCCTTTCCCAATTCCCCCTTTGAAACATTTTATTTGATCCCCCCTCCTCTACTTCTATGAGGATGTTCCCCCACCCACTCACCCACTCTTGCCTCCCCGCCCATAAATTCCCTTAGACTGGGGCATGAAGCATTCACAGGACCAAGGGCTTCTCTTTGTATTGAAGCACAACAAAGAAATCCTCTGCTACATATATAGATGGAGCCATGTGTCCCTCCATGTGTACTCTTTGGTTGGTGGTTTACTCTGTGGGAGCTCTGAGAGGTTTGGATGGTTGATGTTATTGCTGTCCCTATGGGGTTAAAACCCCTTCCGCTCCTTCAGTTCTTTCTCTAGCTCCTCAATTGTAGATCCCATAGGGAACTTTTGCTCAGTCCAAAAGTTGACTGCAAGCATCTCCCCAGTATTTGTCAGGCTCTAGCAGAGCCTCTCAGAAGACTGCTATATCAGGCTCCTATCAGCAAACATTTCTTGGCATCCACAATAGTATCTGGGAGTGATGACTGTGTATGGGATGGATCACCAGGTGGGGAAGTCTTTGGATAGTCTTTTCTTCAGTCTCTGCTCCACACTTTGTCTATGTACTGATCCCATTAGTATTTTGTTCCCCTTTCTAAGAAGGACAAAAGCACCCACATTTTTGTCTTCCTTATTCTTGAGTGCCACGTTGTCTGTGAATTGTATCTTTGGTATTCTGAGCATTTGGGCTAATATCCATGTACCAGTGACTGTATACTATGTGTGTTCTTTGGTGATTGGGTTACCTCACTCAGGATGACATTTTCTAGCTCTATCCATTTGCCTAAAATTTTCATGAATTCATTGTTTTTAATAGCTGAATAGTACTCCACTGTGTAAATGGAAAACATTTTCTGTATCCATTTTTCTGCTGAAAAACATCTGGGTTCTTTCCAGCTTCTGCCTATAATAAATAAAGCTGCTATGAACATAGTGAAGCATGTGTCCTTGTTATATGTTGGAGAATCTTTTGGGTATATGCCCAGGAGTGGTATAACTTCTGTCACATAATAATCAAAACACCAAATGCACAAAACAAAGAAAAAATATTAAAAGCAGTAAGGGGAAAAGGTAAAGTAAAATAAAAAACAGACCAATCAGTATTACACTACACTTCTTACCAGAGACTATAAAATCCAGAAGATCCTGGACAAACATCATACAGACCCTAGGAGAACATAAATGCCAGCCCAGGCTACAATACACAGCAAAACTCTCAATTACCATAGATGGAGAAACCAAGATATTCCATAACAAAACCAAATTTGCACAATATTTTTACAAAAATCCAGCCCTACAAAGAATAATAAATGGAAAACTTCAATACAAGGAGGGAACAAAACCCTAGGAAAAGCAAAAAAGTAATCCTCTTTCAACAAATCAAAAAGAAGATGGCCACAAAAGCATAATTCCACCTTGTACAACAAAAATAACGGAAAACAACAATCACTTTTCCTTAATATCTCTTAACATCAATGGACTCAATTCCCCAATAAAACAACATAGACTAACAGACTGAATACATAAACAGAACCCAGCATTTTGATGCATACAGGAAACACACCTCAATGATGAAGACAGACACTACCTCAGAGTAAAAGGCTGGAAAACAATTTTTCAAGCAAATTTTCCAAAAAAACAAGCTGAGATAGTCATTCTAATATTAAATAATATTGACATTCAACCAAATGTAATAAAAAAAAAGGAAGGATACTTCATACTGACAAAAGAAAAACTCTAGCAAGATGAACTCTCAATTCTGAACCTCTATGCTCCATATGCAAGGGCACCCACATTCATCAAAACAATTTTACTAAAGCTCAAAGCACACAAGGTACCTCACAGAATAATAGTCAGAAACTTCAACACCTCACTCTCAGGAATGAACAGGTCATGGAAACAGAAACTACATCTAGACACGGTGAAACTAAGAGAAGTTATGAACTAAATGGACTTAGCAGATATCTATGGAATATTCCAACCAAAAACAAAAGAATATACCTTCTTCTCAGCACCTCATGGTACCTTCTCCAAAACTTTCTTTGTTTTTTGACCATATAATTGGACAAAAAACAGGCCTCAACAGATACAAGTACATTGAAATAATCCTGTGCATCCTATCAGAACACCCTAGAATAAGGCTGATCTTCAATTAAAAACAAAATCAACAGAAAGCTCACAAACACATGATAGATAATCAGTGCTCTACTCAGTGATAACTTGGTCAAGGAAGAAATAAAGAAAGAAATTAAAGACATTTTAGAATTTAATGAAAAGAAGGCATATCATTCCAAAATTTATGGGACACAATGAAAGCAGTGCTACAAGAAAATCACATAGCTCTGAGTGCCTCCAAAAAGAAACTAGAGAAGGCATATACTATCACACAAGTTTGATAGCACACTTGAAAGCTTTAGAAAAAAAGAAAAGAAACAAATATATCCAAGAGGAGTACACTACAGGAAATAATCAAACTCAGGGCTGAAAATAAACAAATAAAAAGAAAAAAGATCTATACAAAGAATAAAGAAACCCAGGAGCTGGTTCTTTGAGAAAATGAACAAGGTAGACAAACCCTTAGCATGACTAACCAGAGGACACAAAGTCAGTATCCAAATTAATAAAATCAGAAATGAAAAGGAAGACATCAAAAATGGAAACTGACTATCATTTTAAATTTTAGAAGTAACACAACTCCAATGGTATATATCATGACACTCAAGATGGCTTCTAACTCTTAAAACTTGAATTTCCATCCGATATTTTCAATAAGATATAAAGCATCAATCTGTTGTTCCAAACACTGATATAAATCCTCTTGTATACTCAACACATTAGTAACATTCTTTTGCTAAATTATTAACTAAAGTAGCTGTCTTTAACTTCATGTGTCAAAGCTATTGCAGAAGCAGTGGTGCTAGCAATTAATGTAATTAAAGCTGTTATACCAGCAATAATCAAGCCCATTACCATCTTGATTCTGCTTTAAGCTTAACTTACTTCTTTGAGCACTTGCAAGCTTTTTCAGAAAAATCAAGGTTTTCTAATACTTAGGGTAGGAGGACAAAAGCTGGTTGATAGACTCCCATAATAGACATGTCAGGTATCCACACACTAACACAATTAGAACGTATAAAGTCAATGAAACTTACAATAAATATTGTAGAAGAGACAAAAGTAAAGGAACAAGTTTGAAGGGTATTTGGCATAATTCTAACACCTCTCTGGATGTTTTAAGTTTGTGTAGTGAGATTATGAATTTAATCTGCTCTGCTGAGCTTTGATGCTGCAGATAATGCTGATAAAATTATCTATGGTTTGAGGTCAGTATTTCTATTTTGGTCAAACCTAAGTAATGGCATGTATAGACTGATCATGATAGTCCTTTTTGACCTGGGAATACCTTTATTCCTGCTCATCATGTTAAAGTTTGTCTCTAACAACATAAGATGCTGGCAGCCAAAGTACATGGCTTGAACCTGAAAATGGACACCCACTTTATTATTAAAATGAGTTATTAATTTAACGGGCTGGCAAGTCAAGGACTCGTGAGATTCTGCACAGTCTTACCAACCTAACTTTGAAGGAATCTGATATTGTCCAAGGACAAGAAAAGGGACTTCAGGCAGGAATCTGACATTAAGCTAGAACAAAGAAGTAATTTCAGGCAGGAATCTAAATCTTAGGCTAGATCAAAGAAGTAATTACAGGCAGGAAACTAAACCTTAAGCTAGAACAAAGAAGTAGGCATCAGGCATGAAAATGATTTTGGACTAGGACAGGGAAGTAGGCTTAGATATTTTAGTAATCCTAATAAGCTCTTAAAAAACGTGATCGTGGGACTCTATTTATTGTCTTGCTTGTTCCTTGACTATTTGCATCTATAGTATTGCTAGTTCCTCAACCTAGAACTGACCTTAATACTTGCATGTAATTTAAACAGTATAAAAGCAAAAAAGGAGGAGGAGGAATGAGATATATGACTAATGAAGGATGGAATGGGGAAAGGGGATAATATCTCAAATGTAAATAAATAAAATATCAAATAAAAATATGACTGGAAAGCAGAAAAAAAGATAAAATGGAAACTGAGGAAATTTAAGCATTCATCAGATTCTACTACAAAACCCTAAAATGAACAAAATTGAAAAATGTGAATGAAATGGACAATTTTCTAGACAGATACCAGGTGCCAATATTAAATAAGAATCAGATAATTCATCTAAACAGTCCTATAACACCTAAAGTAATAGAAGCAATCATTAAAAGTCTCCCAACCAAAAACAAACAACAAAACAACAACAAAATGGGTCCAGATGGGTTTACTGAAGAATTCTATCAGACCTTAAAAGAAGATCTAATACCAGTACTCTTCAAATTGTTTCATAAAATAGAAACAGAAGGAATACTACCCAATTCATTCTATGAAACCACAGTTTTGCTTATACCTAATCCAGACAAAGATTCAACAAAGAAAGAAAAATTCAGACCAATTTTTCTATGAACGTTAATGAAAAATATGCAATAAAATTCTCACAAACTGAATCCAAGAACACATCAAAATGATTATTCACCACAATCAAGTAGACTTCATCCCAGGGATGCAAGATGGTTCAATATACAGAAATCCATCAATGTAATCCACTACATAAACAAACTTAAAGAAAAAAACCCACATGATCATTTCATTAGATGCTGAGAAAACATTTGACTAAATTCAACATCCTCTCATGTTAAAAGTCTTGGAAAGTTCAGGAATTCAAGGCCCATACCTAAACATAGTAAAAGCAATGTATAGCAAAACAGCAGCCAACATCAAACTAAATTGAGACAAACTTGAAGCAATACCCATAAAATCACAGACTAAACGAGGCTGCTCACTCTCTCCCTATCTATTCAATATAGAACTTGAACTTTGGTACACGCCTTTAATCCCAGCACTTGGGAGGCAGAGGCAGGCAGATTTCTGAGTTCGAGGCCAGCCTGGTCTACAGAGTGAGTTCCAGGACAGCCAGGGCTACACAGAGAAACCCTGTCTCAAAAAACCAAAAAAAAAAAAAAACAAAAAAAAACCCCAAAAAAAGAACTTGAACTTCTATATAGGACAATTAGACAACAAAAGGAGGTAAAAGGGATACAAATTGAAAAATAAGAAGTCAAAATATCACTATATGCAAAAAATATTTGCAGATGATATGATAGTATACTTAAATGACCCCAAAAATTCCACCAGAGAACTCCTAAACCTGATAAGCAAATTCAGCAAAGTGGCTGGATATAAAATTAACTCAAACAAATCAGTAGCCTTGCTCTAATCAAACAGAAAATGGGCTCAGAAAGAAATTAGGGAAACAACACCTTTCACAATAATTCCCAATAATATAAAATACCTTGGTGTGACTCTAACCAAGCAAGTGAAAGATCTGTATGACAAGAACTTCAAGCCTCTGAAGAAAGAAATTGAAGTAGATCTCAGAAGATTGAAAGATCTCCCATGCTCATGAATTGGCAGAATTAATATAGTAAAGATGGCCATTTTCCACATGCAATCTACAGATTTAATGCAATGCCCATCAAAATTCCAACTCAATTCATTATAGAGCTAGAAAGAGCAGTTTTCAAATTCATTTGGAATAACAACAACAACAAAACAAGATAGCAAAAACTACTCTCCATAATAAAAGAACTTCTGGGGTAATAACAATCCTTGACCT
Organism: Rhabdomys pumilio; assembly: GCA_030674055.1. Lineage (NCBI taxonomy): Eukaryota > Metazoa > Chordata > Mammalia > Rodentia > Muridae > Rhabdomys > Rhabdomys pumilio. Next base: position 99,815,211 of record JANHMN010000004.1, on the reverse strand, counting down.
CAAGCTGTACTATAGACCAACAGTGATTAAAAACTGCACGTTATTGGTGGAGAGACCAGTATGTAGAATAACGGAATAGAATTGAAGACCCAGAAATGACCCACACACCTATGGTCACTTGATGTTTGACAAAAGAGTTAAAACCATCAAGTGGAAAAAAAAGACAGCATTTTCAACAAATAGTGCTGGTTTAACTAGATTTCAGCACATAAAAGAATGCAAATCAACCCATTCTTATCTCCTTGTACAAAACTCAAGTCAGAGTAGATCAATGACCTCTACATAAAACCTGATACACTGAATCAAATAGAAGAGAAATTGGGGAACAGCCTCAAACACACTGGCACAGGGAAAACGTTCTTGAACCCCCTCTCCTCCAAGTTTCCTCTCACACAGGTTCTTACTTCATTCCCATTAAGAAGGGAGACACTCCCCCATTGTATCATATTCCCCCAAATATCAAGCTACTGCAGGACTATGCGTATCCTCTCCCGTTAAGGGCAGATAAGGCAGCCCAGTTAGTGGAATGGTATCCACAGGCAGTCAACAGATTCAAGGACAGATCCTTCTCCAGTTGTTGGAGGACTGACATGAAGACCATGCTGAACATCTGCTACATACTTGCAGGGTGCCAAGGTCTAGCACATGTTCACTCACTTATTAGTGGTTCTTTCTCTGGAAGCTCCCAAGGGTCTAGGATATTTAACACTGTTAGTCTTTCTGTAGAGTCTTTGTCCTTGGCAAGTCCCTAAATCCTTCCCCACCCTCTTCAACAAGACTCTTTGAGACATCTAATGTTTGGCTGTGGGTCTCTGCATCTGTATCCATTGGCTGCTGTGTGGAGTCTCTCAGAGGACAATTCTGCTAGCCTACTATCCACAAGCATAACAGTATCATTAACCATGTCAGGGATTGGTTCTTGCCACTGGGAGGGGCCTCAGTTTCGGCTAGTCATTTATTGGCTATTCCCTCTGGCCTTGCTCTATCTTCACTACTAGCAGGCAGGACATATTTTAGTTCACGGTTTAATGGGTGGATTGCAGTTCTTATCCCTCCACTGGGAGTCCTTCCTGGCTACAGGGATGGCCACTTCAGGATCTGTATTTTCCATTGTTTGAAGTCTCAGCTAGAATCATTGCCATAAACACCCTGGGGCTTCTGCCCATCAATTCCAGGTCTCATACAGGTCCTAGAGATGCTCACTCACTACCTGCCACTAATTTCTGTTCTCTCTCTTGCTCTCCACACATCTGATTCCACCACTTTCACCAACTCCACTCTCCAGCTCCTCATGGATCTAAATCCCTCCCTTCATCCCTGTAACATCTATTTTATTTCACCTAATGAGAAAGTTTCAACCATCCTCCTTTGGGCCCTCCTTATTATTTTGTTTCTTTGGGTCTGTGGATTGTAGCGTGGTTACCCTGTACTTTATCTCTAATATCCACTTATAAGTGAATTGAATGCAACAAATGTCTTTTGGGTCTGTGTTACCTCACTCACAATGGTGTTTTCTAGTTCTATCCATTTGCTGGCCAAATTTATGATGTTCTTCTTTTTAATAGCCAAGTATTATTCCATTGTGTAAATAAACCACATTTTTGTTATCTATTCTTTAGTTCAGAGACTTCAGGGTAGTTTCCAGCTTCCGGTTATTAGAATAAAATTGCTATGTTCACAGTTGAGCAAGTTTATTTGTGCAATGGTGAAGCATGGTTTGGATGTTTCCCTTATGAGCATTGATATAAAAATACTCAATAAAACATTTGAAAACTGAATCTAAGTACAGATCAAAGACACATATGTATATATATTATGGGATACAGAGAATTCTCAACAGAGAAATAACTATTGGCTGAAAAATACTTAAATAAATGTTACACTTAAAGAAATGTTCAAATGTCCTTAACTATCAAGTAAGTGAAAGTCCTTGGAGCAAGGTGAACACTTCTACATTGCTGCTGGGTGTGCCAACTTATACAACCACTCTGGAAATCCAATTTGTTGTTTCTCAGAAAACTGTAAATATTTCTACGTCAAGACCTAAGTATAACACTTCTTACTTTCTATAACACTTGAAAAGCAGGGAAAATCTTCAAATTCTAAAAATGTGAATTCATGAATTAATGAAGAACAGTATTTGGAAAAATGAAACTGTTTAAAAAAGATTCTCAAACTTTAATTCATACCATGCAGATATTAATTATTGATATAGACATACTTTTCACAAAGTTATGTATACCTAAAGCATGAAAAAATCTGCACTTTTATGAATAACTTCCTTTTTATAGACAGCAGATATCTTTATCCCTCTTGTAATGGAATATTTTCCAGGTAAGCCTGTGAAATCTGTGATACGACTGAAATATTACTCATTTTCATTGTTATTTATGCACATATTCTCACACAATCCATCTTCTTTAGTAAATGAGAAACTCTAATATGATATTATCTGGTAGCATTTTCTTTAGAATTTCATTATAATATACGTTTTGTTGGATAGTTTTTATAAAAGAAATTTCACAACATATATTCTATGAAAAATCATATTATTTATTATGTATAATGTAAATATAATATTTAGTCTCATGGATTGTAAGCTTTGAAAGGACATCTTATGTTCAATTTGGAATCATATGCTTGTATAGATGTCTATGTTTTCTAAGCCTGGTTAGTTCTATTAGCCTGCTCCTTTTCGTGATTATGTTGACCCAAACAACAGAACTCAGTGTCTAATAAAGTTCTCATGTAGAAATGTTAGATTTAAATTATTGTCTGCACTTCAGACACCTGAAATGGAATCCAATTTGTTGCCTACCAATATAAGCTCTTCCTTTAAGAAACCACAACTAGTCCATTATCCAATTAACAGATTTTGTTCCTGCTTTGACTGGATTAACTTTCTAGAATGACTGAGTATTTATCTGCATTTTCCAGGAAACACAAAACTATAAGCTAGTAAAGTAATTCTACCCAATTCCACCTTCTCTCATTCCTCAGCAGTCTTTTTACTGGTGTTCTGTGATGCCTGACGCCTAAGGCACTCAGTCAGTAAACAAGCTTTAGATAGAACTGAATGCTCAGAAGTACAATTAGCAGCAGGATTGTTAAGACAAAGTATAAAAATAAATACATTTTGAAATATCAAGTTTTATTCAACTTTAAATTTTTTAACAATTGCTTATTATCAAAATAAACTATTAAATCCATAAGTAAATAATTTACTTCAATTAAGTATATATTTGATAGAGAATTTGACAGTTTCACTGTCTGTAATAAGAAGTAATAAACATTCATATATGAAGAAGGCCGTCATACAGATAGTGTTTTGAAACAATAAAATAATGTTTATACTGTTTGCTAATCTAATGTAATATATGGATAATTTTAATTATATTTTGGGAGTTTTTAGTTGATATATGAAAGTAATAATAATTTTTACATAAATATTTTGCATTGTTTTATCAAATTTTATATTTATATGTAAACTATATACAATACTATATTCCAAACAAAGTACTTTACTTTTCACGGTTGTGGCTGGCATGGTCTGATCAATAAGCATACTTTACTGAAGAGTTTTAGACTGTGGTTTGCTAGAAACCTCAAGCCAATCATGGTGGATAAAGTTCTTTCCTTCATGCATGAAACCAACTTCTAAGTTACACAATGATTACTAAATCTTCATCAATTTTAAATATGTGCTACCATGTCTAAATGACAGATAGAGGAACATGAATGAACTTTTGTTCATTCAAGAGGTAGATCTTCTATGAATCATTGTGATGTAACTTAGTTAAGAACATGTGACAGTTTTGTTAGGCTTCAATATGGTATGTTCACTTTGGTAATGATTTCATAAAGATTTATAAAAAAATTACTTGTGAGACTTTTCAGTGTTCCCATCCTGGGTGTTGTGTTGGAGCTGCGGTTCACATCTGGACAGACCACACCAGGCCAATGCGGTTCCACCTGGCAGAGGTTTATTGTGGGTGCAGGGGCAAAGAAGGTTGATGAAGACAAAGGAGGAAAGAGAGAAAATAAGAAAAAGGGGCAAATTTCAGAAAAGGTCTGCCTTTTATTTAAGCTGTGATATAACCACTAGTGGGGAAAGGTGGGAAGTAGACTCTGGGAACATATGTGATTGTGGTGGCAGCAGATGCACAGGTCCATGGCGCCTATGAGTGACATCACTGGGTTCAGAGGCAATCAGCCAAGAAGGTTCCTGATACCAAAAACTGAGAAGACATCCTTGGCTTCCTGTGATACTTCCTTGGGTTGCTGTGGTACTTGGAAAAAACAACAGAATATATGATGATGATAAGCATATAAACCATTTTTATCACATTAAACTATATCACAGATATTGAACATTTTGTGAAAAAAATCTGGAGTCTTAAAACATTATTACAAAATATCAAAATTATGTGAAATATTTATATTGTTAAAAGTGAATACATATTAGTTGCAAATAATTTTGATTAAAACAAAGTTTTACAAATTGAAACACTGACATTGAAATTTAAGCACATCCATTGCTGCTTTCTGAAAGTCTGCTAGAGAAAATAACACTAAAGACACAAAAGAACTTGAAAATCAAAGAACAAAGAAAATTTAAAAAGTAATAGCAACCAGAGAGGATAGGTGGTAGTAACATTAGATGTGTACAAATAATTCCAGGTATGCTGATACCACTGCAAATATGATAGAGAACTGGGAAGTAGCACTTGCTGCCAGGATTTTGGAAGTCCCAACAAACCAGGATATTGACACAACCTTTACAGGGTTTTATTGGGGCTGAAAATTGTCTTTGTAGTATTTGGGTTTACAGTTTTAAAAGAAATATTTATTTTATAATATCTTCCAATTCTCAGAGTACTAAAAGAATTCAGGGTTTTTGGTTTTCTTTTGAAATATTAATCATTAAGATACTTCAGAATTTTGGCCATTGGGGCTAGCAGAAATTAGAGCTAGACTCCAAGATTCATTGTCTCTGAAAATATTTACTCTAACAGAACCTAGCAGACATTTAGTACTAATGAATATGTTATGTGAGTAGATTCTAATCTGTGGAATGTGGACAAAATGAAAACCATCAATCATTGATGTGTAATTATAAACAGTGAGGCTCCACATTCTGCTCACCCACAAATAAAGCACCATTTGTCGAAGATACTGTTTTTACCCATTTTCTTTTTTAAAGTTATTTTATTTATTTACATTTCAGTCATTGCCTTCCTCAGTCCCCCTTCCCACAGTTCCTCATCCCATTCCTCCTCTTCTTGACTCTGAGAAGGTGCTCAGCCCCCAGTCAGAAATCCCCATTCCCTGGGGCCTCAAGTCTCTCCACTTTTTCCATTTTCTATTTCTGGTCCTTTTATCAAAAGTCAGGTGTCCAAAAGTGTGTGAATATATGTCTTAGTTATCAACTTGATTCCATTGATCAATGAGTTTGGTTTTATGGTAATACTACTCAGTTTTCATTACTATAGTTTTATATTAAAAATTGATATTAGATTTGGTGTGATCTCCAAAAGTTCTTTAATTATTCAATATTAACTATTCTAAAAACTTTGTGTTTCCATTTGAACCTGAAAATTGCCCTTTCAAGATCTGTAAATAATTGTATTTATAATTTTAATGGTTATTGCATTCAATGTATAGACTGTGGTTGAGAGGATGGCCACTTTTATTATGCTAATCCTACTGATTAATGAACATGAAAGTTTTTTTTTTTCACCTTCTTATATCTTCTTCAATTTCTTCAATAACTTCAATTTTTTTATTATACAAGCCTTTAACTTACTTGGTAAAAGGTACCTCCAAGATATTTTATAATATTTAACAATATTGTGAAGGTTATATTTCTGTTATTTTGGTCTCAAAATGTTTGTAATTTGTACCTATAGAAGCTACTGATTTTTTTTAGTTAATTGTGTATCCAGGTACTTTGCTGTGTTCCTCAGATGTAGGAGTTTGTGGTGGAATATTTTTTTTGAGTTACTGATACCCCATGGTATCATCTAAAATAAAGAAAGTTTTACTTATTCCTTTCTGATTTAAATATTAAAACATATTATAAAAAAATAAAGTAAAAATTTAAAGTTGATTTCCACAACATAATACAAGTGTTGAGGTCCAGCAATCATCTCACAAACCACATTAACACTGACGTCAGTTGACAGGGATAATTTATTGAGCATATGCCCAGGACTTGTTCACCAGTACTATGGTCCAGATTTGAGCATAGAACCATGACCCTGAGTTAAGAACCTACAAGGTTTTTAAATCTAAAATCCACAAACATCTGTGACAAGTTACTTCACCAATCTGTATTTTTTTCTTTCTTTCTTTTTTTTTTTTTTTACTTTTCTTCTTCTTTTTTTTTAATAGGCAGATGTTCACAGCTAACCATTGAACTGATCAAGGGGTACCCAGGGGAGAAGTTAGGGAGGAGGAAATAAAAGTGTTTGTTACCCCATAAGGAGAGCAACAATACCAACCAACTAGAGCTCCCAAGGTCTAAACCACCAGCCTGGGAGCACATAGGGAGGACATAGGGAGCACATAGGGAGGAATCCATGGCTCCAGCCATGGCCTTGTTGGGCATAGGTGGGAGAGGAGATCCTTGGTACAAATCTGGATTTCAAGATAAGGGGTTTTCTTAGAAAAAGGTATTGTTGTATACTTATCTGCTTTCATTGGGTATTTCATAGGGTATTCAAGTGTGGCAGGTATCCTAACTTGTCTACCAGGAACAGAATTATCTAACACCCATATCTTAACTTCTCAACCAGAATGTCAGCTATCCATGTACATTTCTCTTTCTGACAAGCAGAATGTCAGTTCCAAGGAAATACTCTTGGGAACTTAAACTTTCCTCGACTACTATTCAAAATGGAAGTCTTATTCCCACCTGTTTTTTTTTTTTTTTTTTTTATATTGGGGCAAGTGTCTCTCTTATGTTGGGCTCCATCCCAGAGGCAGATTACAAAGGCAAATATCATAAAAGTTTATTCATAGGTGCAGGAAGTGCTGGTGGGTGTTTTGTATGGGTCCAAACTTATCGTGAGTAACTATACAAAACAGTTCTACTGATTTCTGTCATGATTGGTTTGAAAGGACCATAACTGAATATTTAATCAATCTTGGCAATAGAAAGGTTCATAATAACAGCAGAAACCTATAGGAAAGTTACCTTATAATGACAGGCTATAGAGGTAACAATTACCTAGGTTTTAACATTACACTTAGGCCTTAATATTTTACCTAGGTCATAATAATGAGTAATATATATATATATATATATATATATATATATATATATTAATATTTCACCAAAATTTAAATCTTGAAACTATGAAAGTAGTAATATTAAAGTGCTGTATTCTATGGAAACATGTATAACACATGAGTAGATTTTTTTCATTTTTATTGGATATTTTTATTGGATATTTTATTTATTTATTTATTGGATATTTTTATTGGATATTTTATTTATTTACATTTCAGATACCATCCCTTTTCCCCATTTCCCCTCCCTAGAAAACCCCTATCCCATTCTCCCTCCTCCTTTTTGTTTTTATATCATTTTAATTACATGCAAGTATTAAAGTCAGTCCTAGTATGAGGAACTAGCAATACATTAGATGCAAATTGTCAAGGAACAAGCAAGACAATAAACAACAAAAGTCAAAGAACAAGCACAGCAATAAACAAAGTTCCAAGATCACTCCCGTGATCACTGTACCAAGGGCTTATCAGGATGACCAAATTATCTGAGCCAGCTTCCCTGTCCTAGCCCAAGGTCATTCTCATGTCTCAAGCTTACTTCCTTGTCCTGGCCTAATATTTAGATTCATTCCTGAAATCACTTCTTTGTTCTAGCCTAATGTCAGATTCCTGCCTGAAGCCCACTTCCTTGTCCTTGACCAATGTCAGATTCTTGCCAAGCAGCCCCAAAAGCTCTTTGCCTTTTCCCATTTTTATTTCATAAACAAGACTGAGCCCGTCCTAGGTCATTCTGACAAGAATGCCTTCCTCATCTGTCATGGAATATGCACTATCAAAAGCAATGCACTAAGTAATAAAATTCATTATAGTTGATTTTATCATTTTCAACTACAAGTAAAAGGAAAGAATCTCCTCTCATTTCATGATAAAATGTTCTTGCTGTGTGGATTGAGAGTCTTTGTCTTGTTCAGAATGTATGATTATATCAGTATTTTAAATGTTGTTAGGTACTAACTGTATCTCTCTGTGCTGTTGCTTTTAATAGACACCTGTTCAGTAGTAGCTTGGTCGTGAAAAGTCAGATGTTATGTCAACTTTAGCAAAATTTGAAGACATAAATTTATCTATTTTAAACAATTGCTCTCTCTTAACAATGCAGATAACTATTATACAGATCACCAGTAAAGCATATCCTATAGTCAGATCAAAGATTAGAGATGAGAAAAAATAATATCTTAGGTAGGAGAAAGATGAAACCTAGAAGCAGCCAGCAGTTGTCTTTGTGTTTGTGAAAATTAACCGAAGTAACATGTCTTGTTTGTAAATGCTGCTATTATTTAGTTAAAGCGATGAGATAAGAACCATACCCAATTTTCTGAGGAACCACTAGACTGATTTCCAGAGTGGTTTCACCAGCTTGCAATCCCACCAACAATGGAGGAGTGTTCCTCTTTCTCCACATCCTCACCAGCATCTGCTATCACCTGAGATTTTTATCTTAGCCATTCTGTCTGGTATGAAGTGGAATCTCAGGGTTGGTTTGATTTGCATTTCCCTGATGACTAAGGATGCTGAACATTTCTTTAGGTGCTTCTTGACCATTCAAGTTTTCTCACTTGCAAATTCTTTGTTTAGCTTTGTGCCCCATTTTTAATAAGGTTATTTGGTTGTCTGGAGTCTAATTTCTTGAGTTTTTTGTTTATACTAGATATTAGCTCTCTATTGGATAGGGGATTGGTAAAGATCTTTTTCCAATTTGTTGGTTGCTGTTTTGTCCTATTGACTTTATTCTTTGTCTTACAGAAGCTTTGCAATTTTATGAGGTCACAATTGTCAATTTTGATCTTAGAGCATAAGCCATTGGTGTTCTCTTCAGGAACTATTCCCCTGTGCCCAAGTGTTCAAGGTTCTTCCCCACCTTTTCTTCTATTAGTTTCAGTGTATCTGGTTTTATGTGAAGGTCTTTTATCTACTTGCACTTGAACTTTGTACAAGGAGATAAGAATGGATCAATTTGCATTCTTCTACATGCTGATCTCCAGTTGAACCAACACTATTTGTTTGAAATGCTGTCCTTTTTTCACTGGATAGTTTTAGCTCCTTTGTCAAAGATCAAGTGAACAAAGGTGTGTGGGTTCATTTCTGGGTCTTCAATTCCATTACACTGATCTTCCTGCCTGTCTCTGTACCAATACCATGCAGTTTTTACCATTATTGCTCTGTAGTACAGCTTGAGGTCAGCTATACCACTCCTGAGCATATACCCAGAAGACGCTGCAACATATAACAAGGACACATGCTCCACTATGTTCATAGCAGCTTTATTTATAATAGCCAGAAGCTGGAAAGAGCCCAGATGTCCTTCAACAGAAGAATGCATACGTAAAATGTGGTATATTTACACAATGGTGTATTGCTCAGTTATTAAAAAAAATGAATTCAAGAAATGCTTAGGTAAATAGATGAAACTAGAAAATATCATCCTGAGTGAGATAACCCAATCACAAAAGAACACACATGTTATTCACTCACTCATAATTGGATATTAGCCCAGAAGTTCGCAATATCCAAGGTGCAACTCACAGACCACATGAAGCTCATGAAGAAGGAAGACCAAATTTTGGGTGCTTCAATCCTCCTTAGAAGGAGTAACAAAATACTCACAGAAGCAAATATGGAGACAAAATGTGGGACAGAATCTGAAGGAGGGGCCATCTGGAGACTGTTTCACCTGGGTAACTATCCCATGCACAGTCACCAAAGGTAGACATTGATGTGGATGCCAGGAAGTGCATGCTTACAGGAGTCTGATATAGCTGTCTCCTTAGAGGTCTGCCAGAGTCTGACATATTCAGAGGTGGATGTTCACAGCTAACCATTGAACTGATTATGGGGTTCCTAATGGAGAAATTAGAGAGAAGACTAAAAGAGTTGAAAGTGTTTGCAGCCCCATGTGGAGAGCAATAATACCAACTAACCCACCCAGGGTCTAAACTACCAGCCTAAGAGCACACAGGGAGGGACCCATGGCTCCAGCTGTATATGTAGGGAAGGATGTCCTTATTGGGCATAGGTGGGAGTGGATATCCTTGGTCCAATGAAGGCTGGACACCCAGTGTGGGGGAATTTGAGGGTGGAGTTTCTTTCTCTGTTCTAACTATCTGTAGGCTGAGGCCTGGTTGCTTCTAACCTTTGTACAATTCACTAGATGTAATTTTCATCTGAGTCTTACTTCTTTATAAAATCACCCTTTCTAACTTTTTCTGAACACCGGCTGCCTTTTTCATCTCACCTGTTCTGCCTCAAACTCCTCCCCAGGCTGATTGACCAAACTGCCTTTTCTCAGCTTCTAATTGAGTTCCTCTACTATGTCTCAAACTAATTCTTGCAATCTCTTCAAATCTTCTGTCACCTCATTCTCTGGTTTGTTCTGTCTTCACCTTCAACTCAACTCTATAAAACTGGCCTGGTAAAATGCCTTCTCTCTTCCTCCCCCCCCTCTCTGTCTCTGTCTCTGTCTCTGTCTCTGTCTCTGTCTCTGTCTGTCTCTGTCTCTGTCTCTCTCTCTCTCTGTCTCTCTCTGTCTCTCTCTGTCTCTCTCTGTCTCTCTCTCTCTCTCTCTCTCTCTTTGTTTCTTTCTGCTGTTGAGTTACCTCTCATTTCTGTGCTTTCTTGTGAAAGTTGGGCATATCCTATCTCTGACTCATTGTTTCCATCTTTCTGATTTTCACTTTATCTGCCCCTTAATTAGACTTCATTTTCAAACATGGTGGCTTCCTTGTATAAACTACTCTTACCTTCAATGCTAGATATTAAAGAAGTGTACTATAAATGGGTCTGTATTCCAGCCAGATAATACTGTGATAAAAGGACATGTATGAAATCTGGCTAAATCATATAGACCTAAAAGGTCTTTGGATAGGATTACTCGACAAAGCTGCCATGTTTCTCAATTAAAATTCCTATGTATCTGTAGCTGCACAGTAATTTACAGAGCTATAACAAAGTATTGAATTGCCTGTTTTTGACATGTAAAACTCAGAATTTAAGTCAACCTAAAGTCCAACAATATGGTTATCCTGAATTCTAGGAAGAATTTTTGTACTAACTGCTAGTATGTCAACTTAACAAAAGCAAGAGTTGTCAGAAAGGAACCCCAACTGAGAAAATGCCTTGATAAGATCCAGCTGTATAGCATTATATTAATTAATGATAAATGGAGAAAAATTCAGCCCACTGTAGGTAATGTTATCCTTGGGCTCATAGTCTTTAATTTTATAAGAAAGCAGGCTGAGCGATTTCTGTTCAGTAAGCCAGTAAGAAACACCCTTCCATGGCCTCTATTCAGGTGCCTACCCACTTTGAGTTCCTGTCCTGATTTCATTTGTTGAGGAACAGCAATGTGGAAGTATAAGCTTAATAAATGCTTTCCTCCACAATTTGCTTTTGGGTCATGGTGTTTCATCGCAACATGAAAAACTGTAAGTAAGATAAGTTTCCACTGAATAGGCGTATAGGTGAAAGCAATAAAGAATGTGACAGTAAAATGTTATACCTGAGAGTCTTGAGAAGTAGAGTTCTGTGGTTTGATCTTGTTTTAAGAGCAGTGAGATACAATCATAAAGGCAAAATTAAATTTTATTTTTATTTATGTATGTTATATCCTAATTGCCATTCTCTCTGCATCCTTGCCTTTCAACCCTCTGCCAAATCTCCCCTTTCAGCCCCACACCTACTCTTCTATTTCTCTTCAGAAGAGGGCAGGTCTCCCATAGATAACAACCAATCATGGAATATCAAGTTGAAGTAATACTAGGCGTCTCTTCACCCATTAAGGCTGAACAGAGCACCATAGTAGGAGGGAAGGCACCCCAAAGCAGGCAACAAAGTCAGACATAGCCCCTGCTGAAGCCACAACTATATGTGCAGAGGGCCTGGGTCAGTTCCACACAAATTCCATGGTTGGCAATTAAGTTTCTGTGAATATTTAGTAATGTGTCTCTGTGTCTGTTCCAATCAATTGTTGGATGAAGCTTCTCTGATGACAATTGTGTTAGGCATCAGTCTATAAGTGTAGCAGAATATTATTAGGAATAATTTCATTGGCTATTTTTACAGTTGAGTTACATTCTAGCATAGGTCTCTGGGCTATCCATCCTCTGGGTTCTGGTTCTAAAGGCAATATCAGGCATAAACTCGCTTTTTTTTAAAGATATCTTTTTTATGCATATTTTATTAGTTATTTTATTTATTTACATTTCAAATGTTATTCCCCCTTCTCAGACCAGATTTACTTCTGGGTCTTCAGTTTGATTCCATTGGTCAACCTGTCTGGTTTTATGCCAAAATCATGTATGTTATATTACCATTGCTCTGTAATATAGCTTAAAATCAGGGATGGTGATACCACTGGAAGTTTTTATTGTACAGAATTCTTTCAGCTACCCTGGGATTTTTGCTTTTCTATATTAAGTGTTGTTTTGTAAAGGTCTGTAAAGAATTGTGTTCAATCTGTAGATTCCTTTTTGTGGGATTACTATTTTATTACGTTAATCCTACCAATCCATGAGCATGAGAGACCTTTCCATCTTCTGATATCTTCTCCAATTTCTCTCTACAAAGACTTGACATTCTTGTCATACAGATCTTATCCTTGCTTGATTAGAGTTATTCCAAGATATTTTATGTTACTTGTGGCTCTTGTGAGCAGAGTTTTTGTGCTGATCTCTCTCTGGGCCTATTTATCTTTTGTATATAGAGGACTACTGCTCTTTTCACTTTATTTTAGTTAAATTTGAATACATTCACTTCTCAGAAGTTGTTTATCAGTTTTAGGAGTTCCCTGGTAGAATCATTGGGATCACTTATATATACTATCCTATCATCTGAAAATAGCAATATTTTTTACTTTTTCTCATCACGTTTGTATTGCTTTGCACTCTTTTAGTTGTCTTATTGTTCTATCTAAAATATAGATTATTAGATTGAATAGATATGAAGTGGAAAGCCTTGTCTTGTCTCTGATTTTAGTGGAATTACCTTCAGTTTCTAGCCATTTAATATGGTATTGACTATAGGTTACTGTAAATTGCCTTTATCATGTTTAGGCCTGCCTCTTGTATCCCTGAACTCTCAAAGACATTTTTCATTAACGTGTGCTGGATTTTGTCAAAGGCTTTTAAGCATCTAATGAGAGTATATTTCCCTCTTTCAGTTTGTTTATATGGTGGATTACATTGACGGATTTTTATATGTTGAATGATCCCTGAAGCTCTCAGTGGAAGCCTACTTGATCATGGTGTGTGATCTTTTTGATGTGTTCTTGGATTCACCTTGTGAGTATTTTATTGAGTGTTTTTAAATCAATTGTTGTGAGCTAAATTGTTCTGTAATTCTCTTTTAGTAGTAAGTATTTGTGTAGTGAGGGTACAGACTGACAGTGACCACATGAAAAGAATTTGGAATTGTTCTTTCTCTATTTCAGGAAATAAATTTGAGGATTGTTGATTATTAGCTCTTCTTTGTAGAATTTTTTATAGAACTAAAATCATCTGCCTATGAGATTTTTTTGACTCTTTCTATTTTCTTGGGGGTTATAGGTCTATTTTATTTTTTTTTATCTGATCTTGATTTAAGGTTGTTGAGTAGTCCTTGTTAAGAAAATATGCAGCTCTTTTATATTTTTCAATTTTATGAAGTTTAAGTATGGTCTAATTATTTTATTTCCTTGGTATATGTTGTTATGTCTGTTTTTTTTTTCCCTCTGATTTTGGTAATGTGAGTATTCTCTCTCTGCCTTTTAGTTAGTTTAGATAAGGGTTTGTCTATTTTGTTCATTTTCTCACAGAAACAAGATTTTCATTGATTCTTTTCATTCTTTTCTTTGTTGTACTTTATTAATTTAAGAGGTAACTATGATTATACCTGCTGTCTACTCATTTTGGATATGTTTGTTTCTTTTTATTCTACAGCTTACAGGTGTACTGTTAAGTCAATAGTATGATATCTCACTCTTTTCTTCGTGGATGCAAATAGTGCTATGAACTTTTCTCTTAGCAATGCATTAATTGTGTCTGATATGTTTGGGTATATTGTGACTTTATTTTCATTATATTCTAGAAAGTCCTTAATTTTTAAATTTCTTTCTTTATTTCTTCCTTGGTCCAGTTGTCATTGAGTAGAGGGTTGTTTTGTTTCCATGTTTGTAATTTCTGTGGTTGTTAAAATCCAGTTTGGTCCACTCCATGGTGGTCTGATATGTACTTATTTCAGTTTTTTTTTTTTTTTTTGCATGTGCTGAGATACGATGTGACTGAGTTGGTTTTTTTGCATGTTGTGACCAAGTATATGATCAATTTTGGATAAGGTTCACTGAGGTGCTGAGAAGAAGGTACATTCATTTGTGTTTGGGTGAATTGTTCTGTAGATATTTTTGTGGTCAATTTGAATCATAAATTGTGTTAATCCCATTATTTCTATTTTTAGATTCCCTCTGGAATACTTGTTCATTGGTGAGTATGGGGTAGTAAAGTTTCCCAACATTAATCTGTGGGCATTGATGTATGACTTAAGCTTTAATGTGTCTTTCACAAATGTGGATGCCTTTACATTTGGAACATAGATGTTTAGAAACAAAACTTCATCATTATCAATTTTTCTTTTGATGAATATGATTTGTACATCCCCATTTCTTTTGATCAGTTTTGGTTGAAAGTCTATTTTTCCAATATTGGAATGGCTATACTATTTTGCTTCTAGAGTCAATTTGCTTAGAAAATCTTTTTTCAGTCCTGAGCTAATTCTGTTTTTTATATTGAGATATATTTTTGAATACAGGAAAATTATTGATCTTTTTTTCATATCTATTCTGCTCTTTTATATTTTAATTGCAAATCCATTCTATTGATAATGAGAGCTATTAATGACCAAATATTGTTAAATCCTATTATTTTGTTGATAATAGCAATGCTGGTACTCCCTCTCTCTCTCTCTCTCTCTCTCTCTCTCTCTCTCTCTCTCTCTCTCTCTTTCTCTCTCTCTCCAAGATTCTCTCAGTTTATCTTTTTGTTATTGTTTCTATTTTCATTTTCTAGTCTTAAATGGTTTGTTTGTTTTTACATTTCACTCAACTATTTGTTTATATTGTCTTGGATTTCCTTAACAGACTTATTACTTTCCTCTTTAAGGACCTCTATAATCTTGATAAGTTTGGATTTAAGGCCATTTTCTTGTTATTCAGTTTTTTTTTTTGGATGATATCCAGGGCTTGCTTTAGTGGAATAGCTGGGTTCTAATGTGCTTTATTACCCTGGATGTTGTTGATTATGTTTTTATGTTGGCCCCTAGTCATCTGGGTCCAGGGTTACTATAAGTGCTGTTTTTTGAGCTTATCTTTGTTAGATGTCTATTTGGGGCATTTTTTTTTCTATTGGTTTCTGTTTTCTCTCTGGTATTCTGGCCTGAGTGGCCTGGAGTTCTGATGACCAGAAAGCCTTCAATTCCAGTAGAGTATGCCTACAAATATTTTTGTGGGCTGTGTTACCTCTGGGATTTGGGAGCCAAAACTGCTTCTGGGGTTTCAAGTACCTGGTGGCTTCTGAGATTTTGAATATTTGTTTTCTCTCTGGGGTTTCTAGTGCAATGCAACTGCCAATAAAATTTTGGGCCAGAATATGGAGCTCAGAGGAAGGACTGAGGTTTTGGCCCTTAGAGAAGCTTTAAGGAGGGTTACTGGGCAGTAGGTAGTGTCTTACCTAGGATTCCTGGTACAAACATGACCTGCAGTAAAACCAAAATCTTCTGCCAAAGTTGTGAGGCAGAATGGAGTCCAGGGGAAGAGGTGCTATTGGAGGCTTTTAAGAAGCCTATAATAAGTAGCCTCCAATAAAGGAGGCTAGTGTTATGAACAGGAATATGACAACCAGAAGAGGCTGTGCTACTGATGGTACATATATATTTTTTTATTTGTAAAATTGAAAAAAAGGTGATGAAAGAAAAATAGATAAGAGAAAAATAGTGGAGAGAAAGAAGGATGGCACACAGATGGAGGAATTTAATGGATCATGAATATGAATAAAATATATTTTACATGTAAGAAATTATCAACTCAAATTTCTGCATTGTTAATAAGCCGTAAAAGGATTGAAAAATGAGAGAGGTGTTGATATACCTATGTATGGATGAGTGTATACAAATTGCTTTGAAAAAATACTTTGAACCTGTTTGCAAGAAGTGAACCTCCCTCTGGAAATGAGACTGCCTAAAAGCAAACATACACACACACACACACACACCACAGAGAGAGAGAGAGAGTAAGAGAGAGAGAGAGAGAGAGAGAGAGAGAGAGAGAGAGAGTTACAGAGAGAGACAGAGAGACAGAGACAAAGACATAGAGATAGAAAGAAACAGAGAGACTATTTAAATTTTAAATGTGGGAGAAAATTCAGCACAAGGCACAGGGGTGAGAAGAAAGAAGACAAGGAAAAGTACTTGTCAGTTAGATAAAATAATAGATTCACTCACCTCAGTTACATCTATTATAAATTATTTTTAACTATTGTCTAAAATATTTTATTTATTTTGTATGGAAATATGTGAACTCATATTCTATCTAATATGAGGATTTCAGATGACAGTTTGCAAAAGTTGGTTCTTTCATTCCTCTATGGGGATCTTGGAAACTGGCCTTAAGTCATAAGACTTGACAGCAAGTCCACTTGCTGAGCCATCTGTCTAACAGTGGAATAAAATTTCTCAAAGCAGCTTCATGGAGTCATTAGTATGCAACTGAGTGGCACATCCATCAAATATAAACAATTACAAATTTATTTTGGTGAAAGCTCAGTGGAGGGATAAGTGAAGAATATTCTGCAGCAATTGTGTGCACTTAATCAAGAGCTTCATTACATAGCAAGTGATAGTATAGTTATGTGACAAATATTTAACTACTATGAAAACTTTTTGAATTATCTTAGAAAATGAGCACATTATTGTGTTGTTTGCTAATATATACAGTGACAATATTATAGTAAATAATGAAATAAATGAACAGTAATAGAACCAAGTCATTTCATTATATTCTAATACATTAAAATTAATAGGAAATGCATTATACTAAAGTAATGTTTCTTTTTACAGTGTATTTCCTCAAGTCTTTTTTGATACATATACTGTTTTTAACCTTCCTCCATTCTTATTGCATAATTATCACCCTAACACCACCCAATGAGAGCCCTTTACTCCATTATTTCTAGTCCTTTCATCAGATCACTCTTGTCCTGATGTTCCTGCAAATATTGCTTCCCGATTTTATTGCCTCTGCACACTCCCTTTTACTTGCCTGGCCTCTGCAGTTACTCTAGGATGTATACTAACATCTGAAGATTTAAAGATAGAAACCTCTTATAGGGAAACATATGACATTTTATCTTTGGGCACTGGGTTACTTTTCTCAATATTATTTGTTTTCTAGTTCTAGCCACTAACCAGTAAATTTCAAGATTATATTTTTTCTTTACACCTGAATGGTTTCCCATTTGGGAGTAAGTGTGTGTGTGTGTGTGTGTGTGTGTGTGTGTGTGTGTGTGTGTGTATCACATTTTCTTCATCTACTTATTGCTTCAAGGACTTTTAGGTTCTTTTCATTATTACATTTTTATAGCTAGAGCATCATGAATAGTTCTGTGCAAATATTATTGAAGTGTGGTGTTAACTCCTTTGGAAATAAACAAAGAATGGTACAGTTTGATCATATGGTAGATAGATTTATTTTTAGTTTTTCTCTTGCTTTTGTTTTGAGATTTTTTTATCTTCCATATTAGCTGCAACAGTTTGTCGCTTTTCCCACAGTAAATGAGGCTTACTTTTTCCCATTAAGAAAAGTCAACATTGCAGAAAAGGGTGCAGAAAGATTATAAGAACCAGAGGACAAGGCAATTTGATGTAAGACAATATCAGTTTATAAGGTCAGAAGCTACACTCATACATTTTCACCAGCAAGACTAGCTAAACATAAGCTGAACAAGAACAATAACAATGAATATGGCACAATAGCCAAGAACCAGTCAAAAAATGGCCTCAGCTCTACACAAATATTTATAAGAAACTATGGAATGCTGAGAGCATAATGATCTTCATCAGGGAAGACTATAACAATTTAATATCTAATTGTCAAATGGTATGACTTGAAAACATACATAGAAATAATGTCATACAGACTGAACAAGTTATATTTTCTTTTGTATAGCTCTACTTCTTATTATCCACCATGTAATGATATCATGAACTTATTGATCTGTCAATAAAAAAAAAAAAAAAAAAGAGTACACTGATGTGGGCAGAGTCCTCATGGGCCAAGTATTTCTCAATAATTGCTAATGCCAGCATGGGAGAATTTATTTATTTATTTATTTATTTATTTATTTATTTATTTAATGACCTTTTCTGAGTAAGTAAATGTTTCATATTCAACAAACACCAGACACAGAAATCTCC
The DNA here is from genome assembly GCA_030674055.1 of Rhabdomys pumilio. Lineage (NCBI taxonomy): Eukaryota > Metazoa > Chordata > Mammalia > Rodentia > Muridae > Rhabdomys > Rhabdomys pumilio. The sequence continues at coordinate 99,796,485 of JANHMN010000004.1, read as the reverse complement.
AAAAATATCTTATACTATGGCCACATGCAACAGAGTGGGAGAGATAAAGATACTGCTTCAGAAATATATGAAGTCAACCTTGATTTATAAATATTTGGCTTGAAATGCAGCTACCAATCTATGTGGTCTGTTTGAATAATCAATGACATGAAATTATCGTGGGACATGCTAGAGGGCAGTTCTTCCTCATAATCAAGAGACCATATTGTAGCTTTAACACAAGGCTCGTTTGTGGTTTTTAGTTGTGCTTATGCTATGAATCAAAGTATCAGGGGTTCATTGTGGTATATGGAAAGGATTCCTTGAATAGCAAAATATGTGTAATGTAAGATAGAAAATAAGAAATATCAAGAATAGTTCACAATAATCTCAAGTGCAATAAGAATGTTACAGATTTCAAAACTGTTTGCTCATTAACACTTGCATTTTTATTAGAAGTACTTTCTTACTGGTCAGGGTTACTAATTACTAAATAAATCAGAGCAGAATACAAACTAGGCTCTCTTTTAAGGAAGAAAAAAAATGAATGGGTACCCTGTAGTCTATGAAAACCAGAATTAGAGCTGCTCAAAACAATATTAGCTGAAAAGTTACAATTTGAATTTGAAACAGTTGTAAACTCCCAAAGGCTGAGTCCTAGAAAGCTTTGACACACATTGTTTCACTTTCATTTTACTGTACTACTTATCATTTCTCAGATTATTAGGTCTTTTCAGTAATATAGGGATAAAAACACAGATCTGTGGCTTTTAAATTTAGATACAATTATTAATTTGTGTTCTATTAGGGGTCAAAATTAAATTTTTATGATTTGAATATATGAACAAATAAATGTGTGTTTCTTTCATAAAACATCTTGTCAAAGGCATTAGTTGACAAGCTAATTTATTCAGTTTTAAGAAGGAAAATTTCAGCTAGTTTTATAATTATATTCAGTATATTTTAATTATTTTAATGACATATTGATTAAATTTAAACAAGTACCTATTGTATAAAAAATTGTACTCCTTATTTTTGTTGACATTTAATACAATTGAAGAAAAATTTAAAAAAATGCTATTTGCTACCTATTCATGTTTTACTGTAGTATGGGTTTGTTTTGTAAAATAATGATCAAAATAATATTTCTACTACTCCTTGGACAGCTTGGAAATGCAAAGACTGACCAGTGATAAGCAGAAGATGACCTGCAGCAGGTTTGCCAAACACTTGTAATATTGTTTTGACATATCAAGTATGTACTAGAATATTTTGAATTTTGTATAAAGCTTTGCAACTCTAAATTCCATATTATTTTTCAAGTTTTAATGAAGCATATTGTTCACAATTGTGACAGATGAGTTAAGGAAGAGTTAGTCACAGGAGTGGAAACATGTCTAAGTGTTAACATAGAAAATGTTTTCATTTTTTTTCTTGATAATATTTCTCTAGCTAACATAGTAGTAAGTAGAAATATTTGTTATTACCTCCGAAGAGTAAATAATATCCATCCTGCATTAGTTGCTAGGAAGAAGCAGAGAGGAAAGGTTTTCTTCTCTTCAGTGTGTAATCTGTTACTTGGTTATTAAAGGAGTCCTCCAATCAGTAGAGGAACCCACAAAATAAATCTCATTTTTCTCTTGCATTGTGGTATAGAGAAAATAATCATCTGGGTTCTGATTCTTCCTTTATCTTTTCTATGTGTATCTTTAGGGTCTTAGCAATTTCTAGTCTAAGAGACCAATTTCTGCTACTTTCCCTCAGACTACACATTGTTAAAAGTAACTATTCTTCAAGGCCAAGTTCAAATATTCACTCTCTGCTTTTCTATATTACACCACAATAATATGTGTGGCATAGGAAAAGCTTGAAACTGTCCTCCAGCAAATATTGAAAAGAATAAAAGAAAATAAAGCATTCACACTCTAGAAGGCTCAAATATAGAGTTCTCCAGCTCAATACAAGGATTAGATGCTCTCTAGGCACAGGGATCACAAGTTTCTGATCCTAGAAACAAATTTCAAGCTGAACATCTAAGCTTAGTCCAACAGAGAAAGAACAAAACTATGGAAGGAAAAGCCATGTCACATTCCCAATACCACACTGAGCTATAAATGTCCAGAAAAATAACGTATCCTCTAAACAATATCAGAAGTTTGACTATTGAATTATTTAGTAGGGACACTAAAGAGATTGAACACAAACCTGAAGTGCCAGCTTTTAGTCATTATGGCCAACATTATTTTTTCAGCCAAGTTAATTGCAGTTACACGGAATCAGGCCATCAAAACACTAATGGAATTTATGTGCAGTCTTAGTACTTAAACTACTATTGTACACCAGCTTCTAGCATTTTCACTTCGATTCTAATTGTCATTTAATATTAACATTTCTGCAGGCCAAAGTTGGTTAACAAACAGGTATATATCTCAGATTTTCCTGCACTTTTCTTCAAAGATGTACATATAACCCTCACATCAGAAATTCTCAGAAAAAGATAAACAAAATGATATATTCACCAGAAGGAAACAGAACCCTAGTGTGTGTGCACTTGCATAGAAGATGCCAATTTTCTTCATTTATATAAGTCACAAATTTTTCTGTGTCAATGTTACTTTTTAGCTTGATAATGTAAATGGAAACTGAAGAAATTTTGCTCAGTGATTCCTGCAGTGTCAGATGCTGCTATTGACAACATAATCACATATCCTACGAAAGAATGTTCTTTATTTAACAACTTAAAATCATATACTACGTGCTCATTAGATATCATGTTACAAAATAATACAATGTAATTTTGACATTCTTACAGGAAATTATAGGGAAATATAGCTACATTTCCTGAGGTATACAAACAAATTAAAGCAAAAATTTAGGTAGGAAAATGATACAAAAATAATCCTTTTCAGTTCATACATTTTTTTTGTAATAGATCTATATTCAGTGATATGTACAAAATAACTGTTAAATTCACATTACAGAACATTTGAAAGTCAGTGAGTGGCTTCTTTTATACTTGTGACATACCTTTTTTAAATATACAAAATTGATCATTGGAAAAGTATTTATATAGTAGTGTGATGCTAGTCACTTACTTCACAGTGGTTTTACGATAAAGCTCAAATGTCTCTGTTTTTATCCAGGTCTAGAGAGTATCTTGGCCCTTTATGGTTTCCAGATGTGTTTTAATAAACTTCACTATCTACTTTTTATTTGTTATTTCAGTAAGAACTTTATTTTATGCTCGTTTGCATTTTACTTACATGCTTAGCCTTAGCCCTATGCAGAGGATTAATGAGAAATGACCTGCAGTTTGGACATTTGAATACTTGGTTCCTAGTTGATAATTGTTGCTTGTGGAAGATTAGGTGGTAAAATATTACAGGACAAAGTCAGTCATTGTCACTTGTGATTGTCTTTAAGTCCTAAGACCTCCCTTATTATTTTCAGTTGTGTCTCTGTTCTTTGTGCTTATGTAGAGGATACACTCAGCATCCTGTTCAGCAACCATTCCTGCTTTTTGCTTCAGTGCCATGTTAGACTCTTGTCCCTCTTGAATTCAAATTCCAAATAAATGTTCTTTTGTAAGGTGCCTCGATCGTGGTGTTTTCTTACAGCAACAGAAAATAAGAAATACAACTTGAATGCATAGATAATTGTAATACTTCACAGCTTTATTTCATGCAAACTTCTTCAAAGCCTCTGGAAATTTTTTACTGTTTACTTTTATTATACATGAAGTTATTTTGGAATACGTGATCTTTCATTTATGCATTGTTTGAATTTGGTTTATTTATAAATGTATAGCCATACTGAGGCTAGGTAAAAGATAGCTCTATAAGAGTTTTAGAGACCATGGGGTGGTGGAATCCATCATTTCCATCCCATGAGCATTTGGTCTTAATTTTTTAGTGGTTGAGTCAAAGTAGGCAATACAACTTTCAAAACTGCAATGGAAATTTCCTATATAGAACTAATATTTCCATTCTTAGAACAATCTAAAACAGTGTTACTAAAAACAGCCCATGTGCCCATTTACAAAGAACAAATCTTAGAGCCCTTGACTTTAACTCAAACTGGATTCTTTCTCATTCATAAACAACAGTGTGACTCCTATACAGTACCTGATATTTGTATTAAAAGAATATCTTCCTTAAGAAGATATTGAGGAATTAGAGAGATAGATCAATGGTTAAGTGCAATAACTGAGCTTCCAGAAGTCTTGAGTTTTATTTCTAGCACCCACTTGTTGGCTCACAATCATCTGTAATTCCAGTTGTAGGAGATTCATTGCTATTTGCCAGCATTGCAGACACATGCTGTATAGATCTTCATGCAGTCCAAAATATCATCTCCAACCCTACACAAACAATTGTAGGCAACTAAGGACTACTGAGAGCAGAGGAAACATTTTTTCTAGGTTAGAGCACCCAATTGATCATTCCTGAAAATAATCCCAAATACTCATTCCTGAAAGAGGCAGAGAAGTAACATTACAAAAATGAACAGATTGTAATCACATTTTTAGTAACAAATACATATCTGAATGTAGCAATCATTAATGATAAAAACAGTCCATGGATTTGAAAGAGAGCAAGGAGAGACATATAGGATGGCTCACATGAAGGAATGTAAAGGGAGAAATGATATGACTATATTAGAAGCACAGATAAAGGAAGGAAAAAATACAGCATATAAAAATGAACATTGGTATAAATAAAGAAAAACACCAAATAAAATATTTGAGCTTGCTCACAGTCTTCAGTTAATTTTAATATTTATTCTGTTTTAAAACCTTTTAATTTGGCAGTTGCAACTTTTGAAGTTGCAACTTTTGAAGAGAGAACTAATAAACACCTTAAATCATAGGTGGGATATTTTATCAATATAATACACACAAGCACACGTCTTTGTATCCACACTTTAAGTCTGGTGCTACCTTTCTTTTTGTTGAAAGTTAGTCAAAAGATTTTGTTCATTTACTGCGCTTGAAATATTCTTGATGACATCCTTGGACTGAAATTCTTTGCCATGCTCTTTAGCCACTGTATTGCTTGAACCAACTACTTTGTAGGTTTCAGTCTCCATTGGGTTTCTAGAGGCATGCCATTTCTCACTTTCTTGTTATCAAACGTAACTAGCTTGGTACTATGATAAGTACAAAAGGCCCCAAACAATTTCACATCACAACTGATGTTAACAGTATTCACACAATTTAGACACTTCTGCAACAAATATCAGTTTATTGTGAGGTGAATTTTTCATAAGCTCAAACTTTATCAATATATCACATGCTGATTAATTTTCAATGTAAATCATGCTCCTGGTTATATATAATCAGAGGTCTGCAGGAAGAGTTCCTCAGGCTACACAACTGGCATTGTTTCCTTGTGCCTTCTATTTCCAGTGACCTTGCTAAAATCCACTCTGCTTGGCCTCCATGGACTTCAACAGGAGAATACAAAGTAGAATAATTTGTTTCCATGTAACAATTCTCAATGTTAATATTCTTCCCTCACAAATAAAGTATTTATGATTGTCACCATCTTGTAATAACTATGTATCACAGAATCTTAAAGAATATTTTGTTACTTAACTTTATATGATATAAATTTGCATCTTCCTAATGTAAACTGATAAAGCTTTCCATTGTCATTACAAATGTGGCAATTCCAGAAATAATGGTGGTCTAATAACTTGTTGCTCATAGAGTGCATATGGCTATGTACACCATTGCACTTAAATATATCTTAGTTAAAACTTTAATAGGCCTTCTGATGCTTCCAGTCTCTTTATCTTTAGGATTTCAGTTTCTCAGTCTTTTTTTTTAACTGAACATTTCTCAACCTATGTGTAGCTACCCCTCGGGGGTGAAAATGTCCCTTTCACAGTGATTGTCTAAGACCATATGAAAACAGATATATTTACTTTATGATTCATAAAATTAACAAAATTACAGCTATGAGGTAGCAAACTGGAGGAACAAAAATAATTTTATAGTTGGAGGTCAACACAATATGAAGAACTGTATTAATGATTCACAGCAGTAGGAAGGTGGATAACCATTGCTTTAACTTACTCTCAAAATTTAACTACCTTGAAAATATTTCTAATTTATTTTTTAAGCTCTCTAATTAATTTAATAAGCTCTCTAATAAAATATTTCTAATTTATTTTTTAATGTATCCAAAATCATTTATCTAACTCACCACAATGTCCTTTGCTTTCCTTTAAACAATCCTATTCAAGTCTCCCATGATTAGCATGTTTTCAATTAGTCTTTACCCTGGCAACACAGTTATGAACGGCAGGAAATTTCTGATCCTCTCAGCCTGTATTTCTAAAGTAAGAATTCCAGATATAAACAATAGCACACACTTTATGTAGTTGTGTGGTTCAAACCCAGGGCTTCTGCATATCAGCAAAGCACTTTACCAACTGAGCTACATACACATTCCTGCAGTTTTCAACTTCTCCAGGTCTTGGTCCTATTTTCTGTTTTTCAGACATTGAAACTTGAGGGCCACAAGAACTCAATTTCATAAAGGAATTTACAGTGGTCTTACATATCCTGAATTTCCAGGTCTTTGTTAAGTCAACTTCTGTGAGTAGTAGAGATGTTTCTTTGGGGTCTTTTTTAAATTGGATATTTTAAATTTTTTTACATTTCAGTTGTTATCCCCTTTCCTAGTTTCCCCTCTGGAAAACTCTTATCCTATCCCTTCTCCCCCTGCTTCTATGAGGGTACTCTCTGACCCACCCACCCACCCACTACCACCTCACCACCCTTGCATTCCAAAATACTGCAGCATCAAGCCTTCACAAGACCAAGGGCCTCTCTTCCCATTGATGCCAGATAAGGCCTCATGGTCTTAAATGATAAAATGAGTCACAGCCAAAAGAGACATCTGCTATCAGATCTAAGAATATTGAATCAAACTTCAGATTCTGTCTTTACAGCACTTCCAAGTGCAATATAGCTATTAAATATTCAACACTGCAAACAACAAAGAAATGAATTAATAAGTAATTAAAGCGTCACTGACAGAGATCATGTTAGGGTTAATCAAGCTTAAACCTAAACAACTCTAAATGGCCATAGATGACCCAGATGATATGTTATAGTTAGATTTGTTAGTGGAGCCCAAGGGAAATTATGAGGCTACAGAAAACATAATTTAATTTTAAAATGCCCCTTATCTCTATAACCTATGCTTTAGCACAATGCTGTTAGAAAATAAAGACTGATCATATTAAACTCAATGTAAATTCTTGACTTTTCTATTAACATAAGAGAAATAATCCCAAAACCTTAGGACCTTCTTAATTAAATTTGTCTCTATCAGATGGAAACACATGGAAATCTTGTCAAAAAAGTGACTTAGAATATACAATCATTTAAGATAAAATAGAAAGTAAAACTTCAACAATGCCCATAAATCTTGTCCAGGAGGTTTCCTTTTTTGTCTCACCAAATATTATAATAATAATAATATTTCATAGGCACTTCATCACATTTTTAACACCCCAGAGATATCTCCAAACAGATCACAAAAGAATCTACTATCATAATCACTCAGAGAATATAACCTCCCCCTGTGGCTGAATTGACTTTTTGCTTTATAGTTATTTTCTATGTCTGCTGAAGTACTTAATCCTAGCTTAACTTCTTCTTCATATTTCATACAAATATACTCTTTCATAGAAGTGTTGGCATATCATATTCACATAATTTTTGAGGTTCCAGTGACAAAGTCCTTCCCATTTTATCTTTGCTATATGGCGACTCACTCAGATCTTCCCATTTTTAATACACTCCTCACTCCTGTAAACCTTGAAAATAGCAAAATTATAAGTAATCACTGATTCTTTTTCAAATTTCTTTTTCCTCCTCTTTCTCTCTTCTCTCTCTCTCTCTCTCTCTCTCTCTCTCTCTCTCTCTCTTTCTGATTGTATGTGTGTGTGTGTGTGTGTGTGTGTGTTTTATGTGTTTGTGAAGTCTTTTGGCACACATGAAATTCTTCAACACACATGAGAAAGGTAGAGACTAATCTTGGATGTCAGCTTTCACCTTCCACCTTGTTTGAAACAGGGTATTTTGTTTGCCATTGCTTGTACCAGCCAGTTGTCTCCTGCTAATGAGCTCTGAACATACATTGCTTTTTGCCTCCCATCTCTTATCTTACTGGGAACACAGAGATTGAGAGTATCTGCTGATTAACCCAGTGTTTTGTGTGTTCTGATTATATCAACTCATATCCCCACACTTTCATAGCAAGTGGCTTACTCACTGAGACATACTCTAGACTCACATTGTTGCTATGGAAATGACTGAAGTGGGAACTACTGGGGGAATTTTAAAGTTGAACTAGGTCTCATTTTGCCTTATCTTGAGTAACCAAATACCCTTAAAAACCTTAAGCTAGGATATTTGGCCCATATGTGTGAGGTATGTATTCAGATTCCATAAAAATAGTTTCTAAAAAGTAATAATAAAAAAGAGAGAGAAAGAAGAAAGAACCCCCCCAAGAGAAAAAAACAAACAAACAAACAAACAACAACAAACCCTACCTAAAAGGAAAAGGAAAAAAACAAAGAAACAACAAAAATCACAAATCAAAGTAAGCAAAAGAAACAACAAAAACAGAAGCAAGAGTAAGTTTCAAAATCAGTGTTCAAGTTTTCCTTGACAACAGGATTATTCATGTCTTTGATGCCATCTCTATATTCAAGTTTGCTGGTTAATGATCAGTTACTTCTCAGCTGGTAAAATGAGCCAATTCAAGCCATATTAGAGTATTTGAACAGAAGCTGCTTTTCTAGACCAAAGCCAGGGAAGTCTCCACGGGAAGGGAAGGAGAGGAGGAAGAGAAAGAGAGAAAGTGCAAACATACAGAGGAGGAGGAGGAGGAGAAGGAGGAGGTGGAGGAGGAGAAGGAGGAGGTGGAGGTGGAGGAGGAGAAGGAGGAGGAGGAGGAAGAGGAGGAGGAGGAGGAGGAGGAGGAGGAGGAGGAAGGAGAAAGAGGAGGAGAAAGAGGAGGAGGAGGAGGAGGAAGGAGAAGGAGGAGGAGAAAGAGGAGGAGGAGGAGGAGAAGGAGAAGGAGAAAGAGAAGGAGAAGGAGAAGGAGAAGGAGAAGGAGAAGGAGAAGGAGAAGGAGAAGGAGAAGGAGAAGGAGAAGGAGAAGGAGAAGGAGAAGGAGGAGAAGAATAAGGATAAGAATGGGGATGAGGATGAGGGGGAGGGAGAGGGGGAGAGGGAGGGGGAGGGGGAGAGAAAGGAGGAGGAGGAGGAGGAGGAGGAGGAGGAGAAGGAGGAGGAGAAAGGGAGAGAAAAAAGAGACAGACAGACAGACAGACAGACAGACTAGAGAATGAGAAAACTAGAGAGCACAAAATTACTAGATTATATAGACAAGAACCTCTAGGGGAAGGGCACTCCAAATGTTGGGCTGGAAAGTTCAGGGGTGGGGGTGAGGTATGTCATGTAGAGGCTGGGGAATGCTGGGAAAATCTGGAGGCCAGGTCTGCTTTCATGTGTAAACTGCACCTCAGCTGTTTATTCTTGGGTCTGAAAACAAACATAATATAAATAAAAGTCAAACCAAATTAAATATAAAAATTTGCCAGTTGAGGGTCTAGTATAAGTTTACAAATCAACATTTCTAAATGTATCCTTGTCTTTCCTTTGGACAGGAACATTTCTGGGTTATAATTTTTGAGATGGGTGGGTGGCCCCTTCCCTCAGCTAGCGCCCTGCCAATGTGCTGGATGTGATCTTTCCAGGTTCTATGACCTCTTTGATGCATATTTCTGCTAATGTCATCTCTGTTGGGTCCTGGGAGCCTTTCACATCCCTGGACTCTAGTGGCTACCTCCAGTTCTTCATGCCTCACTGCTACATGTTTTAATTTTATTTCCTGACCCTCTGTATTTCTCTATTATCCATTCCAATATCTCATCCTGTCCCCCATTTTTTCACTCCCTCTACTTTCTCCCACTCAAGCTCCTCCTTTTCTCTATCACCTGTGATTATTTTATTTCCCTTCATTGTAGGATTGAAGAATCCACATTTTGGAACGGTTTTCCAGCTGACAACAGCATAATGTTCTTATCTTTCTGCTTTCCTCACATGAAACCCATCATATGAATACTGACAACCTCAAGAGGGTTAATAAAAATTATCTATATAGGAGAAGCATAGAAATACCCAAAATGATAAAAAGTAAAAGTAGTACATATGGTAAATTTATGTTTACAAGAATCTGCAAAGAAACTTTAATCCAGCAACATAGCTGCTTTGTAAGAGATCACATTTAAAGAACTTCTAGGTCCGTGTGACCCATCTGAAATGCAGACACTCCAGACATCTTTATTCCCTTGGGCTGAAATATAGACATGACTGTACTACATACTTTTAAGGTAAAATTAGTTTGTAGAAGAAAGCAGCCATGTTTGAAAAGGACAATTAATTGAGGAGAGGGCAGACAAAGTGACTGACAGTAAGGTTTTATGGAGGCTGGAAGCTTCCAGTCCTAGGCCTGGGGATAGTTAGAACAGAGAAAGAAATATTCTTGGCTCTCATTTCATCTTTTCATCTGAGGAAATAAAAGAAACATTTACCTTTACAAGAATCTCATAATCTCAACCAGAATCAAGAAAACATAAACTCTGAGAATAAAAGCACACTGTATTTAGAAAGAAAAGTTGATTTCCTCTTAGAAACAATGCCAAATCTACATCCACAAATAAATTTACAGTTCTGTAACTGAATTTATGAGAAAAACAAAGACATAACACAGAATTATATCATCAGAGACAATATTTTGGTAATTACAACAAAATATAGACATTTTAGGTAACTAAAAGCTGAGAGATTCTATGTAAATACACAATACGTACTGTACAAGTCTCCAGCCTCACAAAGAAGTGTAAAGGATGAATTCAATTTTGTCAAAACAATGAGGAGCAGCAGAAATGTTTTAACATGGAAAAGCACTGAGCTTTGCTCATTGGTTTTTACTTTAATAATGTTAGAAGTTTTATATGTCTATAGTGTATAATATAAGTTATATAATAGAGGGAATCCAGTATTAGAATATAGTAATACAAAATATGAACCACAGGAAATTGTAATTCATCATTAGAAGATTCTGGAAAAAATTCCAATGACACTTAAAGATGTAATGTAGGAAATGATGGTGTAAGAGGCCAATTTTAGAGTGATTATTAACATAAAGGATAGAAGTTAATATTTAAGAAAATGATATCATCAAAATTTTGTACTAAGAAAAATAAAAGGAAGGTCAAAGGAACCAAGTTAAAATGAATAAAAATAATTAGCTATGCTGCAGTTTTAAATGAAACATCTTAAAATTATGAGCACAAAATTTTCTAATTAAAGGGTAATAATTAGCATGTAATTTACATGCTGAATTACCACTTAGTGGTAGGGTAAGGGACTGCAAAAACAATAGCAACAACATCAAAACATTTATGCAATAAATAAATTAGAGTAAAATTAAAATTATCAGACTAGTCAAAAAAGCAATACTATCTGTGGTAAACAAACTAAAATCATCTTTGTAAATAATTTTATTTTATTGAATTTAAATACTACTTTTAAAATAATTAATTACAAAATAAATTATTAATTTTAAATATAAGTTAATACTTAATATTAAATCATATTATAAATTAATTACAAGTGGAAAAAGACAAAATTACATCATAATTTCCATATACTGTGGCTACAGTTCAGTTCATCTTCAAAGAATCTCACTGGAATGCAATCAGGTTGTTAGCCAGGTTCCTTTCTGTTGGCTTGTCTTGGAGCATGCCCAGTGATAGATTTAATGATATAATGTCTGGCTGGTTGCTAAAAGCTACAACACATTGTTTTAAATAAATATCACATGAATCTTCATTCATTATGACACTTAACATAGTTTCAATATCAGTTCAGAAGAAGGTGTAGGATTTTATACAATCCCAATAAAGATTCTTATTGTATTATTAATTACACAGTTTATAAGGAAGTACAAAAGATCTAGATTGGCCTTATTAGTTTTTAAAGCATCATCGACTCTCTCATTTATTTATCTAATTGAGAATAGATTCTTCTCTCATACAATACATCCCAACTACAGTTTTCTCCTCCTCCACTACTCCCAGTTCTTTTTCCCCTCTCTTTTTTCCTAGATCAATTCCCCTTCTATTTCCCTTCATAAAAATACAGGCCCCCAAGACACAATGAAACATGTCAAGGAAGAGATATATTAAGACAATGAAAAAGCCCTAGTATCTAGTCTGGACAAGGCAAAACAATAGAAGCGAAGAAGTACCAAGAGCAGGCACAAGAGTCAGATGCACCTGCTCCCACTATTAGGAGTCCCACAAAATCATCAAGCAAAGAGCCATACCAGTCAAAATTGTGTCCATAAGTCTATATTGTGCAGTTTCTTAAATAAACCAGAATATGTATCATTTCATACAATAGTAAGACATTTGTACTAAAGTAGATGACCTTGCAGTTTTTCAGTCACAAAGTAGAGGGTACTGACATCATTGTTGTGAGGAAAGCCCTAATTGGTCTTTGTAATACTTCTCAAGTACTTTTAAAGTGTCTATTTCAAACATCCCTTTCTAGTAGTAACTATAATGATATTAGGAAAACAATTAATATTTGCTCATCCCTTGATTTATACCAAATCACTGATTATATGTTTACATAAGTAATTACTTTTAATCATCACAATAAGACTGTTAGGTTGAGGTTGCTGATTTAGATTTGTTTTTGTACTAATTGGGCAATTGTGTCTGATGAGATTTAAGATACATCCAGTGCTTCTTTAATTTCTGAAAAATAAAGGCCCAACTCTATTTGTAATATGCTATTTTTTTTATCTTAAAAAATCTTACTTCCTGTTACTTATTTTTTTTTTTTTGCAACAACAAAAGTCTTGACCAAAGCAACCTAAGGAAAGAAGGGTTTATTTTACTTGACATTTCTAGGAAAGAGTGTCATTTTTGGGAAATCATGGCTGTTGGAGCTTGTGATAGCTAATGGTGTTGCATCTATAGTTGTGAAACAAAAAGAAATGAGTAAGTTCAGCTACCTGTATTCTTCACCTTCAATCCAAGATGGCAGAACATGGGATGGCCATGCCTATAACAACCTTGGTCTTTGCAAGTCCACTAATCTTGGATGAAAAGCAATGGAATGACCATGTCCATGGTCAAGCTACATCTTTACACATCAACTAACATTTGATGGAAGGCCACCTGCCCACCTGGTCAAGCTGGGTCGTTTCATGTCAAGTAACTCATCTAGATAAACTCTTTCAGACATGTCCAGAAGAACATTGACTTATGGGCAGTATTCCAGCCTTTTACGTTGATGATATTGGCCATCCCATTTACTACTAATACTGTGGCTTTAACTGTGATGGACTGCCTAAAAAATATTAGGTGATGTGTATAGTAGTGAACATGGGTTTTCAAATGTACAACAACAAAAATGATGTACTTATGTGGTCATGAGTATCTTCAGCCAGTTGTCATTCTTAGGAATGTTGTCACACAGTGTTGTCATTCTTAGGAATGTTGTCACACAGAGATAGTCTTGAAATGATCAGAAATCAGTACTGTTAGAAACCACAATTCAAATGATCAAGTGGTTGGGTAGGTAATTGTCATTTATCTCTGAAATAAACTTTTCTCTCACAGCTTTAATTTTTAAAATTTACTATTGAGAAGTAATGTCATTTTAATGGTGAGCCACATTTTTTTTCTCTCTTGCAAACTGTCAGCTGTTGGTCTGTGGACACTGTTCAGTGATTAAAAGTCCCTGAGAACTCTTGCAAGGCTCAGAACTTGGTTTATAGAACTCCTACAAGATGATTCACAACCAATGTAATTCCTGTGTCAGTGGATCTAATGTCCTTCTCTATAAGCATCTGTCCATATAGATATTACACAATAAAATACACACCGACAAACACCCCTCCCTCTAAAATACACACACACACACACACACACACACACACACACACACACACACTTACACAAATTAAAATAAATTAAAAAGTTCATTCAGATAACTAGATATTTGAAAATGTAAGCTTTTACCCTATTCCCATGTATTTTATGTGAATATAAGACATGTTTGGTGAATGAAAATAACATTTTAGCATACAGTGTTTATTGTAATATTCAAGTGTCTATGGGTTCAAGTTGAACTTAAGAAAGTAAGCCTTTCTGAAGCAAAAGCAGAATATATTGTGCCTCTGAATACTTTTAAAATATTAAGCTATGATGAAGAGAAGGGCAAAGCAAAATGGATATGCTTCTCTCATTTATTTTGTGATTAGTATTTTTCTTGTTTGAAATGCTGGGTCTGCTTTACCTGTTGCACAGTCATGATTGGGTTTAGATCTAGGACTTTAAGATCCAGGTAAAAAGAAAATCAATAGTGAAGAGATGATAACATAAACAAGCAAGCCAAAACCTCATCATCCTTTTTTGGCAGACTGAAAATAATATTTTAACTCAAATATATGCAAATACTCAAAGATCCTAGGGTCAAGATAGATGTACTGTATGTATTGTTTCAATTGAAAGAGTGCATAGTCCCAAGCTCAGCTCTATTCTTCTTTTTATCAATGCATTATATCTATTTGATATGAAAATAAATTAAAATTTAATAGAATTTCTTAAACTCATTTTTGGGATGGTATTACTAATATGACATTTGAAGAACAAGAATCCTTGTGTGTGGTGGTTTAAACATACTTGGTCCAGTGTGTGGCACTATTAGGAGGTACGGCTTTCTTTGAGTAGGTGGGGTCTTGTTGGATAAAGTATGTAACTTTGGGGTGGAATTTGAGACCTTCCTTCTAGTTTCCTGATGACTCTTTGCTCTTGGCTTCCTTTGAATGAAGATGTAGAACTCCCAGCTCCTCTAACACCATGTCTGCCTGGATTCTACCATGTTTCTTGCCTTGATGATAATGGATTGAACCTCAGAACCTGTAAGCCAGTCCCAATTAAATGCTGTCCTTTACAAAGTTGCTGTAGTCATAGTGTCTCTTTACAGCAATAGAAATCTAAGTAAAACAGTGCCTTTGATAATATTAAGCATTAATATTTTTTTCTATTCTCATACCTGCCCTGAATTTCCATTCTAAGGTTTTTTAAATGATCTTAATATTAGCATGTCATTGCTAATTTGTATTCTCCTCCTCATAATCTCCTAAGCTGTCATGATTAATAATTAAACTAGCTTCCTCCTTTTCTAGAAGTTATTACCATTGATTAAGCCATAGCTTTACTCATGAGAGCTAACAGGCCAATGTAATTTATCAAACATTTCTTCAAAATACCACTCTTGACTCAGTATCTGTGAGTTCATATGTGCACTATATTCCTGGTGTCCTCATTCCTCCTACCTCTTAAATTCTTTCTACTTCCACTTTAAAAAGTGTTGCCAGAGCTCTGAGAGGAAAGATTTGTTATAGACATCAAATTTAGATTGAGTGTTCCAAGCAGTATTGGATATGAATTCTGTCTTTGTGCCATAGGCCTTAAGTCAATTCATATATTGGTTGGTTACTCCACAGTTTTGTCAACCATTTCACTACCATATCTTGCAGGTATAGCCCGACTGTAAATCAGTGAGTTTATGGCACAGTTGGTCTTTAATTTTTTCCATTAGCCACATACAGATAACCATTCTGTACCAAAACACTAGCATGTAGAGGTAAAGGCTCAATGTAGGCACCAACATGAGTTATTCACATTCAATGAGTTGGGTAGGTATTCTCTATAGCATTTAGGTTGTGAAAAACAACCAATATTCCTGACAATAGTCTGGGTTGTTTGGTGATTTACATGTGATCCTTTTAGCCAAAAAGTCAATTCGATATAACCCAATTCCAATACTGAAAGTTTCATTTGGTTATGAATGGTGTCAATTATAGCTCTATCCTACCCATTATTTGTCATTTTTATTTAGGTAGCCTTTATATTTATAAGTATTTTAGTAAACTTCTACTGGACCAGTTTTCCACACTACCTTTCAAGTGGCCTTTAATTGTGCTTTCTGTCCACATATGCTCATCAAAATATTTAGATTTCAATCAGATGAATTAGAAAGGTTCTAAAATTATACTTTTACATTAATACAAATGTACAATTAAATATAAAATTCATCTGTTTTAGCTTGTAAAAAGCATAGCAACAGATTTATATTTCTTGAGAAAATCAGTACCAAATACTAAAAGCATTATGTAACCTAGAAATGTCTGGGGAGGCAGTATAGGTAATAAAGGTAATGAGATGATGAAATGAGAGAAAAGGAATGTATTCTGATGTTTTCATCTGCATGCTCAAAAATAACTGAACACATCAATTTGTCATTGGATGATACAAAACTTGAATTATTTTTCATGGTGCACCGATGTTACTATCTTTTATTTTCTAAGCACTTTAAAAGCTTAATCTGAAGTGATGAGAAATACACTATTTAAGTTTATTTCCCTGTAATATGCAGGAATATTAAGTAAGGGGAAATAAATGAATGAGAACTTGCAAATAGATTTTGAAAATAAAGTGAGACATTATTTTCAAGTTTAATGTTAACAGAACTCTAGTTCTGCATATCTGTGCATGTCTCTATGCATGGTATGTTAGAGTATGTGCTCATGTTTAAGTATGCACACACCATATTCTCTGTCTCTCTGTCTCTATCTCTTTCTGTTTCTCTTTCTATCTCTCTTTCTGTCTCTCTGTCTGTCCTCTGTTTGTCTTTCTGTCACTGTTGCTGTTTCTGGCTGTCTCTCTTTCCCTGAGTGTGTGAGTGTGTGTGTGTGTGTGTGTGTGTGTGTGTGTGTGTGTGTGTGTGTGTGCGCATGTAAATTTTTTATGACAGATGTCTCCACCTTAACTTTTGACGGGATCTCACTAAACCTGATACCAGCTAACCCAAGCATAATCCCATTTGCACTTCCAGCTTTAGGATCACAGGCGCTTGCTACAGCACTAGCTTCTTGTGTAGGTTCTAGAGAACTACATCTGGTCTCCATGCTTGGATGATAAGCACTTACTCACTGATCACACTTCTTGATCTGAGTAAAATGTTTATCTTCCTTTAGGATAGAGGAGCATAAGGACTGTACACCAGTGACCAGAATCCCACTTTGCAAAACTGATCTGAAGTAGTGTGATGTGATGGCACAGGCATACCCACTGTCATGAAGCCAGCACAGCTCTTGACACAGTTCCAGCAAACCTGAGCAGATTGCTGCAATCGCTGTCCTTCATGCTGCCATTTTTGGGTTTTGGTTGCTCCCTGTTACATTCTTGGGAACTCTCTACATTATGATCAGGTTTTTGTCTTTTCAAAAATTATGAAAGTTAGAAAATTTATATCTGAGTCTTTTTAGGACGATCCTATACTTATCTTTATCTCCACTATTTGGAGGTCTTCCATATGCCCTTGAGATCATTATTCACAGATAAGCATATAACTAGATGAGGCCATTACTCCAAGAATCTTCTTACGATGTCTGCCCCTGAGTAAACTCAAACAGTATAATTGATGAAGGGTAACAAAACAATTAACAAACAGTTACTGGCCAGGAGAACGGCTAACAGATTCAAGGTATCTTTTTATTATAAGCTTAGAGCTTTCTCAGAATATAGTTTAAAGATAGGGGTGTTTAAAGATAGGGGTGTTATAGGATATATCTCTGGAGGAATAAAATTTAGTAAATAAGATAGATTGATTAAAATGAACTTTTCATACTTTATAGCATAAATAATGAAATGTATAGTAAAAGAAGTTAAGTATTAGAATTTGCTATCCATAAAAATATCATTTCAGGTATTTTCTGTTTTTCTGAAGTGCTTCATAACTACAAACACTGACAGCCTAAAGGCAGTCTGTCACATAATAAATATGTTTGCTTTGGAAGAGACATTATTTCGTGCCTTTAAATCAGTTAAAGGCTAATTATAAGAATAAAATCTGTTCTGTTTGTATTTTCTAATTGTAACTAAACTTATAATCTTGGACATGTGATAAAAGATCAAAGTCATAATCAGTACCACTTGTATAATCATTAGTCCTTCTTTGTTCTATAAAACTTGTATAAATAAAGAAACATCTGGTTCCTAGTCTGTCTGTCAGAGCCATAGAACTGATTGATAATCACAGCTGCTATATTTCCCTGACCATCACCTGATGCCCCACCACCTTGGACTCCACTTCTAGTCAGCAAGTCTGCCCTGTCAGTACTGACCCTTTGGGTAAGGCCCATAAAGAAGGCCACCAGCAGCATGAAGTCCTAGAAAATCAACAATTTTTGTCTATATATCAAATTATTTAGTAGACAACTGAACAGTTTTAAAGATGCTGTAAAATCTTGTCATTGAGAGTTATTAGTAACTTC
Organism: Rhabdomys pumilio; assembly: GCA_030674055.1. Lineage (NCBI taxonomy): Eukaryota > Metazoa > Chordata > Mammalia > Rodentia > Muridae > Rhabdomys > Rhabdomys pumilio. The sequence goes on along the minus strand of JANHMN010000004.1, from coordinate 99,778,057 downwards.
AATCACTATCTACCTTTTGCTTCATATATGTCTTTTACACCTTCACATCACGTTCCATATTCGCCAATCGCTCAAACTGTCAGATGCAGTTGGATACCTCTTCTCTCTCCATCAGAGCTGAATATTCTGATCCTAAGACTTTGCATACTTAGGCCATTCTCCTGAAGTTGTAGGAGAACAACCTGTGATCCAGGGCATGCAGGACTGTTTAAGGACAAATTATCCTTGGGCTAGTGTCTCTCATATATTATTGTGAGAAAAATCTTAAACTATATACAGCAGTGACCAACACAGTATTCTGAAAGGAAAACAATTCATTTAAGCACAACTGTAAAGTGCTCTACCATAATGTTTTCTTTTTTTTCTCCTAGTTCTTTGGTCTCAATCCTCACACCTCTTTCTTAGCATGTCTTTAGAGGAAAACTAAATGTCATATCTTACCCATTTTTTTTCAGTAACACTGGAAGAGAAGCAACAACCCTGAGACAATATTTACATATGAGATATATGAATTATATATACATATAGTACAATAGTACATGTAAATTTTTAAAAATAATATTTAATTACTAAAATGTATTGTATCAATGATGACATAGCTTTTACACATAGATTTTTAGCAGCATGTATGTATAAAACTTACAGAATACTAAATAATGCAGAATATTATCATTAAGTATTACTATTTTTATTTTTAATCAGAGGATTTTCAATTATTAAAATATATAATTTTAATTTTTAATTTTAATTGAAATTTTTAATTTTAATTATTAAAATTTATAATTTTCAATTATAAAAATTTTGTTTATTAGCAAAATAATTGCTGTAATTTCTATAAGTATTAATACTCCAATGTTTCACAGAGGTATAGGAAGACATTCACTAGAGATTGAAAAGAAAAGCTTCTCAACTCACCAGGGAATAACATTAAAAACTCAAAGAAAAATAGATATTTTAGAAGTAATTTAACAAAAATTCTGTAAACCACCATGAGATTCAAAATACATACAATTTGTCATATAAGCTATCTAAAATATTTTATAATATTCTCTCATATTTTTATTTGGTACTCAGTATATAGTGTTAAGTATATCTCTAAATCTTAAACAATGTAAACTGAAACATGAATGAACATTATTGAAAAATCAATAGTATTTAATTAGACAAATTTGAGTGTTAGTTGGTATTCAGCAAGAACTTCTTTTCTTTTACTTTAAAATTACCAGTCATTTATTCTTGGTTAATTCTGACCTGTCTCTTTTACATATGGAAAGCCTACTATTATAAGAATTTTTCTCTGATGAGCGAAAATCATTAGCATATATTTCAACTGCATTATTAATCTTACTATTTATAATTCACAGTATTTTAAAGCTTATAAATTAAATCTGAGTATATTCTTAATCTCATGATGATTCCAAAATGCATTGCAATTATAACTTTAGTTTTGGGAGAAAACTCAAAATGGAGTCTGGTCATCTGAAGTGCTAGGATTAAGACATTCTCAAGTTTTAAAATTTTCAAAGACCTATAAATGGAACTGTACTTGAAAAGTGTAGTTCACATGAGGAGTAAAATCTCCCTGGCTAACATTCAGGCAAATGAACAGCTTTGGTATTTATTCCCTTAACCAACTCTTCTTTTGTCAAAAGCAATATTGTATGTCCCTATGTCTGAAACAATTGGATTAATCAGTATGTAAATGTATAAATTCAAAAGGGAAGACAGTTATTATCATGTAAGTATCTGGGTCCCTGTAAAAGTTGCCTATATAAAAAAAAAGAATGAGTATGGGAGATGGAGTCAGAGCAAACAAGCAATTGAGAGGGGGGATAGGGAAGGGGAGAGGAGAGGGACAGGAAGAGAGGAACAGGGAGGAAATCCTTATGTTTGCCTAATATGATATAATTTAGTAAAACAAGTTTTATGTGCAGACTTTCTAAGTCCTTATTATTTGCAAATGCCAATCCCCTTTAGAATTAGTAGTGGTTGAAGCATGTTAACCATTTCAATCAAATGTAAGTATGAGATATAAAAAAGAAGAAATACAATTAATATGAAATTTAAGAAAATATGTTTGTACTCCATCATATGCGTGTGCTACTTAGTTTTAAAATAACACCTAAAATATGATTTGAAATGCATTGTGCTGAGAAGAGCAGTTTCAGTATCCTTTCTTGTTTTCTCTTAAGATGTCTTTATCCCTCCTCTGTTTTCCTTTATCGTTACAGGACTTAAGAATGTGTAAGTAAATTCACACTTCCATTTCAATATAAATTCCACTAATGAAGTTAAACAGCTTCATTAGTCTTCCTGAGTCTGGCTTATTTTTCTTACCATAATGATTTCCAATTGGAACCATTTTCTGGCATACGCTATAATTTCATTCTTTTCACAGCTGGATAAATTTTTATTCTTCCTTGGTTACAGATTTTCATTGTTCATTCGTCAATTGATGGATTCCATTTCCTAAGCATTGTGAACAGAGTAGCAGAAAACATGGTTAGTCAACTCGGGCATAAACCCAGGAGTGATGTAGCTGGGTCATATGTTAATTCTCCTTTTACTTTTTCTGAGGGACCTGTATATTGATTTCAAGTTAATGTTCCCAGCAAACAGTTTGTAAGTACATCCCTTTCCCCACAGCTTTTGCTTTTTGGATGTCGCTGTTGTTCTCCTGATAGTCATTTTGCTAGGAGAGATGGAATCAAAGGCATTTAATTTGCATGCCCTTTATATTTATAGTTTTTGAATATTTTTAAAAAATCTTATTGCTTATTGGTACTAAATAGTGATGTGTTTTAGTTCACTAGCACATTCTGTTTTTTGGATCTACTTCTCCAATTCTTATTTAGTCATTTACTCCACACTCCCAATCATGAATTAAGATCATTTTAATATAAATTTATTATTCAAAGATGTTTGCTAATTTCATTTTTTTCCTGATTTGTTTGATAGTTTTATCTCATTTTTTCCTTCCTCTATTAGTATGAGTATTTGGATGATTTATTCTGAAATGTAATAATTCCCTCTGAGTTCTCTCCAGGAAGGAATAAGAAGACTCAGGGGACAGCCTTCTTCCTGTTGTGTTGTTTACTGCTCTGTTTATTTCAGGCTAAGTTCTTTGTTGAAGACACCAGAGTGCTTGCCCCTTGGCATTCCCTCCCTACCCAGAGTTGGCTTGTGGACTCACTGATATCTCTCACCTAACACTACCTGCACAGTTGGTGCTTCTATCCCAAGTTCCATATCCTTCTCTTGTTCTTGTTCTCACAGGGATGCTTCACTAGGGAGTGCCATGGATAAAGTGTTCAGCCTGTTCTTCACACTTGTCTACTGAAGCACTCAGAGAAGATCAATTTCAAGTTCCCATTCCATACCTCTGTCACAGAAGTCAACTACCTTAGCAATCTCTCTGCCTTTGATGTACACAACTCCCAGTCATCATGCCTATGTACCCCATTTAGTATCTTGCCAACACCCCATTACTAAGGCACCTTTGTTCAAAGGAGGTAGATGTTATCTGCAAACTATCACTGATTTCTGGCTATAACCAGACAATAGGAAGAAGTTGTTCACAGGTTCTCCATAGATAAATCTTTTTGTTGAACTCACCTTTTTCCATGTTTAATCCTTCTTTTTCTCCCCATTTCTCAGATATTTCTCTCACTTCCCTTCCATAATTCAAAAAAATATTTTAAAGGAAATACATCATACCTTAAAGACATTCTAAACAATAAATAACTTGAGTGTCTTTATCATTGATTTGCTAAATGTTATCTTATGAGTTACAAGCTGGATAATTAGCTTACATAAGGAAAGCATAATCTTTTTTTGTAATAATGCAAATGTCAACTAAGACAATAAAAGATTCAATGGAAAAAATTAGCTGGAGACCATCTTCACAAGCTAAAATTACAAATTTCTTCAGTGTGATTTAGCAATCAGAGATCAGTCAAGATGATAAAAATAGATTTTATTTCTAGAAAACATAGTTGAGAAAATGGAAAGATAAACCTCAGTGAGACCATCACAGCGTAGGAGGTGGCAGCATTTGTGATCTGGTACCAGAGTACACTGCACTACTCAGTCTAACGTAGGAGGGAACTGACAGGGACCTCTTCCTTGAACCCCTGACACCAGCAGACACAGTGGGTGGTAGTGATATGAGCAGCCTGTGAACATGTGACCAGGGGATAAATAGATCTTAGGTAGAGGGAGATTGAATCACTATAGTGTGAAGCAAGCATTAGGCTGAGAATCTCTGCATTTGGAGAGATGTCCCAAAAAGACAGCTGTGGAAACAAACTCTGCAGTGGGCAGCAACAGGATCCCAGTCGGGCTTTCCACGCTGTGGGGTCCCATATAAACACAGCCACGGAGGTGGCCCGGTGGTGGCTGTGTCACAGGGAAGTCCTCCACACAAGCAATGAAGGCAGGCGGGTACCAGTAGATACGAGAAAGTCCAGTTCCAAAGGCCAGAAACCTGGCGGCAGGTCCCAGAAGACATGTGGAGTTCAAGAGTTCAAAGCTTTATTGTTCATGGCGAATGTGGATGGGTCTAGATGGTACACGCCCCCCACTAAAAGCTAGGGGTAGCTGGCTTAAATAGGGAGGGGGAAAGAGGAGAAACTTAATTGAGCTACACCCTCCCCTTTAGATAACTCATGAATATGGAAATCTCGAGGCGGAAGCCTGTTAGTCACACCCTCTACCTGTGTCCTATGTGACTAATGGTGCAGGTTAATAAGAGATGTGGACCACATGGAGGAGTCTGGAATCACAGGCCATGTCCTGTTGGGTCTGCGGCCATCTCAAACCCAGTGCTCTACCCGGAAGGCCAAACTGTCTCATCACGGCCCCACAGACAGCATCTACCTCTGCCTATACTAGGAACAATCCAAGACTTGAATGCAAGATGAACTGAGAGTTGTATTTCCAGAACAGTGTAATCCCAGATGAACTGGCCTGATCTCTACTTAGAATTTAAAGAGGCAGCCCAAGTCCTGGGAAGAAAAGTCCTTGAGGTGAGAGTAGCCACAATAGTATGTTAGAGTTAGCCACTGAGTAAGTACAACCTGACAACACAGGTGGAATTGTATCTAATGACACATTTTACCAAAGCAACATCCTGTCCTGAGACCAGAGAAGAATCATAAGAAGGACTCAACAGGTGATAGAGAAGACACTCAAAACAAAAGAAGACACTGTATACTACATACATGCTTGCAGCTTTGGATGCTAAAGTTTAAAATGGAGCTGCAAAATGCCCCCTCTTAAGCATCAACACTGTTCATTCGACCATGTAAACAACAGGAAGAAAAGAATTCATAACTCATCTCATCAAGGGAAAAATGTTGATTATATAATATTTTTCATGCATTTTATTTTGTCTTTGATTTTCTTTCTTTTATTGGATATTTTTAAATTTACATTTTGAATGTTATCCTTTTTCCAGGTCTCCCCTCCCGAATTCTCTATCCCGTCTCCCCTTCCTCTGCTTCTATGAGGGTACTCACCCACCTACCCATCCACTTCTGCCTTCCTGGGCTGGCATTCCCTTACAATGGGGCATTGAACCCACTCAGGCTCAGGGGCTGCTCCTCCCACTTATGTCCAACAAGGCCATCCTCTGCCACATATGCGGCAGCAGCCATGGGTTCCTGTATGTGTACTATTTGGTTGGTGGTCTAGTCCCTGGGAGCTCCGGGGTCAGGCCAGCTGATAATGTTGCCGCCCCCACGGGGCTGCAAATCCCCTCAGCTCCTTCAGTCCCTTCTCCAACTCCTCCATCAGGGACCCGTCGCTCAGTCCAGATGGTTGTTTGAGAGCATCCGCCTCTGTTATTCACTCTTCAATAAATATCTTTGCATCATCTTAGTTTTGGTTTTATGCTGTTCATTTTTTAATTGTTCCATATGTTTCTGCATCCATTCTGTTGTGTACCTCTGACTGCTTTTCCTGTGCATAAACCACATGCCTTTCTTCTCATCTCTACGTCATTTCTTCTCCTCCATTTATTCTTGTCTCCTTTCTTCTTGCCTCTTATATTTTGGGGACAGGTTCTTATGTACCACAGGTTGACCAAAATTTGTGATATAGCTAGGAATGACCGTGAGCACCTGTTCTTCTAGCCTTCATCTGTACTGGGATTACGGGTATTTTTACCATGTTGTGGTTAGTTTATACACATATGCGAATTAAATCCTGTGGCTTGTATGCTAAGCTATGCCCTCTAACACTTCAGTTTTACACGTACTAGATATTTTAACTATATGTTTCATTGGCTTTAATGAGCTCTCTGGCTCCTAACAATATCTAAATTTTCTTTTTTTGTCTATTTTGCCCTCAGTATTTTTTGGTCTGTTAATCTAGTCCAAATCCCTATCATTGCTCAGTTTATCTCCTTTCTTTCATGAATTTAGTCAAAAATACCTTAAAACATACTATACTATCCTTGCTCCTTTGATCCTCAATATTCAGTGGAGTCAGTTGGGTGAATGATACTAGAAAATGATTTTAATGTGTTTATAGTAGGACGCTAACAACAGTCATGATTGTTTCTAAAGCTGATATTCTACATTTAAAATAATATTCTGAGGTAGGAGAGATGCTTCAGATGTTAAGAGAATATGTTATTCTTGCAGATGTTGTGGGTTTGATTTTAAGCATCTACTGATGGGTTACAACCATCAGCAAAATACAAAACACTACAATATCAAAAAACGATTTCTTAAGAGTCTTTACTCAAACATTATATCATTCATAGTTGAAGAAAAATGCATTGTTCTTAAAAGTTCCACAGATTGTATTACTAAGAGTGTTATTTCTGATTAAGTTAAAATTCTTAGAAGAGTATTTATTAGAATGCTTGTCATATGATTTAAAAATTTTATTTTCACAAAATATGACTTGTTCAGTACATAAGTCAAAAACTTTATCATCTTATTTTACTTAAATAAAGTACAGAATAAATTATGTATATGTTCTGCAGTTGGTACAACATGCACAATTTACTTCATATCATTTTTGCATGGAAAAATAATGTAATTCTTATAAGCACTAACTTTTATATAAACAAGTTCTAATGTGCACATTTATGTTTATAGAAGAAGTATGACATAAGCAATCTATACAGTCTCTAGAATTCAACTATGTTTAGGCACATTGATAGCATTTACTAAAATAGGGTTACATAGAAAATATCTCATCTTTGGGCGAAGTTTTATGGGTTCAGTTTTTTAATAGATGAAGTTTTAGGTTTCTGTTGTTCATAAATATATCCATTAAATGATTGGTTTCTAGTACTTATTATAGATGTAAGAATTGAGAGGAATATATAAAATATATGAATTTGGATGCAATAAACTAAATAGAAGATATAGATCAATTTTGAATTTCACTGAAACATCATCTTGTATAGAAATAATATTTATGGTGTGGTTACAAAGTTACATTAGAGTTCAGGAAGAGAGGAACCCACAAGAGAATACATTACAAAACCCTCTGGACGATTTTGTTGCTTGAGTGAAGGACAAACACATTCAAGCTTTAAAAGGAAATTGTGATGACCTGGAGATAAACTTTAGAAGAATTGGAAGGTTGCAAATCAGACTTTAGTGTTCAATGAAATAGCAATGAATATAGAAGATGTTTTATTAAACACTTGAGAACATGTGGCTCAGGGTTAAGACAAATTTGTAGATGCAGTGAGTGGATTCCTTGAAGCTGTTAGCAGGAAACAAGGCTTCCATGAATACATCTGATCTGGGAAGATGACTTTTAGGCAAGAGTAATTGAGTCAAGCAAATATAAGAATCTTGCATTCCATTTGCAGATATAAAATACCAGTTGGCTCTGATAGTGATGTTGCCATGTTCCTGAAATCATAAGTGCTCAAGATTCACTTTGACTTTTATGGTTAAGTAACAAGTTGTTAACACCATTATCTGCATTTGAAGAACTGCATAGTAAAAAAACCTATTACTGGTCACGTGTGTGTGTGTGTGTGTGTGTGTGTGTGTGTGTGTGTGCACCTGGCAGAAATTTAAGAAAGTATTTATTTTGGCTCCTTGTAAGGATGGCAGGGACACACAGTTGCAGGCAACTCCATAGTGGACAAATTGAAAGCAGTTGGTTTTCTGGTATATGCTGGTAGGAATGGTGACAGTTGAACAGGAAACAAGTCAGAGACATAACACATAAGACCCTGTCTAGGTCTCCAATTCCTCTTCTTAGGCCTTATCTCATGATAGTTCCAATAGTAACTAGTGTGGAACTGTATACGCAAAAACATCAGCTCATACACAGTCCTGATTTAATTAAATCCTAACATTGACCTGTTTGTCTAAACAAAGGAGCATTTTAATTCAAGAGTGTCCCACATAATCCTAGACATTGTGTTTACAGGCCCTGTTTTGTTTTTGTATAATTATTCATTATTTTTAGCTGATACAAATATTGAAAATATAAATATACTTTAAAATAAGTAAATGTGTCAGTATGGTAGTTAACATCGCTAATCCTGAATAAACTTTCCTCTATCTACATTGCCTTCTGTTAGATATTACTAACCCTATAAATTTAGTCTGTAAAGTAAATAACCATCCTCATTTGCTTCATTTTTAGATGTTGGAGTCATCAAATGGCAAGTTGTTTCAAATTCCTCAAATCAATTATTAGAATTGATTTTTAAAATTCTGGCTAGATTGTTCATTAACGATGATGTACAAACATAAAAGCTTGATCCTACATTAAAATAGAAAATGAAAGTTAAAATAATAGACTGAGATTCCCAGTAAGATATTTCACTCAATTATACTTCTACAAAATGTATTTGTTTAAACAAAAACAAGCCTAAGTTTTTAAATCTGCAAAATAGAGGCAATACTATTGATCCTAAGGTAGATAACATTATACAATAATAATAGAGTGATCATGGGTTAAAAATATGGGTAAACACAAAAATGAGGGCATAGAAATATTATCTCTGAAGGTGTTTATCTCAACTTTAATTTTGTATTAGTTTGTTCAGCTTTATTACAAGTAATTTAACTACTGTTGTAGCTCTGTATTCTAGAAAACACATTTTCATGTTGATACATAAATACATTTTTTAAATAATAATATTTACTAATTCTTGATGAACACTTTCTCCTAGAATGCCATAGAGGTATAGGCAGAGACATGACACAAAGTGTTTATTGTAATGTATTCATTTTGATAGTAGTATTTGATGTTTAAAAATCTGTATAAAAACTTAAATATTAATAAAAATTTTTAGCATTGCTGAACTTAGTAAACTAGTTTAATTACATTTACTATTCTCAAATCTTCAGAAGTTTAACAGACTAGATAATATATGAAACAAATATGTCTTAAAATATTTCCCTAGATTAGAAAACACATAAATATTTATGCTATAAAAACATGTTTCTATTTTAATCCTATTTTATACTTTATAACTTATTAATTAGTATAATTTTTCTTGACTAATATAATAATATATATTTTTATAAAATATTTTAGAAAGAAAGAAAAATTTATACACAAATTTATCAATTGCCTTGAAATAATCTACATCATATATAAAAACATTCTATCATAAGGAAACTAAAAAATTTCTAAAAGATTCTGTAAAATTAATTGCAAGTTACAGATAGAATTAATATCAGACAAAATGAAAGACACAATGTTTCTTATGTATATTCAGAAATAAATATTACATATATATGTTGATCATTTCACAACCAGATGTGTCCTTCTGATGAACTATCCAGTTGTCTTTGTCTCCAAGTATTTTCCTGTTTGAATTATATCAGAAAAAAATAAAAGCTCTGCTTCTCATATTATTTTGGATAACTTTCTACATAACCGACTTGAGGTGACTAAAGATAATTGTACGCTACAGAATATGGAATTGTCTTCCCTTTTCAGCCAATGTATTTTTAGATACCTGATGATATCAATTTATTCTATTTATTAATTAAACTGATAACAAAATCACAGAACTATGAACTAAAGTTTGATCATAATAAAAATTATTGAAAAAGTTATAGTTGTTTGCAATTACATGATGCTCAGCCATCACTGGAATCCAGATGTCAGTCTTGTTTTTCAACTTAATTTAATTAGGTGAGGGTCATATTAAAGCAACCAAGACAGATCTTGGGTGAAGCTAAGCGTGGAATGTATGTAGAAAGACAAAAGCCTTAAAGTAATAAGCATTGTGCAAGGTAATGATATAACTTAATAATGCAGTGGAAAAGAAAGAATACATTAAATGTAAAAATTAAATAATGCACACAAAATTAAGGTATTTAAAAAATGTAGTTCTTTTCTGAAAATTTGCCAAATGGAATATTTTATCAAATGCATAAAGAGCATATGATTTGGAAACCATCAAGTAGAAGTAAATATAGACATAGCAAAAGAATATGTAAACATATCTACTGAGGTCCTGAGAGTAACAGAGCTTGCCCTGTTCCTAACCCATTGTAGCACTCCATAGACCAGACCTTGTACCTTGCCTGGGTAGCACAGTATAAACTGACCATAGTGGCTGGATACAGATGAACTGACCTTGAGTGTGTGGATGTTGGAGATCTGGTCCCACCTTCATTGCTTGTGAAGTGGCATGGGTAGAAGAGAAACTGATCTTCCCCACTCATCATCAATGTGGGAGGGAAGCAGACATCAGGTCCTGAGAGTGAAAGAGCTGTCCCCATCCCTCACTGGCTTCAGAGCTGGCCTTGGTGGTAAAGGTGTGAGTGACTCAATGAGCCTACCCTTTATATGCACATCTTTATATGCATAAGAAGACTTAATATTATTTAAAAGTAAGTAAATAAAAGCCTACATTTACAAAAATGTACATCATGATTAATCTTAGGTATTGCTCATTTTGTAAGTTATGGTATGAATGGATCATTCTGGAAGCAGAACAGCATCCACTCAAACCCATGCTAAGTCTTAGTCAGAACTTTCAGAGATCTTAGTTACTGTCAAGATGGTGAGTATGCAGTTGTTACCTGATTAAGGTTATCGAAAATACCATTGTGTTTGTTTTGTATTCACCTTCTATCATTGACATGGGGTCTGTACTCACTGTGGGTTTTATGTCTAGTGAGACTATGTTATAGAAAACTACTTTCCTTTTTTTTTTCTTTTTATTTTGCAATTGCAAAAGGTAGTTTAATGACAAGGGCCCTCGGGTTAAAATGTATCCCACGCAGGGGATGGAGGCTTCGACCCTGCCCCTAGGATGTTTGGGATATTTATAGATAAGGGTTGGGGAGAGCGGGAAAATTTGGCACGGTTACACATGATTGGTTGTTTTTTCGCGCGGTTACACATAATTGGTTGCATTACAAATTTTGAACAATAGAAAACTACTTTCTAAGTGAGTAGTTAGCAACTGGTGATAGCTTCTGGTTTAGGAATGGATACTTGTGTCTACTTCCCTTTTTACTACTGCTGTCTTAGCCCTGTGCAGGCCCTGTACATGCTGCCACATTCTGTGAATTTCTATATCTAGATTCCATATGTCTAGTAGGCCTTGTTTTATTAAAAATTAACCATTAATCATTTAGGTTTTATATCAGAAGAATATCTCAGAATTTTAATCCAAGTAACTCAACTTGATCCAATTAATATATTCATATTAAGCTTTCAATAACTACTGTAGGCAGCCACAGCCCTAAAAATGCATATGTGTGCCCCATAATAATGATGAGACCCTAAATCTAAGTTTTTAATGCTTTTCTCATTTAGAAATACTATTTTATTTTTATAAATGTGCTACAGCTGAAATTCACATATAATTTTGAAACCTTTGGATTGGATGAAACTTAAATTTTGAATTAATGTAATTTCTTCAGTTTTACTAAATAATATATGTTTCAGGGGTACAGAACTGGTTCAGTAGTTAAATGTAGGCTTACTCTTTCAAAGACCTACATTCAGTTCTTTCTCAACACCATGTTGGGTTGTTCACAACTGCCTGTAAATACAGCTCTATAGCCATGATGCTGCTATGTTCTGCAAGCTCCTGCATTCATGTATATATATCAACACAAGGGCAGACACACACATATAGTTAAATAATAAAATAAATATTTTAAAATTAAAATGTAAATTTACTTATTGAGTAAATGTAATTCATTAATCACCATGATTCTTAAATCATGTGCCTGCCCCTTCTCACACCTCCATGAGAAACTGTCAGTTGTGGTGAGCTATTCTTCAGCATATTCATCACACTTTTAAAGAATTTTCTTACAAACATGAAAGTGACTTTGAGCTAAGACAGGGAAGTTGGCTCAGATATTTTGGTCATCCTGATAAGCCCTTAGAAACAGTAATCACGGGAGAGTTCGTGGAATTATGCTTAATACCTTGCTTGTTCTTTGACTATCTGTGTTTGTTGTCTTACTTGTTCCTTGATTATTTGCATCTATTGTATTGCTAGACCTGCAAACTAGATCTGACCTTAATACATACATATAATTAAAGTGGTATAAAAGCAAAATGGAGGAGAGAGGATGGAATAGGGGTTTCTAAGGAGAGGAAAGGGGAAAGGGGATGACATATGAAATGTAAATAAATTATCCAATAAAAAAGAGTTGTCTTAGGTAGCTTTCTGCCTATGCTTATTTTAAATTATTGTTTGTTTGTTTGTTTGTTTTGGGGAGGATTGCAGTGGGAATAGGGGTTGTCACAGAAGTCTTCTCTGTTCCTCATTCTCAACTGTAGATATGCACTCATCAATATCACAGATAAAGTAGCCTCCCTTCACTTCAGAGTCAGCAGGAGTGCAAATCATGGGCTTCTACATGGTTTATAGAGACAGCACAGATCCTCAATAGAGCACTTTATTGCAGTAGGACCCTGAAACCAAAGATGGCCCTCCAAGGCTACATGACAACACAAACTACCCACATCAATATAGCATCTTGCAGCACTATGACCAACCAAAAGACATCACCATGACTTCAGGTGGCAGCAGAGACCACAGACCTCTACCTGGCCTTTGGTGGTTACTTGTACATCAGACATCAACACAGATCCCAGCTACAGCAGAGCTTCAGACCCACATGTGGCCCCTGACTGCATTAAGGACCAAGAAACCACCATGACCTCCAGTGGCCACCCATATCTATTTGTTCTTTCCTCCCAGCCTCCCCATGCAGCAACTTAGTCAATGTATGTGGCTTCAGCCTACAGGACAGACATCCTCCTGGACCCCAGAAGGGCATGGCCAGGAGAAGCGTGGGTCCTGGTTTGCCCAGAGGAAAACAAAAGAGAGATGGAAGGAAAAAAACAGAAATGGACAACAAGATATAAATTGATAAAAATAATGTATTCAATTTGTCAACTAAATTTCTCACCTTCTGAGATATATTGATTAACACTGGCTGCCAACTAAGAACAAATATTTATGAGGCAATTTTCATATTAGTTTTAAAAAATAAATATGAAAGGATACAGTGAATCTTCAAGGAATAAAAACAAGTTAAATACATACTTCTACTTTGAATACAGTTGGAACTTTTCCACCTATAACACACAAAGCTTTTAGAGGAATTGGCTTTGCCACAGTTAAGTTGAAGCATTAACATTGATTTTTGTCCAGTCTGCTCTGGAATCTACATACTAACTACTCAGTGGTTGTGTTCAATTCTAATTTGACTCAGATTAGATGATACTTTGTCTCCTCAATTTCTGACACATTTTCTTAGCCACAAGTAGTTATGAAATGTGATTGGACTACATGAATGTTCACTGTCAGATCAAATATTTGTCTCTAAATTATGGGTGACATTGTACACAAAAGCATTTTAAATGAATGAGAAAATGTTATTTTTCAAGAAAAACAAAATAGTTTTTCAAAACATAGCCACAATAATGTCCAAGAAATTTCTATGTGTTTTCAATGAACTGTGCTTAACCAATATTTAGGAGTTTGCTTGAGGTAGCGTAAATGTATTTCAACTCCTTATTATGATTAGTCACTCTCAGTGAATTTGAACATTACTGCTTCGTTTTTCAGCCTGTTTCTGTCTCACAGAATAACTATGGCTAGCATTGCATCAATCAAAACATCCTGCCAATAACTTTTCTGCCTGGCAAGCCCCAATAAAATGATATTCATTTCATTACCTGCCTTGCTTGTCTCCCTTCCAACCACTGAAAAATTCTCAGGAACACTTTTATTAAATTTGTTCTAACATGTCTTTAATTAGATGAAATCTTAAATACCATATTAAATGTGACTTGAGAAAAGACTAAATTTCCTCTGCAGTTATTAAGTGCATTCTCTAAGGTATATGAAGGCATTTCATTGTACTTAATTTTTGTCATATTAATACATAAAAATATTCTTAATATTTAAATCCACTAAGCAATGTGATTTTAATGTTATATCTTTGGTCAAGACTACATTTATTATTATTTTTTTTGTTTACTACTTTCAAAGGAGTATAGATAAACATGATTTTCAGTTTAATAAATATTCTATGAAAGAAGAATTAGGAAGTAACTTTGAGACATCATTGCTTTGAACTTTATAAATAATGAAATTAAAGGAGTATAATCTTAAGATATGTATAACACATATGAAGATGGTTTAAATTGAAACCACCTGAAGAACTGCAATTTCCAAAGATTTATCTGCCCTGTGATTTCATGTCCAGCCACCATAAAGATTTTTCTGGAAGGGATAGCTTTCATTAACTGGAAACATTTTACAATACAGATCACTGGTATTTGTGATTCATGAACCTGCATCAGTAAACATTTCAAAACTACCCTCAAATTCAAACCCACATATTCTAGAAAATGTGTATGTATATATTTTTCTTTCATTCTTTTCATATTTATTCCTCTTTGCCCCCAAATATAAAATTATTATGCTTTGTAACTTCACTTTCTTGTAATGAAACACCTCAAAGAATTAATAAACTATCATGATTTTCTCTTATTACTCAATTCTTGTATTAATTGGATTCCTAGATCAGCCAAAAAGGCCACATCAGATTTAATAAGAGAAAAGTATTCCCTCTCCCACTGTAGTAGAAAACTGTAGCATTTAAAATTTTGTTATGTAGAGAATATATTAAATATCATTATTAAAATTTTTGCAAACTAAAGAAAATATTCTTGGGCTATGTTAACTTATATACTACAAGTAAAATATATTTGTTTTTCTTTTAAAAATGTTACTTAACAATAAGTATAATAAAAATCACTTATTGGAATATATGAACATATATATGCTTATTGCTTTAAAATATATATTTATGTATACATAATTATATCTTTATATATATATAAAAGCATATATATAAGTAAGGTAATATACTTAAATATAAAATTTTTGCTTCATAAAAACAATATATATTTACATATGTAAATATATATAAAGTAATATATATGTGTGTATATATGTATACATGCATATACATACAAATCTATATTTCAAAGGACCTAGGTTTTATTCATAAAACAGGCTTGTAGGTTACAGATTTGAGAAGTCTTTTAGTGTTTTGAATGTATGTTTTAAGAATGTCAGAACTTCCATTCACTTCTTTAGATTCTGTGATGATAGTGTAAATAATTACTATCAAGTTGTTTATTTATTCACTTATTTACTTATTTACTTATATGTTTAAGAGTCTTTCAAGCTGTGTACATGTGCCATTGTCATATTAATCACCCCCACTTTCCTCAACAAACTGCCTCAAAATTTGGCTCCCAATTCCATTTCATTTTTTTCCTTTTATAACCCCTTGAGTGCAATTAGTGTTGTCTATCCACACCTATATGAGGGTTATCCACTATGCAATCGGCAACATATTAATTAGTAGACACAACCCCAAACAAAAGAGACTCTCTCCCCAACAGTTTTCTACTGCCAACAAATCATCAGTAGTGGACTTTAAAAATAATATTTTTCATTTTATCTATATTATTACTTTGCTTGTTTATAGGTTTTTATACTGACATGATGCCTGCTGACCAAAGAGGGGAAAAGAAGGAACTGGATTCTTTAGAAGTACAAGTATAGGAAGATCAGAGGCTCCATATGGATGCAGAGAAATAAATTCAAGTTTTCTTGTAAAGCTGAAAGGGTTATTTATCATTTTGGGCTTTCACTCCTACCAGACATGCTTAAATTTGAACTGGCATGCTTAGTCACATGAAAAACAATGAAATTATCAAACATCATCAAAAATGTAGAGCATATGTATGTTAGAATTACATACAAATCTAATGATCTAAGTATGCATCTCATCCAAAGACAATAATGAGCTTTATATGTCTCATAGGCTGTTAGAATTTATTGTGTGCTATTTTGATTATAGAACATATCAATTTTATTTTCAACTATTACATACTTTACATAACCTTTTGTAGGCAGCTGTGCATGACCCATAATTACACACTCTTATATTTATTCCTTCTAAGAAATTCAGAGAGACTAAATATATCTGGATAAAGCATTCCATTGGTGAGAAGATTTTGCCAGGGGTCTGTGGTGAGGAGCTTTAGGATACTTAAGGATTCATTTTCTCATCATCCCCTAGAGTCTCCCAGTAGAGAAAATGTATTCTTTGCTAGCCTTCAGGGTTTATCATGAGCAAAGGATTTAGTAGGTCATATCCAGATTAACTCTCAAAAGAACAATATGTAATCTGGCATTATTTTAATTAAATTATTTATTTTACAACTAGAAAGTTTATAGTTTGTAAATTCTTAGTAACTTATTCAAAGAAAGACTAACATTAAGATATACCCATGAATGTGAATGCTGGAGTACAGTTCAATAATGGAGCATTTGAACAGCATGCATAATGCTTTAAATTCAGTCCATGGTAGAATGTAAAAGATTATAAAATATGGTTTCCTAATGTGACTATAATAAATTAAGTCAACATCCAAAATTTAAATACATCTTAGATAAAATTGATGTCAAACTAAATTTTTATTCTTTTATGTTGCTCTGAAGAGACATCATGTCCAACTTTTGAAAGAAAGCATTTAACATGGGTTTACAGTTACAAACAATAATAAAGTCATTAATAATAGTGGGAAAAATATGGCAGCAGAAAGGTAGGCATGTGCTGGCAAAGTACCTGAAAACTTACATTTTCAAACAACTGGGAGGTCAGGGTTGGAGGCAGCTAACTGGGAATGAAATGGTGAGGCCCTTTGAAAGCTTACATCTTGTTCCTAGTAACAGGCTTTCTCCTATGAGAACACACTCTCCAACAAGGCCACACCTCCTATTCTTTCCTTAAGAATTCCACTAACAGGGAACAAGCACTGAAATAAAGGTGCTTATAGGAATGATGTTCATGCATTCCCTGTATAGAAGTTGATTAAGTAGATGAAAACATGAGGTGAAGAAAGGGATACATCAATGACAATTAGTATTAATGAAAGAATTAGTATTGAAGGGAATGAAAAAAATTGACTAAGCACCAGAAGTATAGTGTATACTTTATCAGCTACAAGAGCTATCTTGAAACTTTGAGAACATAGCATTACTATTTATTTTGATATTATGAATATTATTAATTTTAACCTGGAATATTTATATGTGATATAAAGGCACATATTTTTATTTATTTATTTTTATTGGTTATTTTATTTATTTACATTTTAAATGTTATTCCCCTTTCCAGTTTTCCCTCCACAAATCTTTTATCCCCTCCCTTTACCTCTGCCTCTATGAGGTTACTCTCCCACATGTCCATGCATTCACTCCCACCTCAGCACCTTAGAATTTTCCTATGCTGGGTCATCAAGTATCCACAGGACCAAGAGGCTCTGCTCCCTTTGATGATAGATAAAGCAATCCTCTGCTGCATATCCAGCTGGAGCTATGAGTCCCTCCATGTGTACTTTTTGGTTGGTGGTTTAGATACTAGGAGTTTTAGGGGGTTTGATTGGTTGATATTGTTTTCTTGCTATGGGGTTAAAAATACTTTCAGCTCCTTCAGTCCTAGCCCTAACTCCTCCATTGGGGTCCCCGTGCTCAGTCGGATGCTTGGCTGAGTGCTTCTACATCTGTATTGGTCAGGCTTTGGCAAAGCCTCTCAGGGAACAGCTATATCAGGCTTCTATCAGCAAGTACTTTTTGGCATCAGTAATAGTATCTGAGTTTGGTGTCTGTACGTGGGATGGATCCCTAGGTGGAGCAGTCTCTAGATGGCCTTTCCTTCAGACTCTGCTCCACTCTTTTTCCCTGCATTTACTTTTCACAGGAGGAATTGTGGATTAATATTTTTGAGGTATGTGGGAGTCCCTATCCCTCAACTGGGGCTATGCTTAACTTCTGGATATGGTCTTTACAGGTTCTTTTTCCCTTTTGTTGTGCTTTTCAGCTAATGTTATCCCTGTTGAGTCCTGGGTGCCTTTTGGGTACCTGACATTTGGGACTTTCTATGGCTACTGCCAGTTCCCCCTCCCCCATTGCTACACACCTAACATTTAAATTTTATTTTATCTTGATTTCATTTATTTTATGAATATTTCTTATGACAAATATGTTACCAATGTTTATTTTTTTATACTCATTCTGGATAATCTCAAAGGAATTTATTATACAAGTTATATTCAAGCCTCATTATTATTCATAAGTATATAATGATTATTAGTCATTACTAGTTTGAGAGGAAGATAGCAAGAAATTAGCGAGGATGATCTTTATAATGTCTACAAAAAAGTTCAATTTTTTTCTGTAGGTCATGTGTATACATCATGCCTAGTGTCAATCACTGGAATCCCTAGTGGTCCAAGCTTAAGCAGCAATCCTAATGCCATATGGTGACTTTGCACTCTGCTCCAAAACAGAATGAGGAATGAGGAGATTTCTATTTTAGTTTGTTTTCATCTTAATGCTTAAAATTCATTAAAAAATGAACTAAAATATTTTGAAGAAATAACTTCAACTCTAAAAAGTGTTTAGTTTTTAATTCATATGATAAAATTTTTATTTTATATTTTCATGACAGAACATATTAATTCTTGCATTTTTGCCTCCTCTCCTTTGGAGATAATTATGTATTTCATCTGGAAAAACAATGGAGTTGACCATATGGATTGCTCACATTAATGGACTAAGGGAAATGATGTGTGTCAACTCTAGGCACAAGCCTTTGGAGCTTGTATTATATTTTTGAGTTTGTATTTCAGATTGAAGACTGTGATGAGCAGAGCCATGACCAACTGTTAATACCCATGCTGATAATTAAATATTGGTAAATTAAGTGTCTGAACTTTTGCACTTCTATTTTATTACAGCTGCACATATGCTACTGTGAACAATGCTTTTGCTTTCTATTCCTACCCGTTTGATGTTGTCTAAGACTTGTCTATCAGCATAAATTGTATAATATGTCAAATTTATTATAATACTCTTACCCATGTGTACCATACACTTGAGTATATTCAAATCCTTTTATACATGCCTTGTCTCATTGCTTTCTTTGATTTTTTTTCCTCAAAAACTAATTTTGTGTGATTAAGTTTTTAAATACTGGTTTTTCTTATGAGATGAAATGTGCCATATTTTGCATTGCAGTTAACTTGCTTAACATGACAGTCTTCAGTTCCACACATTTTCGTGAAAATTACATAGTTTTTCATTATTGTGTCACGATATTCACCATGAATATATCATCCAAATATTTTCTTTGATTTTTATCCTGCATTAATAGATTCTAGGAATACTAAATAATCAATTTCCCTTTAATGATAGAACATATTGCTTATTCAAATTAAATTGACAAATCAAGTCAGTCTGTAAGCTGTAGAGGATAGTTCTTTCATTTAGGTTTTGGCATTATCTCACTGGCAAGGTGTTTTTAAGACATTTTGATTTTAGCCATGATTTAATATGATATACATGATGGGTAAGTAACCTGATATCTAAGAATGTAGTTCGTGAGTGAAAAAAAATAATCAAGGTTTCCTTTTTACACAATTGTTTTAAATTGGCCACCACTCTCATTCACACCGCACTAAATTTCTAATCATTAGTGCCATAGGGAAAATTAAGTTAGAAAAATACCTGCCCCAAATAAATTGACATTGAACAACATTTATGGGATTGTACTAAAGATTTAAAATAATAAACAGAATTTATTTTGCTTTGTAATTCAAAGAATTATCTTTCCATCATACTACCTGAGTCTGAGAGAAGACTGCAGGTTATCAAATGTAATTGTGATTACCAATTACTTTCTGTAACCTCTATCATTTAACTGTTGTCATTAAGCATTCCTCTTATGCTCATAGGCCATTGGGTTCTGTGTGAGTCATTAACATTAAAATTTTTATTTATGTTTCAAAGTTGTATGCAAGTCTTGTAGATTTTTAATTCTTAGAGTTTTATCATTTCAAAAGGTCTAACAGGCTAAGGATACTTAGATTCATTCCAAAATACAGCTGTAATTACTTTCTTAATTCTTTTGTGATTGAAAAATTGTACAATGTATTCTGATAATGGTTTCTTCTTCCGCATTTTCATCCAGATGCTCTGCCAACTCACTGTCCATCTAATTCATTTTCCTGTGTATCTCTCTTTGGAAAACCAACAGACGAATAAAAAAGCAAAGAAACAATAATTTTTAAAAAAGAAGCAATTAAAAAGTACAAAAAAATCACACATACATACATAAAGACACACACACTATCACAGAAACAAAATCCATCTAAATTCAACATTGTAATACATAATATACAAGCAAAAATCCAGTAAGATAAAAATATCCAAAAAAATCTAAACAAGCAAACAGAAAAAGCAAAGCAAAATGAAACAAATATTGTATTAATTTTATGTTGGTCATCTACTACTAGGCATGGGTTCTACCCTTCAGTGTGTTTAATATACCAGTGAGACTTCACTGGAGAAAACTTACTTTAACTCTGCAAGTTGTCAATTAACATCTTGGTTAGAAATGAGAGATTCTGTCTGTTTCCCCCCTCATCACTGAGATTCTTTCTAATTTGAACCTGTGCAAGCCATTTACATCAGGTAAGAGAATCTGTGAGTACTTCTGTAAGTCAGGCCTCTGGTGTCTAGAGGACACAGTTTATTTGATGTAATCCATTTTCTATGTCTCCTACATCCCTTCCCCTCCTCTATTCCACAGCTCTCTGTGGCCCCAGGGTGGGTGAAAAAAATATCCATTTAGGACAGATTGTGCATAGTCTCTTACTTTCTTCACATTGTCCAGTTGTTGGTCTGTATATAAATTCCCATTTACTGCAGAACTAAGCTTTTCTGATGATGGCTGAGTTGCTTGTTGATCTTGGGGTATAACAGATTGTTATTTTATTTTAACATAGGACAATTAGTATTTGGTTTTACCATCAACTAATGGCCTACTGAATCTCAGATTTTTGTCTATTTTTGTCTATATTTGTCTAGAGAATTGTCAGGCATTGGTTTAATATCATGGAGTGGGCATTAAATCCAATTAGAGAATGGTGGTTACTCACACAATATTTGTGACACTATTACTCCCTCATGATGCAAGTAAATCACCTTTGTATATCACAAGGTTTGCAGCTAGGCAGATTAGTGTTTACTTTTATTTTCTGGTAGCATCCAGAGCAACTTTAAGCATGAGTGAAGACTCTAATAAAGTACCAGCTCAATTTTAGCAAATTCAGTGAGCTATATAAGGGCTGTGTTCAGAAGAAGGGCCCTAACATCTATATTTGGATATCACAAATATTTTTGGAGTAGGCCTAATTTGAGGTTTTATGGGGCACCTTTGGCAAAAAAAAAAATAAATAAATAAAAAAAAAATCATTGAGTTGTAAATAGTTCATGGCACTGAGGACTTCAATTGGTGATGAGATAAGTCTAGGTGGGGCTGTGTAAACCATAATAATCTGTGATTCTATTTAGATTTTTTCATATATGCATATATTTAAGAAGTTTCTATTGTAGAAAGTTTCTATATGACTCTTTGAATGCTTATTAATGTTAACTGTCCCTCCCTGTATTCCTTCAATTACCACCTTCAATTTTTTTCTCAGTTTAATTCTCACATTCAAGCCCTACCACCACCTGTCTCATATTCCCCGTTACTCTAAGACTTACTTCCATGCCTACTAGTCCATTACACTTAGTCTCTGTGTTTATATTGGTTGTAACATGGCTACTAATTGCTGAAAAGCAAATATTTATACATAAGAAAGTATATAACATTTTGTGGTCTAGTTTATCTGGCTAAAGTATTATTTTATTCCAGTTTCATTCATTTAGCTGTGAATTTTTTAATTTCACTGTGTGATTTTTCCATTTTATTATGGTTTGTTTTGTTTATTATTTTGATATTTGTAGTTTTTCTGTAAACAGTTGAATAATTCAATGTTCTGGAAACATGCCACAATTTTCTTACACATTCATCTGGTGAGAGCCATGTAGGCTGGACTTAATGACTGGATATTATGAATATGCCAGCACTGATCCTGGATGAGCAAGCGTGTTTGTAGTAGGATGTTGAGACATTTTGGTATATGGCCTAGAGTGATACAGCTGGATTTTGAGGTTCCCAGCTCTGCAGGAACCACTAGCCTGATTTCCACAGTGTCTGTATGAGTTTGTAGTCTTGCATCAATATGTTTCCCTTCCCCATTCTTGCAAATTGTGTTATTGATCTTGCCCATTCGGAATGCTGCAAGATGAAGTTTCAGAATAGTTTTGATTTGCATTTTAGGCTGACTAAGACTGGTGAACATTTTTGGTTGTGAGCCTAACCTTTAACGGCTGAGCCATCTCTCCAGCCCGAATGGTGAACATTTTTAAAAGCGTTTTTCAACCATTTTTTGTTTCATCTTTTCAGAACTCTCTTTTTAGTTCTGCACCTTGTTTATTATTTATTTTTTAATGTCCATGTATGTTTTTAAAATTTTTATTGTACACTTTATATATTACTCCTCTGTCAGATGTATAATAGGTAAAGATTTTTTCCATTTTATCATGTGCCACTTTGAATAACTGTGTCCTTTAGCATACAGAATCTCTTCAATTTCATAAGCTCCCGTGTTTTATTTATTGGTCTAGGTGCATATGCTGTCAAAGTTCATTTCAGGAAATATTCTCCTGTGACTGTAATTTCAAGACTATTCTAAACTTTTTCTTCTATAAAATTCAGATATAAATTTAAAATTTATGACATAGTATCACATCAGATCAGCCCTAAAGACACATTCAAATAACATTATATGAATTTACAAGTTATATTTTGGAATATATGTATACATAAATATTTACACAATCATTCTTAATGAAAATAGAGAAAATCAATTTCAAGAAGAATGGAGTGGCATATTGGGATGATTTGGAAGGAGAAATATAATTATGTTATAATCTCAAAAATAAAAATACACTCTCTCTCTACCCTGCTCTACTCTGTGCATGTGTCTGTGAGTGTGTGTGTGTAACATAAACCACATAAACTATCTACTTTAAATATTATTTTACTGAAATATATTAGTAGTGCTGTGTGTATTTCCATAAACCATATAAAAATAAAATATTTTAATTTGGAAGTATGACAAACCAGACATCCTGCTGAATCATAAAATTTATTGCTTTGAGATTTGTTAATTTATTCTTTGCAGTGACACCAAATAACAATAGATAGCATCTAGAAACTAAAAATGTATGTGTTGTGTTATTAGAATGAGCAGACTTATTTTCTACCTAAGAAAATTATCATTATGCAAAAAATCAAATAAAACAGAGAAGAAACAAGCCTAAGATAAAATTTTGTTAAAAAATTTGAAACGTAGAAACAATAATTCACAAGTTGTAAGAGGGGAGGTGAAGCTAGAGGTTAGGTAAGTAGGAAGGTAAGGCACAGTCAGCATCAGAAGGAAAGGGAAAAAGATCAGTTGGGGTTACACTAGGCTAGACAATTACAGAAAAATCTTAAAAGACTACAATATAAACCTAAGCAGAGGACCCTGAGAAGTGCTTTAAAAAGAAAACATTAAAATTCAAAAGGTTAGGATGCTAAATCAACATCAAGGTGAAATGCAGAACAAAGGTTGAGGAACAGGGAAACAAAGATGCTATCCAGAGAGAAGCAGCCACAGAAAGTCTGAGGGATATTTAGTGCAAATGCCAAACACAACACAGCAAGTTTTCTAGTTTGTTCTGGTTGTGAAGCCAGCAAAGGGCAGACATCAAGGGCTAGACTGTGAACTATCTGGTGGCAAAGCTACAGAGCGTGAACTTTATCTGGGAGCCTGTGGGGAACTCTGGGTGGATTTTTAGCTGGGGTGTGACATGATTAGTTTGTATTTTATAAAGGTCATCCTGACAGCTGTGGAAGGCGTGTAACTGAGAATGGCAATGAACTTGCTTGGGAAAGTAAGCTTCACATACATAGTATAATTAAATTAAACTTTCTTCAATGAGTAAAAGAACTGTTAACAAGTAAATCAATATATATTTATAATTGCCAAAACCACAAAAATGCATTATAGAGCTTGAATCAAGAATACTGTTAATATAAACACTTACTTTGTATGCTAAAAAATTTAAGACACATAGTAGCCTCATGTTGTTTTCCTATAAATTCTGCTCTTATTTACAAGCAGTTTGTAAGCTCCATATAAAAGTAATATTAAGAGAAATATAAAATTTCATGTGTTCACATATCTGTAACTTATGCTTAAATAATATAAAATTAAGGACTCTAAAACTCCCTTGGATGAACCTTTCTATCTTGAGCCTTGCATATTTTTCATTTTACCTAATTTGACATCCTTGAGCTGGGAGCTAAATTCAATACCATCAAATTGCTTCTGTTTCTCTTGTTGTTGTTTTTCTATTTATTCCTTTATAAATTAATGTTTACTATTAAACTCTTTAATATATATTTATATTTAAATATCTCAATCACAGTGTGTATCAACAAAGGCAATAACAGAATTGGGTGATAATAAAAGGAAAAAAAGTATTTATTTCTGGTTCTGAAGGTTGACAACCATAAATGTTTACATGCGATTAATTTCAGTATTCTGATGCATTCTCATATATTTCACATATTTAAGAAATCGAAAATAATGCTTACCACTTAATAATAAATGTATATAACCCATTATTTTATTTCACATATAAGTAAATAAATATATACAAATGTAGGTTTAATCTCATTGTATAATATCCTGCTTATACTTATTTCTGGATGTAGTAAAAGTAAATAATATCAGTTTAATACATAACAGCAAAACGGGTATTTTTCTTAGCTTGAGCAATCCATATTCAGAAATAAATCTAATAAAATGCCTTAAGAAAAAAGAGTCTAAACTATGTGAAACACCTTTGTTTTGTATTGTTGTCTTTAAATATGTTCCTATTTGAATTGTTCTTTTTACCTTTCATTTAACTGTTATATTACTCTTGGGACAGTATAGTAAGATGACTAGAAGTTGGGAACAAGATTTAGAAATGGGATAACTGCTCCTCCTGGCACAAGCAGCACCTGGATATAATAGAAAGATGTAGTGAGCCCTTGATTGGACAAATGCTCCATGTGGTCACAGATTGTTAATTTATATTGCCTCAGATTAAGCAACAATAATAAAAATAGAAAAATCAGATTCCCTATTTAACTATTTTTAAATTTTTTTTACAAATTTGGCATTTTTTCTTATTTTTATTGGATATTTTATTAATATTTCAGATGCCATCCCCTATCCCCATCCCCCCCCAGAAAACCCCTATCCCATGCCCCCTTTTTCTTTTTTCATTTATAAACTTTTTTAAAATGTTAATCAAAGACTTTATAAGTTTGGTTATACTCAATCAGAAGTGTAACCTAATACCCAGTCTAGATATATCAACTATCTTTGACTGGTGGAGACACGTGAACAACTGCCTCCATATCCCCCCTCTCTTTCTCTCTCTTTCTCTCTCTCATCACCTAGCTTCTCCTCTCCTTCTTCTTCTCATCTCCTTTCCCCTTCTCTTCCTCTCGGTACTGCTCTTACCTTAGCTCCTCTTACATATCACCCTTCCTGTTAAAATAAAACTTTTCTCTTAAAATACAATTAGAGCATAATTATGCCAATTTGTACCAGTGAGGTACAAGATGGTCCTAATATCCAGTCCATCATTTGGTTGACTAACCAGAACCTCTGTCATCTCTCCAAACTAAAACACTTTAGTTCTGGACCTGGCTTTTTTCTTGGCTTTAGAATGAATGTCAGCTGAAAACCATCCACTCAAATCTTTTCTCTCAAAGTAAATAGCCAGTATTGGCTATGAGACTATAAGTTTTCAACCCTGTCAGAAATCCAGAGTGACTGAGTTAACTGAAATTATGGAAACACAAAGCATAGCATCTAAAATTTAGCCAATTTATAGAGACTGCTGAACACCTGGACAGTCCCTATACTACAAAGCGTTGGAGCATCTAATCTTCAGCCTTCTGGCCCAGAATCATTTGACAGACGTAGTGATGCAGAATTATTAAGGGCTGATTACTCTGTCTAGGCAGATATAATCAGTTGACTATTCTGCAAGTGTGTCCGTTTCTGGACAGTAATTTGTCTGTAGATGAAAAGAGGCAATTCTTGCCTAGTGGGTGTCTCACCACAACTGGAGTAAGTCCAAAGATGCTCAATTTCTTCTTAGAATCCAATACAGGCTGTCAGGAGCGGACATGTCTCTAATCAAAATGAACATTAATACAGAAATGTTTGTAACATCAATTCTGTGGACTTCTAACATTTTGAAAATCAACTATCCATGTAAGGTAATCTGGACTGTTGTCTGTTAACTCCACTCAGCTATTTCTAAATAAAATATAGAAAACACCTTAACAATAAACTCCAAGCCATGAATTTGCTATAGTCCCTTAACTCACAGGCTAACCATCTCAAATCAGTTAAAAAAGTTAAAGAAGAACTGGGTCTAAGCCTTATATTCCTAAATGTGTTATACAGGCACAATGCCTATGAGACTAACAATATTCATCTCACTTTTATGTCAAAAAGAAGCTCGTATCAAAGAAAACCTTAAGTTTGAAATCAAAGTAAATTTTGTACCTTTTAAGAAATTATAACTTCATCTTGATAATAATTATATAGATTTCTACCAATAGGTTATGGCTACTTAATAAATCCTAGCTAATCCTCCCTATTTCCTCAAAAGCCACTACTTTCCCCTAGAAAGACAGCCCAATATTAACCACCTTAGTCCCCAAGCACAGGGAATAGGGGCGCTGACTCTTCATTAACTTCTTTATGCTGATTACGGGCGTTGAGATATTAGAAGAGGGGCGGGAGGAAGAGTAAATTGATAAACCTCTGATGCTGTGTCTTCACTGCATCTAGTTGGAATTCCAGGACCTCAGAGGTTTGAGCAGATCTGCATAGCTTGCTTGATGAGTAGATACACCAAGGCTGTGTATTCTGCAATGTACAATTTTCATAACAAAATTTAGTATCAAGATCAAATTTTTTTAGAGTGCTGACATTTTATTAATGATGTTGGTTCTAACGGCTTTTCTTTATTTTCCCCTTTTTTTTAATAAAATATTTATATTTAGTATTTTATCCCCTTACCCCATTCCCCCCACCACCCAGGAACCCCTTATCTCATCCCCTCCTCCTCCTGCTTTTATGAGGGTGTGCCCCCATCTACTCCTCACTCCCACCTCCCCACCCTCAGATTCCCCCCCCCCTAATAAGTGTTCAACATTCATGGGACCAAAGATCTCCACTCCCACCTATTCACAACAAGGTCATCCTCCCCTACATATACAGCTGGAGTCATGGGTCCCTCCCTATGTGCTACTAGGCTGGTGGTTTAGACCCTGGGGGGTTCTGGTTGGTTGGTATTGTTGCTCTCCTCATGGTGCCACCAACCCTTTCAGCTCCTTCAGTCTTCTCTCTAACTTCTCCTTTGGGAACTCTTGATCTGATTAATGGTTAGCTGTGAGTATCTGCCTCTGGGTATGTCAGACTCTGGGGGACCTTTTAGGAGACAGCCTTATCAGGCTGCTATCAGCATGCACTTTCTGTCATCCATATCTGTGTCTATTTTTGGTGACTGCACATGGGATGAATACCCACGTGGAATGGTCTCCATACAGCCTCTCATTCAGTTTCTGTCCCACACTTTGTCTCCATATTTGCTCCCTTGGGTTATTTTGTTACTCCTTCTAAGTAAGACCTAGACATCCACACTTGTTCTTCTTTCTTCATGAGCTTCATGTGGTCTGTTAGTTGAATCTTTGTTGTTTCAAACTTTTGGTCTAATATCCGCTTATCAGTGAGTAAATACCATGTGTGTTCTTTTGTGATTGGGTTATCTCACTCAGGATGATATTTTCTAGTTCCATCCATTTACCCAAGAATTTCTCAAATTCATTATTTTTAATAGCTGAGTAATATTTCATTGTGTAAATGTACCACAATTTTTTGTATCCATTCCTCTGTTGAAGTACATCTGGGTTCTTTCCAGCTTCTGGCTATTATAAATAATGCTGCTATGAACATAGTGGAGCATACGTCCTTGTTATACATTGCAGCATTTTCTGGGTATATGCCCAGGAGTGGTATAGCTGGGTCCTCAGGTAGTGCTATGTCTAATTTTCTGAGGAACCGCCAGACTGACTTCCAGAGTGGTTGTACCAGTTTGCAACCCCACCAACAATGGAGGAGTGTTCCTCTTTCTCCGCATCCTCACCACCATAGAGTATCAACTAAATTTTTGATCTTAGCCATTTTGACTGGTGTGAGGTGGCATCTCAGGGTTGTTTTGATTTGCATTTCCCTGATGACTAAGGATGTTGAGCATTTCTTAAGGTGCTTCTCGGCCATTTGAGTTTCCTCGGTTGAGAATTCTTTGTTTAACTCTACCCCATTTTTAATGGGGTTATTTTCTTCAAATTTGGCATTCTTAAATGCTGTTTACAACCGGGCGGTGGTGGTGCACGCCTTTAATCCCAGCACTTGGGAGGCAGAGGCAGGCGGATTTCTGAGTTCGAGGCCAGCCTGGTCTATAGAATGAGTTCCAGGACAGCCAGAGCTACACAGAGAATCCCTGTCTCGAAAAAACAAAAAACAAAACAACAACAAAAAACAAAACAAAACAAAACAAAACAAAAAAAAAACAAAAAAAGTGCTCTTTACTTTTCAAAAAAAATCTAGAGTTAATAAAAAAAAATCTATGTTAAAATATATTTGAATAGTCTGTTTCCTTTTTTCAAAAGTCTTTAATTATTGCATTCATGGATGAAGGTGAAGTTCTGGGTTCGGGGAGGGACAATTTACACTCAATGTAAACCTACAGGAATCTGCTCTAATGTTACATGATATTTCCTGTTTAAAATCAGGATGGTTGATGGCTATGATTCTTGTAATACAATGAATAAAACAAATAAAGATGCAAGGACCTAAAAATAGAGATATGTCATTTTAACTTTCAATAAAACTGCAGAATATTAAATATAAAAAAAGATAATACAATTTACTGTTTGAAACATATTGAACCATGTTTATAATATTCTCAGTGATAATTTGAATAGAAAGCAACAAACATAATGTCAAACTTGAGGCATTAATGTGGAATAAGAGGAAGGTTTCTTAGTGATAATGCCTCCTGATATTCAAAAACGATGACTCTACAGTGATTTTTCATCTTTCTCAGATATTTTTATTTTGTGGATAAAATATGTGAAGGCCTTATTGTTTAGAACTATCTAGTTACAAAATACAGAGCTATGCTGAGGCAAATTCTCCTCAAAGCTACTGTTTATGTGGGTAGGCCATTGAGTCCTTCATGACAAATACAAGGTTTTCCACACTTGTTAACTTTTGATATACATGTTTTGTGATGCTTTCTTAGTGCAATGAGTCTGTCAGACTTAGAAACTACCAGGGAAGTTTAATTACGAGATGTTACTGAAGTCTGAGAGTAAGAGGGCATAGCAAGTGAATGAGTAGGTATGTTTTCACAAATTCATAGAATTCTGAGGTTTGTTACATTCTGCCCCACATCAGGTACTTCTACTTAAATTTTTTTTATTTTTATTGGTTATTTTAGTTGTTTACACTTCAAATGTTATTTCCCTTCCCAGTTTCCCCTCCACAAACCCCTTATACAGTCCTTCCTACCCCCTTCTTCTATGAATATGCTCCCCCAACTCTGCCTCAGTTCCCAAGCCCTCCCCTACCTTGGGTCATTGAGCTACACAGGACCAAGGTGCTCCCCTCCCAGTCATGCTCAATAAGGTAATCCTCTGCTACATATCCAGATGGAGCTGTGGGTCCCCCATGTATACTCTTTGGTGATTTAGTGCCTGGGAGCTTTGGGGGTTCTGGTTGGTTGATACTGTTGTTTTTCTTCCTATGAGGTTGCAAACCCCTTCAGCTCCTACAGTCCTTGCCCTAACTTCCCCATTGAGGCCCCAACTCTCAGTCCAATGTTTGGCTGTATACATCTGCATCTGTATTGGTCTGGCTCTGGCAGAGCCTCTTAAGAGACAGCTATACCAGGCTCCTATCAGTAAGCATTTCTTGGCATCAGCAATAGAGTCTGGGTTTGGTGTCATCAAATGGAATGAATCCCTAGGTGGAGCACTCTCTGGATGGCCTCTCCTTCAGTCCCTACATTTCCTTTTGATAGGAGGAATTATGAATTAATATTTTTGAGGTGGTTGAATTCCCACATCCCTCAACCGGGGGGAGGGGGCTGTTTCTATTCACTGGATATGGTCTCTATAGGTTCTTTCTCCCATTTGTTGGGTATTTTGGCTAATTTCCTCCCTTTTGGGTCCTTGGTAAACTCTTGGGTCCCTGGCATCTATACTTTCTAGTGGCTATCCCTAGTGCCCTCTCCATCCATTCTCTCTCTCTCTCTCTCTCTCTCTCTCTCTCTCTCTCTCTCTCTCTCTTCCTTCCTCTCCCCCTCCTCCTTCCCCTCCCCTTCCCCTCCCTCTCCTCCTTCCCCTCCCCCTCCCCCTCACTCTCCCTCTCCCTCTTCTTCACTACCCCCTCTCTCTCTTCCTTGCTCTGTCTGTGTGTGTGTGTGTGTGTGTGTGTGTGTGTGTGTGTCTGATTTTTGTCTGAGACACCAGATTTGTATGTTAGCAAGGGGTGAGTTTTGAAAGTTCCTATTTTCACTTCCTTATTCTTTCACTTTCCTAGTGAAAGATGATAGGCATCTTAAACATATATTATTAATTCTTTTTAAATTAACAAATTAAAAGTGCATTGCAAAATGCAACTCTATCTTTTCATCATTGGACCCAAAGAAAAGTAACTGAATGTTGACTTTAAACAAGTCCATCTAAATAAATTGTGTAGACAGCATTCATTTCAGTAGTAAGTTAACATGTAAAATTTTTTCAGTTTTAATTTTTCACCAAGATCTCAAATATTTTGTGTTCCATCTCTGGAGCTTATCCAAATACACAATTATCTATTTTCATGAATAATAATAATAATAATAATAATAATAATAATAATAATAATTGATGATAAGTAGATAGATGATAGATAGATAGATAGATAGATAGATAGATAGATAGATAGGTGATAGAACTGTCTGTAGTTTCTCCTTTCACTGATATTAGAAAACTAACATTCGCAGAATATTCAATCAGTGGAAGTTTGTCAATTGATATTACACAACCTTCTTCTTAACTCAAAAAAACAGTCAGTATCTCACTTCTCACTTCTCTAGTAAAGTCTCAAAACTGAGGTCAGGATACATAACAGAAGCATGTCTGTCTCTATGTTTAAGGACTAATCAGTGTGCCAGTGATGTTTTCTCTGATACTACCTGCTTATTGTCTGAAAAATATTTATTATTGCATCAAATACCAAGCACTAATTTGAATCTTCAACTAAGATAAGATTTGCCGAATGTTTGAAAAGTGGTCAGATATTTAAAAGGGGCAGTATAGCTAAGAACTTGAAATCTGCTATTTCGTTCCTGTAATCAATGTTCTCAGTGTAGTTGGCAGGCACAGTCTCATTTAGATCACAAATAAGTAAATGAAGGAAATGTCAAACAGATTTCATTGAATGGCTGTCTACTTATATTCATGAAATGCAGAGGCAGGTATTTGTTGATTAAAATATTTGTAGGCAACTTGGTAAGTAAGACAATGAAAACTTTTCTTCCTCAGAATCTTGAGGAGTCACATAAATTCCCATCTGCCTGAAGTAGTGCATAGAATATCTCTGTCAATGGTATGGTCAGAGTAACCTTGGACTTTATTACAGCTCAAACATTCTGGCTCTTCAACAAAACAGAAGATGAGACATAGTTCAAACTGAAGACAGTTGAGCCAACCATCCTGGGAGACTTACTCTGACATCTCTCTAGAGAACCACCACCTGCCCCAGTCTGAGCAGTCGTGAAGACTAATTATGGTTCTGCCTTCCTTGTTCATCAGATACATTTGGACACTTCCTCAAAGTCATGGCCAGGGATTTTATTATGCTCACATACAAACGCTAATACCTACACAAATTAGTCTGAATTAATATTTTTGCTACCACCCTCAGTTCATGAACTAGTATTTATGTTGATCATGCTATATTTCTTAACTTTTTTTTTTTTTTTTTTTTTTAAGACAGGGTATCTCTGTGTAGTCCTGGTTGATCTGGAACTCACTCTGTAGATCCAGCTGTCCTAAAACTCAGAAATCTGCCTACCTTTGCCTCTCAAGTGCTGGGATTCAAGGCATGTACCACCACTGCCCGGCAATTTCTTCAGTTTTATAGAATGCTGTTATACTTCCCTGAAACCAATATTTCTACATCTTTCCCCTGTTCCTTTGGTTCCCTCAGAGTTATGAAACATAGGATTTAGTTGCCAGTGAACTGTGGTTGCAGTTGACTGGAAAGCAGTCTAAGATTATTCACACTGCAAGCTAGTTTATTCAACGCCAATTGGCAGATGAGACATGCAGACAGATGCATCTTATAAATGGGCATCTGTGGGAAGGCAGTATTCCAAGATTTTCATGATGGCATGGAATCAAAGAAACAAGTCATCTACAATGAAGAGAAGTTCAACTTAACCAATGATATGCTATCCAGTTGGCAGAAAAAACACAGAATATACAAAAGGCTGACACATTAAATGCATTATAAAGCTGCAATTTTCAACACCATAAAATTAATAGGAAAATCCCATTGAAATAATGATTTTTGCCTTCTCTTGTGTAAGACCAAAGTAATTATCACTTATAGAAATAAGTTTATTGTACTTAAACATATCACATATATTTATATCTTATATTTGTGTGTTTTCATATGTGAACATTAACATGTATACATTATATATGTGTGTGCTTAAGGAAAATAAGGAAGGGCAGAAAAATCTTAAACTGTAGAAAAATCAGAGTGAATTTTTAACTTCTAATCATGGGTGAGCATAATATGTAGAATGGAAACCTAAAATCCTTTATTTATGGAAGAATAATAAAGTGATTATACTACTTTAATAGATCAATCTAATGAAATAAATGACAAAGAATTCTTTTTTCATAGAAAGCCATGACCATGTTTGGAAATCATATCATCTCTAGAAACAAAGCCATGTAATACAATAGCATAATACAAAATAGACACATAATAATAGTCAGTATAAAATAAATATGCTATAAAATGAATAGAAAATTCTTATTAACTTAGTGATATATCTCATGAAGAATTTTATAAAGTATACACATACACAAATGATATACCCTCTTGTTCATCCATCAAGAACGTATTATAGCCTGGCGGTGGTGGTGCATGCCTTTAATCCCAGCACTTGGGAGGCAGAGGCAGGCGGATTTCTGAGTTTGAGGCCAGCCTGGTCTACAGAGTGAGTTCCAGGACAGCCAGGACTACACAGAGAAACCCTGTCTCGAAAAACCAAAAAAAAAGAACATATTATAAAAAATATTTGGCAAATGTAATTTGAAATGTAAATTCTATAGTGAGCTTTAATTTAGCAAATATCTCTTAGTCTGTAGCATAATATCTCTTAGTTAAGTCTTGAGATAAACCTTACCTTAGTATAAACAGAAAGACAAAAAGGCAATGGTAGTTCTGTGAATGGGTAGGGAGGTGAGGGTGTAGAGGGAAATATGAAAGAAATCAGTAAGAGATGAATAGGATCAAAGAATATTTTATGACATTCTCAAATAATTTATTATTATTGTTATTATTGTTATTATTATTATTATTGTTATTGTTATTATAGCTATATAATGCACACTTTATAGGACTATAAATTTGTGTCATAGAAGATGTTACTAATGTGTCCTGGTGATGTGTTGTTATGATGAGTACTTCCCTTTGTGACACAACACCATTTCAAGACAGTTATGATTTCAGAAATATTATCAAATACGTGCCTTTACAACTTTAATACAGCAGAGGAATGTTGCAATATTCACTGGACTAGTTACTTATCTTATAGGATTAATCAGAAAGAAACACCTAGGCATAGATACAATATTCCTGGTAGACAGTTTTCCTTAACCATAGTTATATTACATGTCAAAAGGAAGAAAAACCATATTCAAGAATACACATGGCTTCATAAAATATACTAGTAATCTCTGAGGTCATTGAAAGTCTTTTCTTTAAATAGTGAAATGGTAGTCTTGCTGGATGAGGTCGGTTATTCCTCACAGACAATCTTGATATTGATACAGGGTCAATGAACTGCAGAAAGTAGTATTACCCATCAAGCAGCAGGATACAGGAGGCACGGTGCAACCAGGTATGTGAATATTGTCCAAAACATAAATAGTGTCAATTGTGGTAGGATTTGAGATTCTTCCATATTATTTTGGACCATTTACATTGAAACATACTCCAATTTATCAGATAGGAGTAGAATTTTATATGGTAGATTTTAAGACACCATTTTTTCTCATAAAATTTTATTACTGCTATTGTAATAAAATAATATCATATATATGCATATATATAATTAAAGAACATAAGATTTCTAACAAATATTAAAATAGAAAATGTATTAACATAGAACTCTATGTTCCCTAAATGATGTCTATGTACATAAAGTTAAATTACTTTAATTATATCCTGAAATCACACACACACACACACACACACACACACACACACACACACAAATAAAACAAACAACAATAGCATGCACACAAGGAAGATGAATCAGCACAGACTTTTATTAGACATTCAATGAAGAAAAAAATTATCCTTAAACTATTCTAACACTTTTACAATTTTATTTGCAGCTTTCTTTTTTATATGACAGTGTGGTAGCATTATTGTTTAGATACTTACTAGAGACTTTGCCAGCACTACAGCCAGCCTCGTATGTATCTATGAGGGAAAGAAGGGAGTCTGGTTCAACATGACTCAGTAGCTGATGTTAATTCATACTTTGAGAGTCAAACATTGGATAGTTTATTTTAGGGAAACTAAGCACAGCACAATTTAGATAAATAAAATTGTCTACTGGTGATAATTAATTCAATCTCATGTTCACAATAAAGTTCAATGTGTAACTACAATGGAATACTTGCAAAGTGCAAGTGACATCTTACATAAAGATCTGTTAAATCCCCTGTAAGCACAGGTGACATCTTCCGTAAAAATGGGTTTATAGATTAACTGAGGAAATCGGCTCAAGATAAACAAGCTAGGATTAAAGGTCTGGACTATAGATGACAGAGACAAACAAGCTTAAGATAAAGTGTCTGTAGGAGTCATTGTGCTTGACCACACAAATATCACAGAGGTCACCTGTCACCAGGCTATTAACCACACCTGTTCCCAGCCTTCTGGACACAAAACAAGCTATACATCTCTCCCTTTGAAGAGACAACACTGTTAATATTCTTTGTTTCCATCATGATCATCTGTGAGCACAAGGACCTACATGCCTTCTACAGTTACTGACTTGTAGAATTTTTACTGCTGAGAGAATTAGCAAGAAATAATTTTCTAAGGAAAAAAAATTACATCTTCATACATATCTAAAAGTTATATTAAAATTGTTAACATAAGAAATTGTTTGTCAGTTAGACCATAGAATACACAATATAGTCACAGAAATTAAAAGGAGAATGAGACCTGAGAAAGTATTTCCTAATATCTAATGAATGATGGACAATAGATCAAATAAACATGTAAAGTGACAAATAGATTGCTGGAGTTCCGTGACATTCAAGATGATAGGAGTGCAGTTGGGCTAGGGACATGCTGAAAGAATGAATGGTTTAAATTTCATTGTTCCAGAGAAGTAATAATAAAAAATAAAATATTAAACATTTTAATAATATTTTAAAGAGATTGATTCTAGGGATCAATTATGCCCAGACACAAAAGTTTACAACTGACATAATAGAAGTAAATAGGTTAGGGAAATGGAAAAGTAAGCCATATACTGATGATTTCTGTCCACACTGGGTGGGAAGTTTATGAATTCAGAGAATAAGCAAATGAATCCCAGCTAAGAATGGACATCTTACTTATATTGCCTTGGAAATAGCTTATCTTTGATTCCAGGTAAATATTAAATATAGAAAAATTACAAGCTATATTATGAAGATATTGTGAAGATTCACTACTATGTCATACTAAAATTCTCAAAACACTTTTGGAGAATTAATATATGCTTTATGCTAATTTATCAAATTGGCACTGTTTACCTGTAAACAGTACTTCTAAAATGCATGTTTTATTA
This sequence comes from Rhabdomys pumilio, assembly GCA_030674055.1. Classification (NCBI taxonomy): domain Eukaryota; kingdom Metazoa; phylum Chordata; class Mammalia; order Rodentia; family Muridae; genus Rhabdomys; species Rhabdomys pumilio. The sequence goes on along the minus strand of JANHMN010000004.1, from coordinate 99,741,330 downwards.
TCCATTCATCACTTGATGAACATCTAGCGTGTTTCTAGGTTTTGATTATTATGAATATTGTGGCAATTACAATTGATAGGAAAACATATCTGTAGTAAGATGCAGATTTCTTTACATATTTTCTTAGAGACTTATTGTTGTGAAGACACACCATGACCTAGGCAACACTTATAATAAACAATATTTAAATAAGACTGGTTTAGAGTTTTAGAAGCTCAGTCTATTATCATCATGGTAGGAAGCATGGCAGCATGTAAGCAGACACTGTGGTAGAGAAGGAACTGAGAGTTCTACATCTTGAACAAAGGCCAGGTGAAAACTGGCATCCTCAGGCAGCTAGGAGGAAGCTATCTTCCTTACTGGATAGAGCATGAGCACAGGATGAGACTTCCAAAGCCCAACTCTACAATTACAAACTTTCTCCAACAAAGCCACACCTTCTAACAGTGCCAGTTCATATAAGACAAACATATTAAAACCATCACAAATGTATGTCCAAGAATAGAAGAATAGAATCTGTTTTCATATTTTGGGGAAATTTCCACAATATTTTCACAGTGGTCATGACAGTTTGCATTTTCACCAGGTTCTATTATTCTGTTACATAAATACAAAATGTGAATAACTCCTAAAAATATATTGTTGTACTCATCACTCAACATTGAATAGACAAGATTCTTGTTGCAGTATATGATAACTAACAGAGACCCAAAACTAGATGAAATATAGACATTATGAGCAGTTAGAGTCATCAGTAATAAATCATTACCATACTTTTCTCATCAAGATACAGAAATCTATGTAGAATAGGAAGAAGAAAAATTATAAATTCCAGAGGTGGTTAAAGAAAGTCCAAGAGAACAGAGTTTTTTTTTTCAGACACAAAAGGGCAAACAAAAAGTATTATACATAACAAGGCTGCCTCACATATAAACTATAGTATTTGTGACAGAATACACAAGGCCTACTGAAGTTGAAGCTGGACAAAGCTCTAGAATGGAGAACAAAAACTAGGCATGAACTTCCATCTGTAACCAAGAAGCTACTTGGAGTTGATACCTGCTGGGAGACAGAAAATGAATCTTCACCCCTGGAGTATCATTGGATATATACATTACACTCAGAATAGACCTCATGCTTAGGAGAATCTGGCCAACAGAAAATGGACATAATAATTTTTGTGTGTAGGGTTTTTTTACTTGTTTTTGTTTTTGAAAGAAAGTGAAAAGGCACATGAAATTTGATTGATAAAGATGAGGGAGAATATGCAAGGATCTGGGAAAGGATAAAGTATATGATCTAATATATTAAAATTTTAAAATCATATATATATATGTATATATATATATTTAGAGAGAGAGAGGGAGAGAGAGAGAAAGAGAGAGAGAGAGAGAGAGAGAGAGAGAGAGAGAGAGAGAGAGATCTTTTATCTTTTTGAATAGGTCAAAATCTCCATGGATATAATAGAAATGAAATTATTTAACATATCCCAGTGTTTTGGTCCCAAACACTGCAAGGTGAGAAGGGTAGCAATCTGATTTTTAACGTACCCTGTCAGTGACTGACTTCTTGCCCTAAAGCACTTTGAAGTTTCAAAATAACTATGGGAAGATGGAACAATTTTAAAGGAGGATGTGAGAAGTGTGACAAACCAATTTTGTCATATTTGCCTGAAGGCTTGGCCATATGGAAACATATACAAAGATATTTGTCTCCCTCTAAATATGCAGTGATTTGTTTCTTTGTGTCATGCAGTGTCTGCTGCAGATGTGTTCTTTTGAAATGCAAATAGTCCTGGAGTAAATAACATTGTCAGGGGAACTGTAAGATGAGCGTAACTATAATGGAGACCATTAAAGAATATTATAATCTACAAAGGAGAGTTTGCATGGGATAATGTTAACTATTTTTGTTAAAAATGAAAAACTCATATTACATTTGAAAAGTATTGTCTGTTCATATTTATTTTGAGCATGTAACACAAAAATATATACTACAGGCTATATATATAGGCACTGCTTATTTATTACTATTATAGATATGGTTTTCCATATCTATACACAGACTGATGAAATAGTGCTTTCCTTGTACGTTATATTTTAACATTAGAATTCATATAGTTGGCACAAAGAGTGGAGAGATTTTTACTGACAGGTCCTAATTTTATGACCCCATGATGTTACCATGTTTACTATTTCTATGCAATGGACAAAGGCTCGACTATTTGATATAAAATATTTGCATAATATATGAAATTCATACAATCACATATGTAAACATCAGTGTAATCCTCCCTGATCTCCTTATTGGAATACTACCTTTGTTCCATTTCAGAAATAAATTACTGTGTGGACTACATGTTCTCTAGAGACATTAAAGAACTTTTTGTCAAGGTGCAGATTTACTATTTACATGCCAAATATGCTTGTAAGTATTTAAGTTTTCTGAAATTATTAAGCTTTTATTTTTCTCTATTTTTTTTATTTTACTTATCACTTTACATTTCACTCCCTGTCCCCTTCCAGTCACCCCTCCCACAATTCTTTCCCAATTTCCCCTCTCCTTCTCCTTTTAGCCAGTGGAGTCCCCCTGTGTATCTTTCTATCCTGACACATCAAGTCTCTGTGAAGCTAGGCACATCCTCTCACACTGAGGCTAGAAAAGGCAGCCTAGCTAGAATATATCCCATGCACTGACAATAACTTTTAAGACAGCCCCTGTTCTAGTTGTTTGGAACCCACATGAAGATTATGCTGCACTTCTGCTACATAAGTGTGGGGAGGCCTAGGTCCAACTCGTGCAGGTTCTTTGGTTGGTGGTCCAGACTCTGAGAGTCCGAAGTGTTTGTTCAGGTTAGTTGAAATTTGTTGTCTTCCTGTGGAATTCTATAGTGAGTAGTTTCTACTACCATTGTTTAAGCTCAGTGCTGACCATGCTACCATCCCTGCCCAGGTTCCCTTGAATCTGTGGATGAAACACATACACACATTAGTTTAGTTTTAATATGTTTTTAGCTCAGTGGTTGGGCTTTTCTTAGCCTTCCTCAGCTAGCATGCCCTTCTTTTTCAGTTACAGCTCAACATCTCTAAATCTGTCTTCAACTTTAATTGCCAGGTTACCTTCTCCTGCTGAGCACCCTAAACCTGCCCTCAGCTTAGTTGCATTTCTGTTCTTCCACCTGAAACCCCAGGCCATTAGGAAAATGTCTAATGGCCACTCTACCCTAGATCTCACATGGTTAATGGCTCTCCCTCCAAAGCATGGTGAATCTTCTTTTCTCCTCCTGCATCTGCTAGCCTTCCTGTGTGAACATGAAAGTTCCACCTCTTGTACCCAGTCATTGGCCACTAACATCTTTATTTGTCTATTAAGACCTAACTGGACCTTCAGCATTCACATGCTGATTCCCAATCAAAGTATCAAAACCACCCAGTACAGATATTCTATCCCCTTAGAGATCACAATTCTTCCTCCTATTATTCTATAAGTGTCCCAAAGCTCCATTCACTGTTTGACTATGGGTATACAAATATGTCTGAGTCAGCTGCTGGATGGAGCCTCTCAGAGGACAGTCATGTTAGATTCCTTTCTGCATTCATAAAAGAGAATATCATAAATAAGTACCAGGGATTGGTGCTTGTAGCCTTTATTTTATGACTAATAGCGAGTTATAAGTGAGTTCATACCATGCATGTCCTAATTGGACTGGGTTACCTTACTCAGGATGATAGTCTCAAGTTCCATCCATATGCCTGCAAAATTCACGCTGTCTTTGTTATTAATTAGCTGAATAGTGTTCCACTGTGTAGATGTACTATATATTCTTAATCCATTCTTCAGGGACGTCTAGGTTTGTTTCCAGATTCTGGCTATTACAAATAAAGCTGCTATGAACAGTTGAGCAAATTTCTTTGTGGGATTTTGGAGCACCTTTTGGTATATCTGGGTCTTGAGGTAGAACTATTCCCAGTTTTCTCAGAGACCATCAAACTGATTTCCAGAATTGTTGTCCAAGTTTACACAATGCCATCAGCAACAGTGGAGTGTTCCCCTTAATCTAAATCCTCTCCAGTATGTGCTATCACTTGAGTGTTTTATCTTAACCATTCTGATGGGTATAAACTGGAATTATCAGAGTTGTTTTGATTTGCTTTTTACTGATGATTAAGGATGATGAACATTTCTTTAAGTGCTTTTTGGTCACTCAAGATTCTTCAGTTGAGAATTCTCTGATTAGTTCTGTGACTTATTTTTTTTTTAAATTGGGTTTCAGTTTTTGGTATTTAGCTTCTTTGGTTGTTTATAAATTTTGAATATTAGCCTTCCTTCAGCTGTAGGGTTGGTGAAGATCCTTTCCAAATCTCTAGGTTGCCATTTTGCCCTATCACAGTGTCGTTGGCCTTGCAAAAGCATTGAAGCTTCAAGAGGTCCCATTTTTAATTGAACTTAGAGCCTGAGCCATTGGTATTCTGTTCATAAAAGTGTCTCTTGTATCTATGCAGTCAATATTATTTCCCACTTTCTTTTCTGTTCTATTTAGTGTATCTAGTTTTATGTTAAAGTCCTTGATCCAATTGGACTTGAGTTTTGTGCTGTGTGAAAAACACAGATCTACTTTTATTCTACTGCATGAAGACATCCAGTTAAACCAGAACCATTTATTGAGGATGTTTTCATTTTTCCATTTTATGATTTTGGTTTCTCCAACAAAAATCATATGTTCATATGTATGTGGGTTTATTTCTATGTCTTAAATTTTATTTCCTTGATTAATGTGTCTGTAACTGTACAATACTATGCAGTTTTTATCATTATTACTTTGCTATAGAATCTGAGGTCAGGGATGGTGATTCAGACCAAAGTTCTTCTATAGGATTTTTTTTGTTTATCCTTTTTTTTTTAATTTTCCCATAGAATTTGAGAACTGTTCTTTCAAGGTCTATACAGAATGGTCTTGAAATTTTGAATGGAATTGCATTAAATCTGTGATGACTTTTGTATAGTGGCCATTTTCACTATGTTAATCTTTCTTATCCATGACATAGAAGCTCTTTCAGACTTCTACTATCTTCTTCAATTTCTTTCTTCAGGGACTTGAAGTTCTTGTCATACAGATATTTTATTTGCTTGGTTAGAGTTACACCAAGATACTTTATATTATTTGTAAATGGTAATGTTTACCTAATTTCTTTTCATTGGCCTAGTTTTCAAGTTTGTCCCAGACATGGGCCCCACCCCATGCCAATTTTATTTCACAGTACATTCTCCCTCTGTACTAGTCAGAACTGATCTATCCCTTAAAGCAGACTCAACCATGGTAAACTGCACCCAACCCCAGGTGCCATTTCTATCTCACAATTTTGCTTTATGTTATGTTTTTCACTAATGAAAGTTTATGCATTGTAAAGATTATGCATAATAGTTATCAGGTCTGAGCCGTATTTAAATACATTTAGTTACTTTTACTTCAAAGTAAAATGTTATAATATTAAATAATTAATATCTGAAATTCTTGACACCTGTAGCTATAAAAGGTTTCTTTAAAAACTGAAAATTCTAGAAACAAAACCAGAAAGATATCCTAAGGAGCAAACTGTACTTGTATGAACAGACAAAGATAAGTGCTTATCACAAGTAATACTGAGAGCAAAGTTTAATTTTGCTTTGCTATGTATCACTTAACAATGCTTGTAAATAAAACAGTAGAAACTGGAAAAATGGAATGTTTTATCTAGAAAATGATGGATTTTAAATATGATACAATTTGATTATTCAAAATTGACAAGTAAAATAATACAATAATCATAATTCCTGAGAAGAGGAATAGTAAATAAAATATCTGAAAGTTAGGAGATACAAAGTATGGAGTTTTAAGGTACAAAGTCATCATAGAAATCATAAGACAATGGCCACACAACCCATTATGCATTTTCAGAAGGAAGAATCTTAGTGAGAATTTGATAAAAGGAAACAATTGCTTCCACGTAAATACCACCTATAAAATGTTTCTTATTAACTATTTACAGACTAAAAATATAACAATAACATTAAATTTTAGAAGACAGAAACTTATGGTTATTTTGTTTCTATGGAAATATCCTTGTTATTTTATTTGAGAAACTGTTGACCAATAGAGGCAAGTAGATCCACAGCACAAAGACTAGTTGAACAGTTTATCTTGATGAGTTTCCTTCTTAATGTGAGTAAAACATAATGAGAACAAAAGAGCATCAACTTATTTCTGTTTGGTTATTAAATAACTATTTATGTGTAAATGGGCCAATTTTAAGCAGTATTTGACAATTAGAGAGATTGTGGGTAAAGACACTTGCTGCCAGGCATAAGTTACTGAGTAGAACCCTGGGAAGCATGCGTTCAAAGAAAGTGACTAAATCTAACACATTTCAACTGATCTATACATTTGTAGTAACTTCCATACCTCACATGTCTGTCTCTTGTTTATATGATTGTAGAAAATGAAATGTACAAACACCTTAAAAGCATATGGCTGAAGTCAGAGCAAAGTGTCATGTAGATGTATATCACTAAATTAATGACACTTCTATAGTTATATTTTAAATGTACTACTACCAAAATGTGAAAATAAAAAGCAAACTATGCCTGTTATTTGATTTACTGGTCCTTAAAAAGAAAATAAAAAATCTCTCTCTCTCTCTCTCTCTCTCTCTCTCTATATATATATATATATATATATATATATATGCATGCATTTATGGAATATGAATATCCATTGTCTTTACTAATGAACAAATATACATAAACATACACATAATATATATATATAAACATATATATATATATATATATATATATATATATATAATATTATATAGATATTTTATTAACAAGCTATACTATGACCTTGTCTTTATTTTTCATTTTTTTTATTTTTTTATTTTTTTTATATTTTTTTTATTTTTATTTTTTTATTGGATATTTTATTTACATTTCAGATACCAACCCCTTTCCCCATTTCCCCTCCCTAGAAAACCCCTATCCAGTGCCCCCTTTTCCATTTTGCTTTTATACAATTTTTTTAAATGTTAATCAAAGACTTTATGAGTATGGTGGTAATGCTCAATCAGAAGTGTAACCTACTACCCAACCTAGCTATGTAAACTATCTTTGACTGGTGGAGACATGTGAACTTCAGAAATAGTACTCAGCATAGTAAATTGTATTTCTTTATATTTATTCTTAAGAAAGCTTTACAAACTGTCAATTAAATAAAGAACTTTTGATCATTGCATGTTGGGAACCAATACTGTTTATTAAGAATGTAGTGAGGAAGAAACAGACAAATTTGTTACAGTTGTGGAGTTAGCCTCATTCAGATTACCAAGTTAATTCAAAATATCAAGGACAAAATATAACTAAAATATCTATTTTTATGAATGAAATTTGTAGCTGAATGATCAGTACCAATTTGGCTTCTCTGTGTCTTGTGACCACTTTTAGGTGTCTTCAAAAATATAGTCTTACTATTAATATTGGAAAGACAACCAGAGCAATGGCAGTGGTCTATGTTGTTTGGAGACAGAACTTCTGGGATACCCAAAAATAGTAGTTCAGGAGGAAGTACCACACATGCAAACCTTGCCTTTTTATTTGGCTGCTATGGCTTCTGGGAGTAGCACTCTTTATTCTGAAATGTGACTCTCACAATCTTTTCTGTGAACATACATGAAACATATATAATTGTAGTGTCGCTTACCCCTGCTCATACTCTGACTCTGTCCTACTGTTCCATACTCATCCTCACTAAATCTTCCCTTAGTGTCAGTGGAATTCTCAGCCAGAGATGGGCTAGCCATATGAGATCCTCCATTGCATACCTCCATGGGTCAGGAAACACAGTGGAAGGAAGGCTAGAAAGATATTAAGTATGAGAAACTGGAGAAAGTAGGATCAAAGCAATGTGGGTTGCACATAAAAGGATTGAAACACTAATGAACTCAAAGCAGCTTTGACCTAAGACCAATTCACAGGACATTCTAGCCTGCACAGGGTAAAGATTCATGAGCTCCAGCACCTGAGATACTATGGATAGTGGATGACTTCTGGGGCAAGAGGAGTGTTTTTCTGTTAGTTAAACATGTGGTTCCCAGTAGGAAGAACACACTTTAGTGTATGATACTAAACATATTAGCATATGAGCAGCATAAATCTTGCTAGATTATTTTTTAAAAGGAGAAGTTAGAGGGAAAGAGCAGGTAGAGTGGATGGCAAATGGGGTAGAGGAAAGATTAGGCAGTAAAGATATTCAAAATACATTGGACATAATTTTTAAAGTGTAAAAAATTATATTATAATGAATTTTAATCTTATTCCTTAATAATTTTAGTGTGTTTTGAGCTTATTCATCTTCCATTCACAACTCTATTAATAGCCTCTTTTGTCATCCTCCTCACTCAACTCCTCTTTATCTCTTTCTCCTTTATTTTAATCTGCAAATTGAGTCCATTTTTTAATTGTCTAGCATTGTTAAAATTAGAGGGAAAATCATTCCAAGTGTATTTAAGATGGAATTACAGGATTTTATGGTATGAGTTGAAATGATTAAAACTACTAGTTTAAAATAAAACAGCAGTAGGCCTTGGGATGCAGCTTAGTATTAGAGTAGTTATTTAGCATGTATAAGGCCTTGAATTGAATAATATTTAGTCCTCACCTATGGAGAAAAAAATCAGAACTATAAAATAAGTGCAGGTAAGTTTATTTATGACATAAGTATATAAATGTAAGTATAAACATTTATATATAAATTTAAACTAATTGAATGTATGTAAAGGGATAGGGACTCTCAATAATCAAACTTAAATTGGGAATACAATATTCAGTTCTGTTTTTCTAGATCCAATCCCCCAATCTCATCCATAGCTCTATAGCAGAACACCTGAGCAGCCTTCCCTGCAGCCTTTTCCCTCTCTCATGGAATCCATAGATATTCCTCTAACTCCTCTCTCCATACTCATCACATTATCCCAGCCCCAAACCCTGCTGGCATACCTTTAAACTTAATCTCTCAGTCTCATCCCTATCTCTGTAGCAGAATATATGTGGAAACTTTCACTGTTTCCATCTCCCATCTTCTGTGGACCCCATAAATTTTTCTAGTCTAACCTTTTTACCCACACTTGTGACTTTCTCCCAGGCCCCCAAAACAGCAGGCAAGCTATGCCACTGAAAGGCATCTTCAACAAAAGTAACAAGTAAGTAGACAGTGGTCCACACCTCTCATTCTACTATACCAGGTCCAATTCTCCCAGTCTTGTCCCAGATCTATAGCGAAAAGCCCGCTGTGGTTTGTTTTCCTTTCTTCTCTGCGTCCATCCCCAGTAGATCACAAAAATCTTTTCTCCCAATCTTCCTTGCTCCAATTCCTTCCAGTATTTCAGCCTCAAACACTGGCAGGCATTCCCTGTGAATGATCACAACATATTGAGCATGTCAGGCAAACAAGTAAGCTAACTGAAGACCATCAACATTCCTTCCTTTTCTCCAAACTCAACCCCTCAATTCCAACAGTATTTTTGCAAGAGAATGCCTTCTACAGCCTTACTTTATCCTCTATCCACTAACCCCTATCTCCTGTGGACCCTCAAACTGTCTCCTAACCGCCTATTCCTTATTTATCCCTTTTATCCAACCCCTAAAATTAGTAAACAATCCCACTAACCCATAGACCACTCCTGCCAAGAAAACAGCCAGGTTATCTGTAGATCTTCCCTTCTCCTTCTATGCCTCCAGATCCAACCTCTAATCTCATTCACCTGTCTACAGCAGGCCCTCTTGAGTAACGACTCTGCGCTGCTCTCCACATTCCAAAATGAGAAAATAAGCAGATCTTGGTTGAACATGTTGCTCTTCTCTCTCTTATGAACCCTTTCACTGTTCTAGTCCATGCACATTTTTAAGTGTCACCTTCCAATGCTCAGAAACATATTTTACCAGAAACCTTCAATAGCTAGAATATTAGACTCACAGAAAATTTCCTAGTAGGCAACACACAACCATCACTCTCCAAAAATCTAGAGAGGAAACAGAAACCAAGAAACAAACAAAAAATCCTACTCATTGTAAAGAACCCAGAACTATAATCATCCAAATCCCAGAGGCTTAGACCCCAGAATTAAAACATAATGAGAAACATCCAGGGCAATTTGTCACTACTAGAGAACACCTATCCTACAACAATTCACTCTGAATATTCCAACATAGCTGAACATGAGAATAAGACCTTAAAATATAATTTATGTGTATGATAAGTCCTTAAAGAAGAAATGATTATATCCCTTAATGCAATAGTTCTCAATATGGAGATCATGACTCCTTTAAGGGGTCATCTAAGACCACACAATGGTCTTTGAAACTAATATAGAGATCCTCTATCCATCTCCAGACAGATCTGCCAAATGCAAATTTGTTAACATATGAACAACACAACAATGGCAGGATTATGCCAACCCCATCACATATACCATGAACAAACACAGGTGTATGTGATAGAGTTGCTGCCATAATGTTCTTATGTGAACTAGTCACATGTGTAGAGAGCAGTTATTGTGTTGAAAGCCATAGTATTGGAAGGAAATAACATTTCATGTACTATAATTAATAGGGAAATGTAAAATCATATACTGTAAAATCATCAGCAACAGATATGCGTATGTGTGTGTGTAACTTTAATTTTTTTCAAATCCTATTTTTAATAGGTTTAATATTTTTTCATGATAGTTCTTAAATGCTTTAATCTCCTTTTAGCCAACCACCCACCACAGGTAGTAGAAAATAAAGGATATGGGGAAATGGACCAGTTTAGAAGGTTTTTTGTTCTCTGGAAATGAGTAGTTAAGTTCAAACATTTGCAGAGGCAGCACCATCCCTCACAAACACCTCATGGATATATGAGGAGTCCAGTTCAGTAAAATTGAGACAGCAAACACAAATCACCAGAGGTGACACTATCTAGCAGTAACAGCCAGGACTTAGTCTCAGCAGGAGTCAGCGCATAAGAACCCAGAGGAATGCCAAGAGAAGGTTTCTGCTGCTGTGTCTCTCAGCAAAGTGAAGATCAGAAAAAAGAGGAAAACTAAAGGGTTGCACAGCCAACTCTGTAATCTACAATAACTCAGTTTCCTAGCCCCTGTTTCTGTCCATTGAGTCTTTCTTATACTCCCCTCCTCCACCAGACTTGCCTCAGCATGTGTCTCAACTGACATCACTCTGCCAATCAGTCCAGTCCTTGAAAGCAAGAAATTGTCTAGATACACCACCAGAAATTTTTGGTGTGTTTCTCTCTATGGACTCTCAACAAATGCAGTTCAACTATAACATGTAAGGCATACCAATACATGCATGTTGTTAGCAAAGAATCCATCATCTCATGTCCTTTCAAGTGCTTTCTTTAGCAGAACATCCTTTCTCCTGTGTCTGCTTCAGCTAAAAGTTTCTTCACATGTTTGCCCTAGCCAATCACCATACAATACAACTGACTTTCCAAAGAACCCTTAAGTTTCCACTTCCTGTATATGTATAAAATTGTCAACTACAAATAGAGAA
>JANHMN010000004.1:99715245-99729647 GCA_030674055.1 Rhabdomys pumilio | reverse complement strand
GAGGGAGGGAGGGAGGGAGGGAGGGAGGGAGGGAGGGAGGGACGGACTTGGGTGGGAGAAGGGAGTAGTAGGAGAAGAGGGGAAAAATCAGGTATGGGGGAGGGCAAGGAGAGAGGTCCTCTGAGAATGGAATGTAAATAAGCAGCCTTGAGAGGAGAGAAAAAAGAGAGATGGAAGGCCCTCTTGAAAGTACCAGACCAGAGTGTCTGGACATAAGAAGCTCTAAGGACTCAATGGGGGTGACCTTAGTCAAAATGCCCAACACAGGAGAGACTGAACTTTAAAAGTTCACCTCCAGTACAGAGATAGGGTCTCAAGCAAAGTGACAGGGTTACTAACCCACAGACAAAATTTTTAACCAGAATTGTTCCTATATAAAAGAATTGCAGGGACAAAAATTGAGAAGAGACTAATGAAAAGTAGTCCAATGAGAGGCCCAACTTGGGATCCATCTCATGGGAAGGCACCAAGGCCTGACACTATTATTGATGCAATGATGTACTTGCAGACTAGAGCCTAGCATGGCTGTCCTCATGGAGTCTCTACCTGTAGCTGACTGAGACAGAAGCAGATACTTACACTCAACCATTTGACTGAAGTCTGGGACCCGTATGTTTAAATTAGGGGAAGGATTGAAGAAGTTGAAGGAGAGAGCACCCCATAGGAAGACCAGCAGTCTCAACTAACTCAGACCCCAGAGAGCTCCCAGAGACTGAACCACCAACCAGCATCATACACTGTCAGTCTGAAACCCCAGCACATATATATAGAAGAGGCAAGTCTGCCTGTTCTGACCACAGTGTGAAAGGATATGCTTAATCCTCAAGAGAATTGAAAGCCCAGGGAAGCAAGAGGTCTGGTGGAACATCCTCTTGGAGGCAAGCAGAAGGAGGAATGAAATGAGGAACTGTGAGAGGGAGGACAAGGAACAGGGAGCAAAGACTGGAATGTAAATTAAAAAAATGAATTGAAATGCCCTCTTGGTCGATATTTTGTTCTGTACATTTATTATTATTATTATTATTATTATTATTATTATTATTATTATTATTATTATATGCTGTGGACAATGCCACTACTGGTCTAGGCTATTTGTTGTTATGTGTGCTTCATGTACCTTGATAGGTATCCCTTTTCTATGTTAGGACATTTTACTTCAGTGATTTTGTTCACTATATTTTCTGTGCCTTTGAGCCTCTTTCTCTATTCCACGTTTTTGAATATTTGGCCTTTCCTTAGTGTCTCAGATTTCTCTGAAGTTTTGTCCTTGGGATTTTTTAGACTTATTATTTTCTTTGACTAGGGTATCCATTTTTTCTTACTTTTCTTCAATGCCTGAGTTTCTCTCTTCCATCTCTTGTAAGCTATTGGTAATGCTTAGCAGTGAGGTTCCTTTCCAGTTTCTAAAATTTTCATTTCTGTATTTTCTCTACTTTGGGGTTTTATTTCTTGAACCTAAATCCACTTTCCAGCACTGAACTCTTCATTTCCTTCCATTGTTGTTTTATAATATAAATTTCTCTAATGTATTTATCTATTTCCTATTTTAAATCTCTAAGATATTTATAAAGGCTATTTGATGGTCACTGTCATATACTTTGGGTATGTTGCATTTCTCAGGGTCTAAAGTATCAAGTTTGTTTTGCTCCAGTGCAGACATATTGTCCTGGCTATTGATATGTGTTTTTATACTTGCCTTTATGCATGTGATTTTGGGTTATTAAAATCCTAGGTACAGATATCTAATATTGTCTTTGTTTGGTGGTTGTTTTGTCCCTTAGATCTGTTGCTTTCTATGGTTATAGAACAATGTGGTGGCTGTATGTTCCCTGGTAGAGGATGTATTTAATAGTGCTTGTTATGGCCACTGGTGGTTCTGAATAGAATGTATTGGGAGTTGATCCTTTGGAATGGGCATGAGCTATAAGGAGGACTTCTGAGGGAATTCACAGAAGGCAGGCGAGTAGTATACTCTACCATTATTTTATTAATCTCCTGTACATGGGACCAAGATGATATAGAGGTAGCATCATATAATCTGCTACAAATCTGTGTATGAGTTGGGGGATTGGATTTGGAAGAGATGAGTAAGAGTAGAGATATGAAGCTTTATTGCTCACTGGACAATTTGCTTCTTTGGCAGGCTTCACTGGTATGTTCCACATGAATGTTTTCTGGAGTTGAAGGCTGAGACAAAAGGATGAGTGAGGAGGAATACTGAAGGAAAAACTATTGCAGATAAAGGAGGAAAATGAGAATGTAGAACGTGGTGTGCTACAGAGCTGGTGATGGGACTGTGTGATGGGATTCAGAGAACACAGAGTGATGATCTGAATATTGTCAACTTACTTCTCTGCCCTACTTGCTTTTCTAGCAGGCTTGGCCAGGAGGTACCCAGAAATCACCTACTGTAATTGGTAGCTGACACAAAACACAAAGGGTTGAGTAGGAAGAAATGTTGTTGTAGCAGGAAGTATTAGCCCCAAAGTTCACAATACCAAGATGCAAATCACAGACCACATGAAGCTCATGAAGAAGGAAGATCAAAGTGTGTGTGCTTTGATCCTTCATAGAAAGAGTAACAAAATACTCATGGTAGCAAATATGGAGAAAAAGTGTGGGACAGAAACTGAGGGAGGGGTCATCTGGAAACTGTTCCACCTGTGTATCCATTTCATGTGCAGGCTCCAAAGGTAGACGCTGATGTGAATGCCAGGATGTGCATGCTGTCAGGTGCCTGATATAGCAGTCTCCTTAGAGATCTGCAAGAGCCTGAATTATACAGAGGAGGATGCTCATACCTAACCACTAGACTGATCATGGGGTTCCCAGTGGAGGAGTGAGAGAGAAGACTGAAGGAGCTGAAAGGGTTTAAGGCTCCATGAGGAAAGCAGCAATCTACCACCAGCTAAAACACCAGCTTGGGAGCACACAGGGAGGGACCCATGGCTTCAGCTGTATATGTAGGGGAGGATGGCATTGTCAGGCATAGGTAGGAGAGGAAGACCTTGGTCCAGTGAAGGCTGGATGCCCTAGTGTGAGGGTATTTGTGGGTGGGTTGGTGGGAGTGGGCTAGTGGGTGGAGCATATCCTCATAGAATTCAGGAGGAGGAGGGATGGGATAAGGGGTTCCAGGGTCGGGGGGAATGGGGAAAGGAGATCAGATCTGAAATGTAAATAAAATATCCAATAAAAAAATTCTGAAAAAAAAGAAAGGAAAAGAAAAAAAATGAAAGAAAAAGTGGCAGCTGCCTGGCTTCAGGATCTATGTTCCTACACTAATGGACATACCAGTTGGCCAGTTGCGCTGACCTGGGACCCATGAAACACTGGCATGGCTGCTGCCTCTGGGGGTCAGCTCTGTGGCCTTCAAGGCTCTTGACATGGCCCCTGGGCCAAATTTTCCACCCCCATAGCGCTCAGTTTAAGCCCAGACAATAACTGCCATCCTCGCATTAGATATCACAATTTCCAATACCTGGTAGAAATAAGACTGTTAATGTGTAAAGATTAACCGAATAGATTTATATATCAGCAAATACTCAATACACAAGATCCCCCACACACTTAGAATTGTTTTCCCAA
The DNA here is from genome assembly GCA_030674055.1 of Rhabdomys pumilio. NCBI lineage: Eukaryota > Metazoa > Chordata > Mammalia > Rodentia > Muridae > Rhabdomys > Rhabdomys pumilio. The sequence goes on along the minus strand of JANHMN010000004.1, from coordinate 99,726,062 downwards.
TTATCTATTTTTGATATGAATAACTACCTGAAATTGCTAGAGACATGAGGCTAACATCTGCTGTCATCTTGCTTCTCCTCTCTCTCCCCCTTCTCTTCCTCTCTCCTCTCTCTCATTCTTCTCTCATCCCTACTCCTAGATCTACCTCACTCTTCCCCACCCAGTGACAGGGCTCTCGCTGCAAATATATTGGGCAGGAAATTTCTGCCACAGATTGTAGGAGAGCTGCTACAATAACTATGATCTAAATTAGTTGGCTCAAAGAAGTATAGATATCACATATTTTATGTATTTTTCACACATATTTTACTTTTTGAATATGATAATCATAGTTCCATTCGATAAGAATCATTGGAAACAGGAGCAGGGTAGGATGGCAGGACACAGCAGGTGATTTGTTGTACAGCTGCAAATAAGATTAGTAGACAGTATTTGGAGGTGTGTTGAAAGACCTGAAGATTTACACAAACTCTTTCTAATATTTTCCTTTCACATATGTTTCGGTGTCAGTACTTTATCTAAACAAATGAATATTTTTTCTTGGTTTGTCATTGAATATATATTTTCTTACATGAACATTTCATCAAAAAGCTATGGAAGTAAATATGTCTTCTAAAGTCAGTAGCATGAATATTCTTTATCTCATTATTTAATTTCTTCTAAGGACAAACATGTCATAAAATTGTTCATATAAATCAAATATAAAAGTACGAAAGTGTTAATGGAGATTGTAAATATATCATGCTTTGGTGCTTAAGTGAGGAATGACCATTATTATAGTAAAGTGATAAAGTCTGGGTAATAAAATGCATAAAGCATGTAATCTATGTTTTATTCTGTGAACCGGATTTACATCAAAAGTATTACCTTACATTGTGTCCTCATAAGATGAAAAAATGATATTTGTTTAAATTTGAACATTTTTAAATGTTTTCCTTTTATAAATTACACTTAAGAATTCAGTGAGGGGCTACAGAGAAAGCTGTGTTTAAGAACACTTATTGTTCTTGCAGAGGCCCTTACTTCAGTACCCAGTAGCCCTATGGCACTTCACAAGCAATCATTAGTCTAATTACTGGGTATGAAACTTTTGCTTCTGACTTCTGAAAACAGAGACACTCATAGTAGGCATACATTAAAGTAAAACTCATATATATATATATATATATATATATATATATATGTATGTATATATTAAATAACAAAAACATAAGTTATCAGAGGTATAATGGTTTGTTATATATTTGGGTTAATAGAGCTTTCAAGGACTTTTGGTAAAGGAGTACCCTTGAGGAATACAATGCCATCATAATTGAACTTCTTTAAATTAACATATTTATGGTTCATCTTGGTTGTCAATTTGGCAACACCTGGAGTCAACTAACACCCTCAAATGGTATACATATAAGATAGTACTTACCTAAATCAGAATCACACCTTTGGTGAAAGCCAACTTAAGAGACTGTAAAAGAAGGAAGGAAGTTTAGTTTTATGGTTAATTGCACTCCCTCTCACTGGCAAGCTCATCTATTCTGATGCTTACACAGTTTCTTCATTGATATTAAAAACTATTTCTACAAGATCCAATATAGACTAAGATCAGCAGCTCTCCAGGAACCCTCTAACATTTTGGCTCTACATAGGGACTGCTGAGATAACCAGTCTCATATTCTGAGCCACTACTAGATTCATGGCCTTTCCATCAGGAGACAATCATTGTGGAACTACACGGGACAGCCTGTAAGCCTCTCTAATAAATATTTACCAGTTCTGTTTCTGACACACACACAAACATACAACACACACACACACACACACACATGCATGCACACACAAATATTCTACACACACATGCACACACACAAATATTCTACACACACATGCACAGACACAAATATTCTACACACATACACACACATGCACACACATACACACTATACATATATTAAAAAAACAAAAACAAAAGTTATCAGAGGTATAATGGTTTGGTGATATATATATACATATATATACACATATATATATATATGTATATATATATATATATATATATATTAGTGTGTGTGTGTGTGATAGTGTGTGTGCGAATGTGTGTGTGTGTATATATATATATATATAATTAAAGGTAGTATTAACCATGCAACATTATGGCATATGCCTCAGTTATCATAAAAACATTTCTTTTTCTTATTGAATGGTCCTTCTGAAAATAAAACTTATTTAAAACATAAATTTTTATCTTTTCAGAAAATGAAAAAATAACAAGTTTCACTTCCTTTTTACTTGTGGGGAAACTGAAAATTTTATTGACCATCAAATATATATCAGATACTCAGAGGAGGCTGTTCTGATGAATACAGTACCTTCACATGGTTACTTAAAATATTATATAACCCTCCTCAAATATTATTATGTACTATTAATTCTCTAGAAAAATGAAATTACCATAGGAATAAAATAAATTCAAGATTAAAACTTACAAATTTGACTAAAATTATATTATTTTATATAACTGGGATGAATTAGATTGGATTTTGTGTATGTTGTAAGCAATTTTTCATTTGTTAATTTTTTGCACTAATGCTCTAAGAATTTTACATTTTATATGTGATTATTTTCATTTTCTCTGAACTCATTTCAGATCCATTAACTTCCTAAGTCATCAAAGGTTTTTCCACTTTATTTTTTGAACCTGATCAAACAGTTAGTGTTTCACATAGACCCTTGAATAAGTAATAATTGAGTAGAGCAACATCGTTTTACCAGGGCCACTCACTGAAGGCAAACTAACCCTGTCTTTCAGCTGTTATCAGTTACCAAAAACTATTCAGCTATGGATGGGACTAAAATCTAGCCTTCCTCTTTCACCACGTCATTACATTGGTGTTTGTTCTTCCTTGAGATTGCACAGGGTCTGAGCATTACCTTACAACTGCTATGAGTTCATATGTGCAAGTGTCCAGGTGTAAATACTCTTTCTTTGTACATATTCACCATGGTTAACTCTTACAATCTTTCTAATATATTTTTCACAATAATTCCTGAGCCATGAAAGGAGGATCTGTGATCTTGATTTCACTTTTAATGTTGAACATTCCACAGATTTTTTTCAGTGCTTTGTGCAATTGTTAATATCTGTGTTTTTCTCGCTACAAATAGAAGACTTTATGGATGAGGTTTTGAGAAATATATGTAAGTTGTAGATTCGCCCGCACATGTCTAGTCCTAGATTCTTTCACCCTGTGGAGCATTCATTAAATCTATTGAAAACATTCTATGCTATGTTAGTGATGCTCATGCTACAATTACACCTGTGGGCACGTATTCCTGGACCAGTAATTATTGTATCTTTTTAGGTTCATAACCAGGTAAGGTTCAGGATTTCATTTCTCCACTCATGCATAGCTCATTCCATAACTACAAAATCTTCCTTGTAGACATGAAGTTTCTCAACTAATACAAGCATGATTTATATCAAGACTCATGTATGTGATGTTTTAGGGTATTACCATCAAGTTCTGTGGTAATCAAGAGCATTGAAAATACCCAATAACGTAATAGTGTAAACTTGCTGACAGGTCATTTGATTGCAACTTTCTTTTCTAATTTTAAATGAATGAAATCAGTATATATACCAATATTTTTCTATTAAAATAAAGTAGCTTCAATATCTTCAACTAAACAATGAATTGAAGAGAAGCCACAAAAAAATCCCGATTCATGTATTTTTACAAAATAATTAATAAATGATAAATTAATTTATCATTACCCAATTAACACAAGCCCTTGGTTAACAAAATTACCACAATTATATTGTTGATCTTATAAAAAATACAATTACTGGGAACACTTAATTAAATTGTATACATGTATGCCATTAAGTATTCATAGTGTGTGTACACAGAACTAGGAAAATATTTTCTTTCTGTCCCAAAGGCTGAATTAGTTAAATAGTATAGCTCATTGTTAATTAAGTAAAATTAAGAATGTGGATTTTCAATTAAGATTTGTTAGTATGATCAAATTAAAATATGAAAACAATTTTTAGCAAAAACATATATATATGACTATCTGAATATTACTTTTCAGCTAAAATGTATGTTATCTATTAACAGAAAATAAACACTTCAAAATGTGCATTCCTGTTCTGCTTAGATTTTATTTTCAACGTTACATGGAGTCAGCTAGGAAAAGGAAACCTCCATTGAAGAACTGCATTAATTCAATTGGCCTATGAACATGCTCATGAGAAACTATTTTGACTAATGATTAATATTAGAATAGCCATACCACGGAAGAAAATAATATCTCTGGGCCAGTGGGCATTGAGTGTAATAAAAATTTAACTGTGTAAACCAGTGAGAGAACCAGGAATCAGCTTTTCTTCATGATTAGTTCTTATACTGTTTTTTTCTCTAAATTCTTTCATTGATAGATGGTAACCCATAAAACATAAGATGAAATAAACCTTCTCTTCCACAAGTTGTTTTTGATCATAGGTTTTGTTTCAAGAACAGAAAGCAAATTGTAGTAACCCCTCTTTATGTCTTTTGAGAAGTGTGCGTGAATAGTATACTGTTTATTTAACAAATTTTAAAACTGAAATACAATATTTATTGGCTGAAAATATGAAACAGCCTTGTTTTACATCATTCAGATCAGAATTTGAAGAGAAACATTTATCATAAGATAATAATTTTATATTTTCCATTTAATTAAATTTATTCTTTGAAAATCGTATACATGTACAGAGTACATTCCAATTAACCATAATTTGCCAAATTAGTAGTAAGTTCTTCCTTGGTGCATATGACTTCCTGAACAATGGATCTTTGACCATGTTTACAGTTATTTGGCATGAATTTCCTTCTCCTGATTGGCCTTTTCAATGGAGACTATAGGTCAGAAGATCATGAACAGGTATTCTAAAGACTCTAAAATACTACAGATGCCAGGCCAGCTATTAAACAAGTAAATTTGTCAATCAAAATGGATATAGAAGAAAAGATATTCAAAGAAAAAAAATCAAAACTCTAAGAGGCACTTGAAGAAGAGTTTTAACCAAAAGAGATAACTGCACCCAAGAAAACACAAGATATAAATCAACTCAGGCAAGAAAATCAAAATGCTGGGGGACCCACACAACAACAACAAATTCACACAAAATAACAACAAAAAAAAAATCCAAAGTAACAGGAACCTAACCTATAAGTATTGTTCACTAGTAATTCTCAACATCAAAGGTCTGGATTCTCCCAAAAAAGACACAAAGTCACAGAATGCACAGGATATGAACACTTCTACTGTGTCCAAGAAATACATATTCATACCAAGAATAAACCTCACCACAGTGAAAAAGAAAAAATATTCCAAGCAAATTGACATGAGAAGCAAGCTGCTGTAGCCATTTTAGTATCTGACAAAATAAACTTCAAACCAAAACTAGTCAGACAATATAGAGGACACTACATACTCATCAAAGAAAAAAAATCGATTAAGAGGACATTGAAGTTCTTAACATCTATACACCAAACACAAGGGTACCCAAGTTTATACTATAGCTTAAATCACATATTCTTCCGTACACATTGATAATGGGGAAACTTCAATAACCCACTTTCTCCAACTGATAGGTTATCCTTAAAAAACTAAAAAGAGAAATCTTGCAGTTGACTTCATAAACCAAGTGGACCAAACATTTATATAACATTCACCTAATTACAAAAATATATACCAAATTTTTAGTACCCCATCAAACTTTTTTCAAAACTGCCTGCATACACACAAATCAATCCTCGAATGCTACTATTTTAACTTTTATTTATGAGTAAAATTACTTACTTATATATGAACATGTACATTACACACATTTTGATTTATATATCATAAATTATGATATATATCATAAATTCATATATATATATATATATATATATATATATATATATATATTCCAATGTTCTTTTTTAGAAATGTGATAGCTACAATTGAACTTAACTTAGAGTCTTTGGCAAGTGCTGTACTATTGAATTAGATATGTAAACCTAATTCATACCTTTTAAATCAGTTTTAAACAAATTAGATTCCCAAATTATTTATTACTGCATTACTTTTAAAAAACATTTAAACTCACTTGTTCCTTCTTCTAACTTTTTAAAACATAATATGTGATATTACATAGTCACCTATAAAATCAACTACTTCAGATTCTATATGGGTGACATCATGTGTACTTAGTTCTCTGTGCCTAGCTTATTTTTCTTAACAGAATTATCTTCCTTGCTACAAATCTTATAATTTTATACTTTATATTACCAATGAGCATAAAATTGTATAAATTAACCACATTTTCATTACTTCTCAGTTGATGAACTCAAATCATTCTATTTAATGGAAAACATTAATGTGGCTAAAAAAAATACTGTCCAATTTCTGTTTATGTGTTTTTATTTGGGTTGTTTTGATTTTTGTTTTGTCTTTGGTTGGTTGGTTTTTACTTGTTTGTTTTATTTTAGCTTAGTTTTTCATAGTAAGACGAAGATATTACAACATAGCACAAGCTAACTTGAAATGACTACTAGCCCTTGGCTAGCCTTGAACTCAAGATCTTATGCCTTGGTCACTTAAATAGTGTGATTTCAGTCTCTGCTACTCAGTGCTCTTAAGCCAGATCTCCTCAATATTCTTATTGGTTTTGAACATACAAATACAATTTGATAGTACATGCTTACTATATAGGCTGTTGAAATACTTGTGAATCTTTCACTACGCTTCTAATTATTGGTATACCTTCTTTAAAAATCTTGTCACTGTCATCATCATCATCATCATCATCATCACCTATGAACTGCTGTTATCCTCTAATCACATATATCTGGGATTTAAGAAGTTAAAAAGAGTTGAGGACTTCGACAAAGAACTAAGTATTTGCTTATAATTTCCAGAAACCATTAACTTGCAACAATTTAAATTTGGGAGTGGTGGGAATTTTTGCATTTTAAAACAAGGTATTGTACATAAAATCACATACAAACTCTTGCAGGTGGTGTACCGAGTGCTCATAAATTTCAGAAGTAATTTCTTTCAGCTCAATTTAATGTAGAATCATATTTTTTCTGACATCTCTTAAAATGATTTGCATAAATTCCTCATTCCTTGAGTGTGAAAATACATCCCTTTGAGGCTTCAGAATTGCATGAATTGAAGAACTTATTTGGAGAACACTTAGACATGTTCTGTTCTGAAATTACCAAGCAGCTAGGAAAGCAGGTGAAGATCTTTGGAAAATAATAGTGTATAGATAGCACCTTCACTCTGCAACATTTTGTGACTTAGGAATTTGATGTCTATGCATACTTGAATTTGAGATGGACTTCATAACGTGTTGTGTTTCTATATCCTTTCTTAACAATGTACATTTTAAAATTAAGTCATATGAGGCACCTGCCAAAGATTTCAAAGGCCATCATTGACATCACACAGTAAACTGAGGCAGGCAGCCAGGTGTAGTGTCAGTGACTGGGGTACAAGGGGATGTGCTGATACCAAACAATGGGGTCTGCTGCTGGTGGCAGCCAGCAATTAGAATAATCATTAAGGAGACTTTTCTCAGAGGGAACAAAGCTTGATGCATTGGGGCTGGTACTCTTGGTGGACAGTGAGAAAGTCTTCCCCCTTTTTAAGGGAAGGCAAGAAAGAAAAGAAGAAAAAATCATACACACGTACGTGCTGAGTAGATGAAACAAAAGCAGGCTCTTAATAAATTTATACATATGAATACATACATACATATATACATACATGTATGCATACACGCTATAGACAGACAAGCATATACATTCCCACATTGAATTGATAGAGCAAAGCAGGCTTAAGGTATTTCACACATACAAATATATATGTATATATACACATATACCCAGTTGGTATATAGAGCAGGCTCCAATACCACTTTATTTTTCTTTTCATAACTTATAAATCCCGTCCAATTTTTCTAGAATTATAGAATTACAATTTAATTACATTCTATTTTTCTTTCGTTGAATGACTATGAAAAAAGTATGTTCTCTAATATCCTTAGCAAAAAAAAATTACTTAGTACAAGTAAAAAAAAATATTCCCAAGAACACATGTACATTTGTAACTAAGCAACTTGTTACAGATTAACAACGTATGAGCAAGCAAGGTAGAGCTCTCAGCCAGTACTTTTTAGGAATTTGCAATTATAGACAGCAATTTGCAATTACAAAGAAAGGATTAATTATTTTATTATTTGTCTTAAATACTAATTTTATAAAACTCTTAGAAGAATCAAAAATTTATACTTTTACATGAAAGCAGTCATTTTTACTTTAAATCCTCAGAATGCACATCTATTCAAGAACAATTTTTATTAATCATATCAGGAATCTGATGGCAAAAATGTGTATAAGAAATCAAATGATCACCAGTCAAGTCTCAGTGAGAATCACATCTGCCAGTGCTGCCACTGTTCTTGTTCCCCGACCTTAAAAAACATCCCTAGCTTAAAGGTGAGCCTTCCTGAACTTCAAATTTTCCCTAATATTTTCTACATCAAACCTAGCAGTAAAAATATGTTAACCTAACTTCACTAACAATCTTACTTTTCCAAATGCTTTTTAAGGGTGGTTGTCATTGCTGACAATCTACACCTCTAAATTATTTCCTATGATGGTGATTGAATCATTAATCTTCTCCAGCAATGCCTGAAAGAGATCAAGTATTATTATTACTGTCCCAGAGACACTGCCCAGTGAGGGGTTGGAGGCCTCCTTAGAGTTTTCATTCAATTTTTAATTAATAGCAATGTAAAGACAAAATGCATAGCAAAACTCCACAACAGCATGAAATCTTTAAGACACATAGTCCTCATGCTACACCTATCCAAGGTACACTCATTGAGGCTGTTCTCGCCAGTGGGCTGAATTCCATGAATTCTAAAGTCACTTGTTACTCCTGCATTGTCTTTGTCAGACACATTTAACAAACAAACAAACAAACAAACAAACAAACCCACAAGCTGTGTAGATTTCAGCAATTCAAAGAAGTGTTTTAATACATTTCTGGAGTCATCACTGTCCAAGATCAAGATTTATTACCCGTATGTGCTTCTTTCCACTGCAGATTTGTGTTCTGAGCTAATGCCCTTTGTTTTATAAACTAACATGATGAAGGGGGCATTCAAACTCCACTGGGCCTCTTTTTAAGGTTAATAATCTTATCCATCCATGAGGATAGTTTAGTCATGGCCTGGTGGACCAACTTTTGAGAATTACAATAGCCTGTACTCAAACTCTCTCTCTCTCTCTCTCTCTCTCTCTCTCTCTCTCTCTCTCTCTCTCTCTCTCTCTCTCTGACAACCGCACACACACAGACACACGTGTGTGTGTTAAATTATTAGATGACTTTATGACTTTTATTAAATCCTCAACTGCAGAACTACTGACTAACACTAATTAAACTTTACAGTGATGTTAAAGTAAAATGCATTCAGCCTTTTCAGAATTAGCTGCATCCCTTATTTATGCATGACAGAAAATTTATGGTATATTTTCTTGTGGTGCTGAGAAGTGGAGAGGATATGCAGCTCACCATGAGAAACTAATGACTTTACTGTTGAAGCATGCCCATCTATAGCAATTATCTTCTATTCAGTGGTTCCAACATGGTCATCCCCAGAGTAGTTTTGTCTGAGTGTGTTTATGAAGAACAGTCACGCAACTACTCTGTTTACATGTTCTATTCAATATTAATATATTTTATAGATGTTCAGATTTTTATATAAGTTGCCTGTTTCAAGTATTATCAACAAGGTATAAACATTACAAAAGTGGTGCAAACATGTGTAAGGTAGATTATATTGAGCTCTTTTTAGTACACTGGTAACTTAAATGTATCCTTGACTTAGTATATTTTCAATTTGAAATAGATATAATAGAATATAAGGCCACCATAAATTAAACAGTATCTCTAATTAAATTTTTATTTTTCTCAAGTTTCTTAATTACTCAAATTTCTAAGAAGGAGGATTTATACAAATTATGTAACTTATGGGAAAATGTAATTTCTATAGACTATGAAATATAAATATACTTGTCTACAATGAGTGTTTGATGTACTCAGTGTTAATATATAAATCATGGCCTACAGATAATTTATGACATAATTTTCCTAGTTAAATGAATACATGCTTTAAATAATAGTTAAAATAGTTAAATAGTTAATAATAGTTAAAAGAGTTAACAGAGAAAACATTTTTTATTATATGATATATGAAAGTTGTTTAAACTTATTTCAACTTCTGATTGTAGTAGAAAATACAGAAATCTAACTATCATTTATAAAGTACTAAAATTAAAGCTTGTATTTTTAAAAATCCATATATGGGGAAAACACACAGATAGGTTTGATATGATAAAAGATTATGATCCTTGACCAGTTATAATAAAATTGTCCTATCAGAACCAAAATCTTGCAGGAATCTCTGAGTCTGAATCTGGTTTATTAAAAGTGTAAAATGGATGCTATTTTGTTGGAATTTTGAAGTGACAAAGATGATATGATAATTTTATGTTTCCTCATTCAGACCAATTTCAGACACAGTAATATGCCTTTCTGTGTAGAAATATTTTAATGTGATTTTTAATGACATGCTTGCTTCTGTACAGGGCACAATATGCATTTTGTGTCATGGATTCACACATTACTAATAGGAAAGGGAATGCATTGGAGCCCAGCTCTGCCTAGGTATTTAATATCTTTCCTTAATTCTGTTTGCTGTATTGTTAAATGAACAA
>JANHMN010000004.1:99689318-99709884 GCA_030674055.1 Rhabdomys pumilio | reverse complement strand
CTATCTATCTATCTATCTATCTATCTATCTATCTATCTATCTATCTAATTACCTATCTGTCATCATCATCTATATGTTTAAACCTTGATTCTTTATATACAGAAAAGGTTCAGTATGTCTGAATTTGGTTTATTTGGCTTAATATAATTACTTTGGTCTCCATTCACTCTCCTGTCAATGTTACTATTTTATTTCTCTTTATAATAGAATGAAATACTACAGAGTATAATTATCATATTTTCATCAGCTATAAACATAAGGTCATCACTCCAAAGGAGACAGCTCAAGATAAGTCAGTCTTTAACTAGAAAATCAAGTGTTAACTGGTATGAAATTTCTCTATTCCTTCCTTTCATTTTCTATCAGGTATGAAAAGGTAATACTGCAAGTATCTTGAGATAATTTATTTAAATTACGTCCTGTAGAGTTGAAAATGGATTTTTCACATAATCTCAGGAAGAGGGAACCTAGAGAAAAAATATTGGAACTTCAATGCAAAATTATTTTCTAGAGACCACAAATTATTTTCTAAAAGTTAAAAAATGTAATACAGTGGAAATACCTATCAGATTAAATGAGAATATATTAGATTTTAAATATTTAATGTTATTTTTCTATATAAATTATGCAGATGACTTTAATTTATTTCTTACATGTCTGTGATTGAGTATATTCATTTGTGAATAGTATTATCAATTTATAAAGCAGTTTTATAGCTTTGAAAGATTAAATCCTTTATACCCTAAAGTATAAAGTGAAGTTCATATCACCCAAGTTAGCATTCAGGTGTAGTGCAATGACTCCCAATCATTCTGTTTGAAGAGCTCAAATCCATGCACAAGGGCAATGCGTGAGATAGGGTACAGCTTGTAAGCTTCTGAAAGTTTTAACATCGTTTTAAAATACTGCTAAAATTTTTATTTCAGAAATAACTAATGGTTTATCTCATTTATAACTAGGAAAGGTCAAAAATATTACTCATCTTGTCACTGAAAAGAAAAACATTGTATATATAATGAATCAAATGAATATTAAACTAAAAGTGTTGGACTACAATCTTTCTTTGAAAGGTTTAATTCAATTTCGATTTGTAATAATTGGATTTATAAGTTAATTTTAACAATGATGGATGACAATGAGAATGTTTTTGGCAATTATAAGTTAAATTTGACAATGATGAAAACAGTCTATAACCATTGTACAAAAAGATGTAACTTCTTACATGTAACTATGAGAGTCTTGCATTCAGAAAGGTTAATCAATAAAATGATTCAGAAGCCAATATCAAATGGTAAATACTCACTCAAGAAGAGAGGCTTTTTGGTAGCACTGACTATAACTATGGATGTAACTCCAATGAAGCAAACTTAGTGAGCTGTTGATCATGAAGAAGCATGACCTTGATAATGCAGCAGCTGTTTTGGAGACACCCACGTTCCTGTGGGTAAGCATTCACTTCTGCTCCTATAAATTACTTCATTAAAGTCATTGGAAAATTAAGACAGATTGCCTGCTATAATAGTGCTTTGTATGGCAGCAATTCTCAACTTGTGGATTGAGATACCTTTGAGGGTTGTATATCAGATATCATTCATTTCAGATATTTACACAACAATTTATAACAGTAGCAAAATTACAGCTATGAATTAGAAACAAAATGATACTCTATAGGGTTGAGGTTCTTGGTGGTTTTAGTATACTTGTCACATGTGAAGTGGCATTATTAGGAAATGTGGTCATGTTGGAATACGTGTGGTCTTGTTGGAGGAATTTGTCACTATGTAGCTGCGCTTTGAGGATTTCCAGTGCTCAAGCTTCCCCAAGTGCATAAGAGAGCCTCCCCTCCTTGTTGCCTGCAGAATGGAGTAGTCCTTGGCTGCCTTTGGATAAAGATGTAGAACTCTCAGCTCCTTTCCCAAGAAGATGTCTTCCTGTATGTTTCCAGGCTTCTCACCATGATGATAATGGACAAAACTTCTGAAACTGTAAGCCAGTCCCATTTAAATGTTTTCATTTATAAGAGTTGCCTTGGTTATGGTCTCTCTTTACAACAATGAAACCTTAATTAAGACAGGGTTCATCACAACATGAGGAACTGTATTAAAGGGTATCTACATTAGAAAGGTTGCAAACTACTGCTCTAAGTGAACAGAAATATATATATATATATATATATATATATATGTGTGTGTGTGTGTCTGTGTGTCTGTGTGTCTGTGTGTGTATACATTCAGATATATATATTCACTTATGTATATATATTCATTTATGTGTGTAAATATATATACAAGCTGACTCAAATTTACATGTTTCTGTGTATGTGTATATAAACTGTCTTAATTATATTATATAATTAAATCAGCTTATGCTAAATAGTATCAGTAGCTGAACAACACTTAAGAGACTAGAAACCTGGTAATCTTCTGTCCTCTGAATTATGTGTTCCTAATCAGACAGAGAAGTCCTCTGGTAGCTGTCTGTCACTGGAGAAGCCAAAAACCTGGTATCTATTCAGACTATAAGACTAGGTATCTTACAAGTCCCCATCTGGTCCCAGCCATCTAGAAGGTTCCTGAACAGTCATTAGTCATTTCTTCACAGTAGAAACCAGAAATGTTGATTTTGATACAATTTTTTTTGTCCTATATTAGCAGAGTCTTATGTCATCAGTGCCATAGCTAAAATGGTTAATTTTTTACTGAAAAAAAGTCATACAATATGTAAATAAATAAAAAATATGGTTTTTATTCATGGGTTGAAAATCTCATCACTGTTAAAATGTCAATTCTCTGCTTTTGTATGTATAAAGTGAAAGCAATCTCAGTTGATATTCCAGGAAGGTATTACTTTTGAGAAGAAAGAAAGGTAGAATACATTTCATTTCTAGAAGAACTTTGAAACTTCTAGAAGCAAATAAAATAAGAAAATTTTGAGAAAGACAAATATATTTGGGATGTTATCATATCAATTTTACATCTTATATCCTGCTACATTATTCAAGGAACTTTTTAAGTGACCAAATCAGAGATATCTAGATCAATGAAATTAAATAAAAAAATCATTAATAAATGAGTTTTCATAAAATGAAGGACAATATATTAAAGAAATTTCTTTCTACAAATAGAGCTGGATTTATTTTAATTTCCATATGCCAAAATAATGAACTATGACATTACTCATTTTTATATGAAATTGATTCAAAGTAGATTATAGACCTGAATGTATATTATACATATTTGTAATATTTTAGTAAAATGTGGGACAAATAGTTTGTTACAGAATTTTATAAAACAATATTGAACATTAATCAAATTTTTGAGCTTTATACCTTAATTAATTATTTTCTGGTGTTGAAAAAGTAATATGACAACTAAATTTACCTATTATATATTAATGACTCTTAAAAGTAGACAACAATATAAAAATAATATTGCTGTGAAATTTCTGAGAAAATAAGGAAAAGCAGAGGCAACCGAGTTTTTAAAGCCTTTAAATAATTTATCTAGTTGAAATACAATTAAAACAATGAGACTTTTCTATGTTTCTATGGTCTAGCTACTATTAAACTAACTGCCATAATAATACTCAACAATAAAAGATCTGTAGTTTTTATTCATGGAAATAAAGTAACAGTAGAATTACTTGGAAAATAGATTTGAAATTTCTCATGAAATTAAACATAGCCATGACTTACAGATCAGGACAAAAAGATAGAAAGATAGAATAACCTGAATATAAGGTTTGGAATGTGGTTTGGTGGGTAAAGGGCTTACTAAACACATGCCTATTACTTAGCTGCTACTACATTACTCACTGTTGGGACTAATGAAGTCATTCCCCATACATGATCTTATTTATTTAAAGCATATGCCTGACCCAAATGTCCTAGGTTCATCTATTTATAAGCAAATGGCTGTAAGTAGGAGAATATTTTACAAAATCATAAAAAATACAATACAATAAATTAAAGGCAGAAGAAAGGAAAAAAGTAAAGGCTTAACATCATTATTCTAGAGGAGGCTAGCAGGATATGAAAAAACAAAGGTATGTAATGTTTTCTGAAAAAATAACTACAAAAGGACTATGTTAAATGACAAGGAATGATTGAATGTGGGCCATTACATAATTAGTTTTATAACAGTGGCAAATTTCCTGAGCATCATCATAACTGTATAGTGAATGTGTGGGTAAAAATATTTGGTTATTTTTGGGGGGGGGGATTTTTGAGACAGGGTTTCTCTGTGTAGCCCTGGCTGTCCTGGATCTTACTCTGTAGACCAGGCTGGCCTCGAACTCAGAAATCCACCTGCCTCTGCCTGCCAAGTGCTGGGATTAAAGGCATGCGCCACCACTGCCCGGCAAAATATTTGCTTTAATATAAAATGTGAACATATAGAGAAATGAAGAAAAAAATTGTCACTAATTCTTGAGTTCTTCTGAACACATACACACGCACCACACATACACACAACAGATATATAAAGAAACATCACTAAATGAAACAAAATGTCAAATACAATGAAAGAAAAAATATAAATACTTTTAAAGATTTTATTAGGTTTTGCCACTAATTAGAAAATTGAGTCTTATTCTTAACCTTTTTATCTTGTGCCATTGTATATAATGTTAGTGTTTCAAAGCCCAAAGTACACTGTTGTTTAGACATTGGGGAACTAGTATAATCCTTGCACTGCTGATAGAGCTTTTAAATGGTACCATTGCTTGTAAGAGTATTTAAGCAACAAAGTATAAAATGTTAAATGGATGTGCCTTCTGGTGTTTAGTTTCTGAAATGGAATTCGTAAATTTGACACTGATTTAGATCCCCCCCCCTCTCTCTCTCTTGCACACAAACATATGTATATCTTATATAAATGTGTTTATATATTGAAACTAAGGCCTTACAAGTTTATTCTTGCTTTACAAGTACTCTACTGAGGCATAGCACTACTATTCTGTTTACATTTTATTTAGAAATAGAGTTTCATTTGTATTGACTGTGCATGAAAGAATCCACAAAGGGACAGTGAAATGCCTTGGTACTGCATGAAAAAATAAAAACATGAACTTCTTCTTCTAGTTTGAACAAGAGAAAGCAAATTTCAGTTACCCACATCTATCACTGTGCCTTTCACTCAGTAGTGTCTGGTTTGTGCCCTTTGTGTATTGACTGAATGTTGTGTGTTTTGTGCCACTCTTTAACGAAGAAATTTGCTTTGAGTTTACTGAACAGCAATGAAAAAAATGGCATGGAGCAATAATAAAAAATTGTTATATAAATACTTGACTGAATAATAAAAGAAAATTATTATGCTGACACCACCTGACTCCAAAACACATGGAATATCACAATGTGTACACTTATCAAGGATGCCTAATAGCTGCAAAACATGAAACCAGGCTCAGGATGAAGGGGCTTCAGTAAAACTGAGCCTGCATAAGTTGTATTGAGAGCAATCATACCTTTATCAGACATAGATTATAATGTCGATTGTCAGGATCAATACAGTTGTAATTGCAAGGATATAATGACATTTACAACTTATACAGGGTATATAAGATTAATATATAATTGTCCTGTCAGGTTCTATTCTTCCTTGAATACTAGGGGAATACACAGAGAAACTCATTGTGGCCTGAATGCTTCACTAGCTAAGGGCATGTATCAGTCTTTCAGGCACTAGAAGGCATATTACGTGCCAGGTGTCTATGGATTATAACCTGAAAAACCTATGATGCATGCTTTTCCAGACCAACTCCATGGTTCCTAGTCAACTACCTAGAGCTAATGAAATAACAAATCCTGAAAGAGAGCCTAAAATTGTATTTAAAAAAAAAACAGAATAATCCCGAATTACATTGTAACTATTTCCTCTCACATTCAAAGATAAACGTAGCCCTCATCCCTCCTCAAGGCAACACCACTTTTTAACAGATAGAGAACATTATAAAATGTACAACAGACTTGTGGATCCTAATCTCATTTGATACATATAAAACACAACTCTTTCACCTCAAGCTATGGGATTATTGCTTAAATGGATGTTGAAAGGGAAAACAAACAAACAAACAAACAAACACAAAACAAAATAAAAACAAAACAAAAAAACAGAGGGATAGATTTTTCTATCAAACTGTCTCTCCTTGATATCTTACTAGTTATACCCATGAAGTTTCTCAAACATATATATTTAAGCATGACTTGGACAAGGATGAAATCAAAAAACATGCTAATGTGAATGTAAGAGAAGTCGAGAGGTCTAAACCCTAGACAAAAAAGTATAGGCAGCTAAGAAATAATAAAAGTGGGAAAAATCGTCGTTCCAAAGAAAGAACATAACAAATACTTATCCAATACTAAATATTCAGCCCTGAAAATACACCATACAAGTAACCTTATACAGACTGAGATGGCTATATATTGGTGTTTAGGAACACACATATACCACCAGTACCACCACCACGCAAAACTACAACACCAAAATAACCCAAAACAACATTTAGTGAAATTAGAGACTATTTCTTGAAAAATATCAAAAAGAGGTATATGTGAATGTTTTGTGTTGTTTTGGTTTTTGGCTTCTTTTTCTTTTTTCTCTTTTATATTCAATTTTTTTTTCAGTGTATTCTTGTCATGCATCCTCCTCCCCCAATTCTTCTCAGATTCTCTTCACTTCCTAACCCACTCAAATCCACATTTCCTTCCTTCTCCCTTCCTTCCTTCCTTCCTTCCTGCCTGCCTGCCTGCCTTCCTTCCTTCCTTCCTTCCTTCTTTCCTTCCTTCTTTCCTTCCTTTCTTCCTATCTTTCTTTTTTCTTTTTCTTTCTTTCTTTAGTAAAAAGGCAACAACAGTAAAAGAGAGTAGGACAAAACAAACAAACAAACAAAAATATTAAAAACATGTGGAAAATCTCACACACACACACACACACACACACACACACACACACACACTGCCTACACAAACTTTCCATAAAAACATAAAACCTGAAAGCATAATATATGAACAATAACTTGCAACGTTAAAAAATGCTCAACAAAGCATTTAAAAACAAAGAAGCATTCCAAAGTTTATTTATATAGGCCAACTTCTACTGGGCATGGGGCCTGCTCTATGTGTAATTTGTATACACAATACCATTTTCTTGGATAAAAATATTTTTGTTCTTTATGAGTATTATTGGTTGATAATGGCTTCTGAGATATTGATAGGGGTTGTATTCACTTCCACACCCAGTGCCGAGAACCCAGTTGATTATAACCTCTGCAGTCCCTGTGTGCAGGAATGTTTGAAAAGAGTAAAGAAAGGGAGAAATGTTGCAATCATGTTATAACTTGTAGTAGTAGTAGTAGTAGTAGTAGTAGTAGTAGTAGTAGTAGCAGCAGCAGCAGCAGCAGCAGCAGTAAATTTATGCATTATTTTAGCTTGTAAAACAAATCCAAGGCACAAAAAGGCTATTTTGGGTATTCTCCTAACAGTAGGTAAAATTTATGCAAACTGAATCTGCTGTAGGACAGCAACTTTACTAAAATACCTGGAATTATCATAAACTGTATTACACAGTTGGATTGTTCGATGAATGTTAACTCTTTTTGAAGGCAAGAGATATATAATCAGAAAAATGTGTCATCAGAACCATTAAATTGCCCAGGTTGTCTAAATCTCATTCTGTAGTCTAGGTGAGCATTAATCCTGCAACCCAGCCTCTTACATGGCAGATACTAGAGACCTCTGCCACAATGCTTGCATATCATTTACCTTTTACTATTAGTTAAATGTCCTTGACATATAAATAGAAAACAGTGCTACTATCAACACAGAACTTATGATCAGAAAAGGAAGAAAGGAAGAAGAAAAGGAAGAGGAAGATAGGGAAGGAAGAAGGAACTGGAGAAGAAAAAAATGAAGAATGTGAAGAATGAAAGGCAGAAATTAATACAGACGCTACAGATCATTTTTAAAGTGTGTTAAAAGTATAAGTTTACTGATTTTGTTTTCTTTGATGTGGAGTAGGTAGGTTCAGAGTACTTGTTTTACAAAAGATAAATTTAATTGTACTACATTAAAATTTAGTCATTTTAATATAAAAATTTATATGGCCATAGAGGCTGGTGGAAGCCTCAAGTATTCAACATTTTAAGCCCTTTGGCTACTTGGATCAATATTTGAATATTGCTTGTGTTTTATTTAAAAATAATATACCACATACTAAATTTAATCATTATATCATGGCAGATATCAAAATCATTTGTATTAGAGTAGCCAATAGTTATTTAATACCAATCTGCTCTCTTAGACGAATCAACTGCATTTTCTGATATTCCCAGTAATATGGAAGCAAGGTTAGATCAGCTTTTATAAAAATTATGATGACTGGTGGATTGTGAAGATGTCTATTTGGAACTATGCTTCAGTTATACATATAAATGGAAGTGGAGGCTCTTCTAAATTATTTATTAAAGGCAAATAAAAGCACTATATATCTGTGAGCATCACTGCCTAAGGGCAATAAAACTGCTAGCTACTGATTAATGACATTTTACTGAGATTTTCACAATAAATGCTATACTAGTATAAGAGAGCATTTCTGTGATGTCATCATCTGTGTGTATATGAAAATAATCGTTCTTGCCTATGAACGTAAATGTGACACATCAGTGAATGATCTGTATAAAGCATAGCCCACTTTATGAATACTGATTCATATACTAAAATCTCCAAGTCTTTCAAGAAGTTACAATAATTCTTGTTGTTATTTTTGTTTGTTTGTTTATCTGCTTAGAACCATCTGGAGAACAAGCTCTGTTTGATATTATTTCCTGTTGTTTAACTATGTGGAGAAGAAGTCATATTATTTCATCTACTTTGCAATGATGGTAATAACAAGACAATAAATTACTAATGTACCTAATGAGTTTAGTAAATTTTCTCTTTTAATAACCTTTTAGGGAATGGTTGTTTTTATATTATTTCATTTTATTCACATTAAGTATTTTAAACATTTTATATATTTATGAATTCCATTCACTTACCAGGGGTGTGTGCATGGGGGAGGAGGTCAGAGGGCATGCTAATGGTTGGTCCTTGTCTTTCATCTTGCTTGAGGTAGAGACTCTTCTAATGTTCTTTGCTGCCTAGATAGCCTTCCTGTTCTGTAAGTTTATAGGCATCCTTGTATTCTCTATGGTGTTACGTTATGAATTCTGTATTCGTGAATATAGGCTACTATATTCAGACTCTACGTACATTCTTTAGTCTCAAAATTATATCTTCAGGCTTGGACTGCAAGTGTATTGCCCACTGGCTCATCCTCCAAGTCATGGCTATCGTTTTAAGAACAAATGATATAATTATGATAATTAAAAGAAAAGAACATTTTAATGTACAATATACCTTCCTATTGTCAGACAATAATATACATATATTTGAAGAAACTATTTGTCATACAGTTTTTATATGTTATGATATAATTTGAATGAGTTTCTGTGAAAAACTTTTTAGGAGTTAAATGTTGGAAATTATTGATCTCTGTGTTTTTCACATTGATGAAAAGTAATACCAGATATACTTAATTTTCAAAATTTAAATCCTGAAGCAATTCAACCTTTAGAAATATAGTTTTATATCTGTCATATAAAATGCTTTCTTTATTTATTATAATGTCTGATGTGTCACCTAATCTAAAGCCAATGCAAATTATTGCCTATATTACTAATATCTTATCATGATAATGTTTTTCTAATTTCTTATTTAATTTTAAAAAGAATAAGCTTCCCATGTGGCATTCATGAATGCAATGGAGGAGTGACTTTAATATGCCTGTGAAAGTAAATGGAAGAATTTTATACTCTAGGGGAAAGCAAAATATGAAAAAAGACATTTTTATATGGACAGTAACTGCTCCTGATTAATTAAGCTAATTACATAATTATTATATTATGCTAATTATATAATTAAATATTGTGCTAATAGTATAATTAAATTTATTATGCTAATTACATAATTGTATAAAACCTTTGAATTATTTAAAAACAAGATTTTTTATGGCATTCACATTTGCTTACTTCCTAGAATTTAATTTGAGCCCTAAACTATAAAAATGTATTCATTATAGTTTTGAGAATTATATTTTCATTTTATGCAACACAGTGACAGATAATTTACATCCAGATGCATTCTTTTATATTCTGTAATTCCTTTTACTTTAAGGTGAAGTTTTATGGTTCATATTTTGAGGTGAACAAAAGGACAGGTGCTATCTTCTGCACAGGTCATATAAGCACCTAAGGTTTTCTCTTCTCCTGTGATTTCTCATCTACATGGCCCACCTGAAAAGGGCATCCATAAAGAATTGGAAAAGCATGTATTTGATTTTTCAACTACATCTGTGTTTCAACCAGAATAAAAACTAAATTTAGGGGTAGGTACGTTTTCTGATAACTTTATGTTATATTGTTGAACTCAGTAACTAAATAATGCAAACTATACTCATTAGTGAATATCTGTCCAAATTTCTGGAATATTTCTCAGTACCTTTTGAAATGTATATGGATCTCAGATAAAAAGAAGCTTAGTGTCTACACTATAATAATTCTGGTAATTATCCTAAGAAAAATACTGCATGCTCACTAACTTCTTAGGATTTGAGAATTGATATGCAGTTCTTGCTTGCATTTTCTATGCTGCCCTTCAGTACATAGGAGACATGAATTGACATTAAGCAACCTGGGGTAATTTCATTAAAGATTTAAAAAGGAAAGAAACCCATCAGTAAGAAGTTTAATGAAAACAATGGTTAATATGAAGGTCTCATCAATGTTTTTGTCTTCATGTTCCTTTCACACACTTCCTCTGCCAGCTTGCATTTCTAAGTTCATAAATTTCTCGAATGAAAGAAAGTATTCCAACCCAAAACAACTACACATGACTATTATATTGATTGTAGAGGTGACTTGGAATAGTATCCTAGGAAATGTCAGAAGACACATATGGAGCAGTACTGTTTTTTTTCTAGGAAACAGTTGTGAGAACTTTCCAATATTAAACTGTTATTTAACTGTCAAATCAATCATAATGGAATATGGTTAAGGCTGCTTTGATTACTAATTTGCTGTCTATGTATATTCCTGATTACAAGGAGTTCCACTTCTAAGTTATTAAATTTACCTGGTTAATCTTTAAAGATGGAGACATATTGAAGTTACACACAGTCACTATATGAAAAACTTGCTAAATCCGTAGACCCAGTAGACTTATTTAGCCCAATTGTTGATTGTATTTACATTCACAATCATTCTGCTCTCTTCTGGAATTAACCCACCATAACATAGATAACTTTGACTCTGATTATTACTTTAAGCCTATTTTGCCTGACTTAATTTATATTGCTTTGTATTGCAGAATTTAATATCTTAATTTAAAAGATAATTATTGATGAATAAGCACCTAACTTCAGTAGTTTTTTGTTTTCCAAATATTGTATACCTACTATATTTGATCAATCCTTCCTAGAATTCTTTTGTATGGTTGTTCATATAATGTATATTTAGTTTCATGTGTCTTTCATAATTTTATTTTACCCAGAATACCTCACATTTATATTGGTCTAATTCCTTCAGATAAAACCTTAACATCATTTGTATTTATCTCTACATTTTGCTTATCTTACAACATTTAAATATTTTATGTATGTATGTATTTTCATGATTTTATTATATGCATTCCTAAACATTGTATTTTAAGCTATAGTGGTTAATATAAAAAACTAGTAATTAGTTTTTAATCAATAGCTACTTTACTCAGGCTAAGTTATTTTCAAATCACAATCATTTTCCGATAGAAATATCTTAGTTAGAGTTTTCCATTGCTCTAATGAAATACAATAATAAAAAGCACTAATAAAGGAAAAATTTGTCTAGAAGTTTAAAAACAAAACAAAAAAATTCTGGTCTTATCCTTTTACAGTCTGACTATATAGATTTGGGGTTCATTTATCTTCTGTTTTAATCTTCAAAGACATTTTTTATTCAATATGCATCTATGTACTTTATATTCTTTGATTAGGAATATCCAAAAGTCCCTTCTAAAAGCTATCTATTTTTTTAAATTGTGATCAGCATAGCTGATAAAGACTCCACTTGCATTTCTGCATTTTAGTCATATTTTTTAATGTTTGTTTCAGTCATAATTTTCATATCTTTATTTCATTTTTACATATGATATATGTTGATCACATTTTCATCCTCTAACAAATCTTCCTCTCTTCTCTACCCTCACAATTTCAGTTTCTTATTCTATTTCTTCTTTCTCTAAAACATGCCCTCAAAACAATTAAATATAAAAATCAAAAGACAAAAGAAATTTCAAAAGGAAAAAAGAGACAAAGATAGAAAAATAGAAATGGGGGGTAGGAAAGAAAGAAAGATAGAAAGAAAGGGGGCAGGAAGGAAGGAGGGGGAGGGAGAAAGGAAAGAAGGAAGAAAAAAAATAGAAAGAAAGAAAGAATCCTAGTAAGACAGAAATATAACTAAACACAACAAAAGTCAAAGAAAAAGAAATATAGAGTACCTTTTTATGTTTTCTACCTACTTGTGACCATACATTGACCACATCAGTCATTAATTCTCACTTCTACCAAATCTAGTTTACTCCATTTTTCTATTTCTTTCAAAGTCTTGATGGCTTCATGTATCATCTTTTTCATTAAACTAATTTTATTCATATATTTTAAAACTCCTGTGGACTTTTAAAAGTGATGATTATGGATTTTTTTTCCCTGTAACATCATAGCTCTCCTTTAGAAATTCAGTTGGAATTTCAGTTTTTTAAAAAAAGATTATGATTTAATACACTTTTTTCTAAATTTTTGTTTATAGATTTGCAAAAACAATTATATTTTAATATTATGAGAGACTTTTACTCATAGACCAGACATTGACTTTTATCTGAAAAGAATCATTCTTGACCACTGAAGAATTAGTTACTGGCCAAAGATTTCATTTTCTAGGGAAACTGACAATTATAAAGTAAGAGATACTAAGAAAAGCATGGAAACAAAGTTATCAAGAGAAGACTAAGGCACTCATGAACTTCAGGAATAGGCCAACTAGGGCTACATAATGCTGCAGAAGTGGCACAGAAAACATGGAAATTCTGTTTATGGGCTCACAAATCTTTGAGTGTGAGAAATACATTTTGTAAGAATGCTAGGAATCCTGTGAATATTTTGTTCCCCCTTCTAAGAAAAAGACTGCCCCACCTAGGGATTAATGCCATCTGCAGACACCAAATCTAGAAGCCAAGAAGCGCTTGCTGATAGGAGCCTGGAATAGCTGTCCCCTTAGAGGCTCAGCCAGAGCTTGACCAATGCATATGTGGATGCTCACAGCCAATCATCGGACTGAGAGCAGGGACCACAATGCATGAGTTAGAGAAAGTACTGAAGGAGCTGAAGGAGTTTGCAACCTCATAGGAAGAACAGCAAGGTCAACCAACCAGAACCCCCAGAGCTCCCAGGGACTAAACCACCAACCACAGAGTACACATGGAGGGACCTATGGCTTCAGACACAAATGTAGCAGAGGATAGCCTTATCAGGCATCAATGGAAGGAGAGGCCCTTGGTCTTGTGAAGGCTGGATGCCTCAGTGTAGGGAAATGCCTTGGCAGGGAGGCAGGAGTGGGTGATTGGGTAGGGGAACACCCTCATAAAAGCAGCAAAGGGGAGATGAGATAGGGGAGTTCTCCAAGGGAAACAGGGAAAAGGGATAACATTTAAAATGTAAATAAAGAAAATATCCAATAAAAAAAGAATGCTTGGACTCATCTAAGCAACCCTCAAGCGTACACCTTTTCATATTACAGTATAAGTTTAATATGGTTCCCTTTGTTACATCTTCTTTAGTAAAATATTCATTAAATTAAAAATTACAGGTAAAATTGTATTGCCTCTACTAAATTACATTTTTAGGTATTTTTGTTTCTTTCTTACATGTTGATCTATATTCATTTATATTATATTCAATTGCATTAATCCTTACATTTTTCACGAGGGATGAACCATGTCTATTTCTGTATTTTGTTGTTTTCCTTAAAACTTCCCAAAGAACACTGATTGATATGGCTAAAATGAACAATATAATACTATATTCTTAAAAGCATTATAATCTTAACAAATTTAAGCCAGAGAGATCTGTCATTTATGTTTTACAGAAGGGTCTTTGAAGTTCATATTTATGATTTAGGATCTGATATAATAATTAGAACAATATGTAGTATTGCTAAGTATAAGGCATACAATTTTATATTTTATGGCTTGTGGTTTCATAAGAATCTTATTTATAAAATAACTAAAAATAGTTTCAAATAAGCCTTCCTTTGTTAAAATTATATTTCATTCACAGTGTATAATTAAGTCATTTGATTGTTGCTAAATAAGTCGAATTTGATCTAATTTGAACCTAACTTCATTATTCAGTTGGCACTGAAGGACTGGAAAGGAGCTTCTTTCTTTGCTATGCCTATTGCAGACCTTATGAAAGGAAGAAAGGAAGGAAG
Source organism: Rhabdomys pumilio (assembly GCA_030674055.1). NCBI lineage: Eukaryota > Metazoa > Chordata > Mammalia > Rodentia > Muridae > Rhabdomys > Rhabdomys pumilio. Next base: position 99,695,328 of record JANHMN010000004.1, on the reverse strand, counting down.
AAAGAAAGAAAAAAAAGAAAGAAAGAAAGAAAGAAGATAAATTAAATTACATAATTCATACATTCCCTGTTGCCAAATATAACTAATACACTATGGAAGTTACCAATAATTAGCTTAAATGTTGGAGATACAAAGATTTCTAAATAAATCACAATTGCATCACTATTTTTCTGCTCTATTCTGACTCAAGACTGGCAAGGCATGATAAGTTGTAAGGATTATGGGACTAAGTTGTGAGTGTCATCCCAAATGAAACACTTAAAGGTACATTTTTTCCCAAGCTCCAACACTCAATTTCTTTCAAAAATAATAACTGTTTTGCTCTTATGCTCTTTTATCATGCATTCCTAGTGAGGAATCTGCATTCATATTGCTATTGTGCATAAAGACATATGTTCTAGGCAGCAAACATAGAACTATATTGACCTTGGACTTCCAGGATGCCAGAACTAAGCCTTAATTCACCTGGACAGGGCGTGAAAAGAAAGAATATCTGTGAAGTAGCAGAAAACAAGGGTGAATAAGAAACTTTTAAAATGTGATGGTACTTGGACTCTGGACATGAATTTCTATGACTATCTCATGTACTACACAGCTTCACACTTGAAGTCACAGATGTCCTGTAAAGAGAAATCAGTGTCTTCTCAGCATCAGAATGACAACGATAAGGTACTTAGCCCTGGAGTCAGCAAGCTGAAGCTGTCTCATAGAGCATGTCAGTAGTTATGGTGCAGAACGAGACCCATGTATGCAGAAGCTGGCCATTGGACCTGGAGTTGTGAAATCTACAAAAACTCATGATCTCCTTTTCCTGTCCTTTTTACTGATATGTTTTAATGGTTATATTTTGTCTTTCATGTCTAATTCTGAATATCCTGTTCAGGCACAACTGATTCAGTACTGTGCAGACTAGAGATTTATTAAAAGATAGACTATTTATACAGGCATGAGCCAATACTATCATCTTTATTTTAAATCCTGTCAAATTTGTATGAAGTACACATAGAATAATAGGCATCACCGGACCCAGTTATGGTCTATGTGGAGAGTGGAATGGCTGGTAGGCTTTCTATACACTCCACTGTGGACCTGTGGACCCTGTGTACAGGAGCCTTTCCACGGAGATCTCCAGTCCGACCAGGTGTAAGGGTTCAGACAAAGGGAAGAGTGTAGGAGCAGGAATGGGGAATCGCCTCCCCTTCCTCTGCTGCCTCCACTGCTGCCTCTACCCCCTGTCTCCACTGCCACTGCAACCATAGCTCTGCGCTGAGTAGGACTGGGCTGAGCCAGTGAGAGGCTTACTAGCCAGCAAGGAGTGCAGGGAAGCTCCTGAAAGTGTTTTGGGAAAGCAGATCTCTTCCCAAGTGGCAGTTTTACAGCTCCTAAAACAGAAACTCTCTGAAGATGGAGTAATTCTGGCACAACTTTATTCCTTCCAGACAGGATTCTTAGATACAGTTTTGGGGTGGGTCAGGGTCAGCCAACAGGTACCTCGTATTGGCTTGGTCTGAAAGCTTGCAGAGACTTTATCTACTTGTGGGAGGGCTTGGGGTGCTGTTCCTACCTGACTGATGGCCACAGACCTCTGGGGGGAAGTCTGTGGGAGGGGTTGTAGCTATGTGAAAGGAGCCAGTGGCCCAGGAGCATGGCCAAACTCCTACTGTCCCTGAGGGTCTCCGGGTTCAATGCCTCTGCTCGACCAGGTACCCAGCAGCCTCTCACAGCCCACCTTCCCATAGTACACTGTCTCTGAAGATCGTGGTGTTGGGCACTGATTAATTGGCAAGATGTATTGTTTAGCCTATTTTGCTAACCTACTTAACCCTTCTCCTCCCAGGACACAGGATAAGTGTGAAAGTCTAACAGACATGTTCCCTGATTGTGTGAAAGTTATTTAATATTCTCAACTCTGTTCTCAAAGTTTTCTAAATTAGCTCTATTGTGACAGCCTTATTAAGTGGTGCAATAGTATACACTCAGCTATTGCTGATGCCCAGAAGCACTTACTGACAGGAGACTGGTATGGCTGTTCCCTGAGAAATTTTACCAGCACCTGACCAATACAGATACAAATACTCACAGCCAACTATTGAAATGTGCCTGGTGACCCAAATCGAAGAGCTAGGGAAAGGACTAAAGGAGTGGAAAGGGTTTGCAACAGCATAAGGAAAACAATATCAACTAACTGTACCACTCAGAGCTCTCTATACCACCAACTAAAGAGTAAACATGGAGGGATCCATGGCTCCAGATACATATGTAGCAGAGGATGGCTTTATCTAATATCTATGGTAGGGGACACTCTTGATCCTGAGGAGGCTTGATGCCCCAGCAAAGGGAATAGAGAGTGGTGAGGCGTGAGTGGGTGAGTGAGTGAAGGAGCAGCCCATAGAGGCAAAGGGGAAGGAGGAAAGGGAAAACAGAATGGAGGTTTGTGGAGGGGTAACCTGGAAGGGGGATATTATTTAAAATGTAAGTGAATAAAATCATTAATAGAAAAATATACACTCATGTGCATCTTTCACTGTGCTATGACATTTTCTTTCATGTCCTATTTATTTGTTACTTTTAAGAAATGACTTTGAATTAGATTTCATTTTTCTTACTTTCTCTTTCACCAGTTCATAATGTGTCATATTTGCATGTATTCTCCTCAGAAGAATGTCATGGGAACTGGAGTGCCAAGGAATTTGATTGAGCAGGTCCAGTGGATTAAAGTCTCTGTCTGACACATCTTCCACAAGAATATGGAAGTGGGATAGCTAACTTGTAACTATTCAAATGAAAGTAATTTCACTGTGGATAACAAAGGACTTGGACTTTTCTGATTTGGACGGACAATCCTTGTGTGCCATATTTCTAGGAAGATTCCCATGAACTTTCGATAATCCATTGCTACATTTTAAAAAAGCATTTAGGTAAAATAATAATAATTTTGTTGCTCAAAATTTTTTCTCCTCTTTTGTCATGGTAAATGGACATTATAATTAGTCATGTCATGCAAGGATTTCATCCAATTTTACTTTCAAATAAATTTCAGTTCTGAGGAGAAGAATTTTATGGAGATTTTCCATTAAGACTCTCTTTCATTATAATGTCTTGTTGTGGGTCTCTGCATCAGCTCCCATCGGTTACCAGAGAAAGTTTCTCTGATAATGAATTAGGCACTAATCTTGGAATATAGCAAAATATCATTCGAAGTCATTTTATTGATACCATTTTTTTTAAATGGAGTGTTGGGTTTTACCTTAGGTTTCTGGGCCTTCTAACCTTTTGTTTTTGGTTTTTGGTTACTCAAGCAGTGTCAGAGATGGGTTCCCTCAGGAGGAGTGACCCTTAAGTAAAATCTTAACTTCTGTGCCACCAATTACTTAGCATAGTTTGCAGGCAAGAAGGTCAGAGGTTTTGTTTGTAGTTGGTGTCCACATTTCTCTTTCAGTAACCTGCAGAGTATCTTACTGCATCAAAGATATGTAAATATAATAATGAAAGATCAATATAAGCTTACTCTTGACTTCTCTGTGTTCAACGAGTTGTGTGGGTTTTGACCTGGCAATGGGGCCACACTGTTGATTTGCAGAGAAAATTAGTAAAAAGAACTTCAAGAAACTAAAAATATTCTGTAAGGTAAAGGGCATCATCAACTGTACAAAGTATCAGTCTACAGTATGAGAAAATAATCTTAAACTGTGGCATAAATTTTACTGTCCAATCTATTTGCAGTGGGATGTCTGCGATTGGACAGGGAAAAGGGAGGTAGAGTGAAAGGTGGCAGAAAGGGAGACATGGAGAAAAACGCAGATGAGCTTGAGAAAGGTGAAATGGCTGTGGACGTGGACCTGCATGACTTCAAGTAAATAGACAGATATGAAATCTAAGATTTAGCAAAATTGGGATAACTTTCTAAGTTGTATGGGTATCTTGTGTATTGAGATTTTATTGATAAATATAAATCTACTGGTTAATTTTAAGCATCAAGAGTTTTGATTTACTGGGTTACTGGAAGATGGGATCACCTACAACTGTGGCCTTATGGCTGTGAAGGAGCTTTGGGCTCCAGGGGCAAGCAAACCAGAGCTGGGAACACAGTGTCTGGTTGCTGGGGGAGGCTAGAACGCTGCTGGACCTGAGCAGTCCTGGGAGTAGTCTGGAACACGATGGCGGAAGCTGAACTCTTCTTTTCTAATACCTCCTGCTACATTAACCAACTACACATGTAATAGTGGACTGATATCTAAAATATGTAAAGAATATATTTAACTAGATATCAAAAATTAAGTAGCCCTATAAAAAATGAGATACAGATGTAAGAAGGATTTTCAAAAGAAGAAACTCAAATGACTGAGAAACACTTTATAGGAACACTCACCCTTAGACCTAAGGGAAATGTGAATTAAAACTCTTTTGAGTTTTCACCTTTTACCTGTCAGAATAGCTAATATCAATAACACAAATGATAGCTCATGTTGAGCAGGGTGTGGAACAAGCAGAACACTACTCCATTGCGGGTAGAAGTGTAAAACTGCAGAGCCACTGTGGAAATCAATATGGTGGTTCCTGAGAAAGTTGGGAATAAATCAACCTCAAGTTCCAATTATAGGACTCTTAAGTATATATACAAAGATCACTTCATCCTACCACATGGACATTTTTAAACCATGTTTATTGTAGCTTTATTCATAATAGCACGAAACTGGGAACATTAGACAGAAACTGGGAACAAACTAGATGTCTCTCAACTAAAGAATGAATAAAGAAAATGGCAAATTTACACAATTGCATGTTACCCAGCTGATAAAAAATGACATCATTAACTTGAGGCAAATGAAGGAAACGATAAAAAAGCACACTAAGTGAGGTAATCCAGTTTCAAAAAAATAAATATGATATGGATCCACTGATAAGTAGATATTAACAGTTAAGTAATTTATAACTAAGCCATATACCCAGAGATGTTAAGTAAATAGCAGAGTCTGGGGGGAGGGGGTGCTGCAGGGATGTATGGATTTACCTAGGAGGATAAAGTAGGATAGATTTTAAGAGGTACCTGTTCATTTAGGGCATGAGGAGAGTAGTTGAGGAGGTAGACACAGAGAAAGGCAGAGAGAGAGAGAGAGAGAGAGAGAGAGAGAGAGAGAGAGAGAGAGAGAAAGGGAGATAGAGACAGAGAGGAGAGAGGGTGAGAAGAGAGGGAGAGAAAAGAGGCTGGCCAGAAACATGTGGAGAGAGAGGGGGAAGAGAATGGGGAGAAAAGGAACAAAGAGAATAAGACAGTAAGAGAGTAAGAGAGTGAGAGAGTGAGGAGGCAGCAAACAACCCCTTTAATACTGAGTTAAGCATACCTGTGGGACACAGCCTAGAAGTAATACTAACAGATTGAATGGAGAATATGTGGGTCATGTGGAAACCTAATGCAGTAGAAACTTCCTGATGTGTATGAAGGTCATCCTAATAAGGACTCCTAGTAATAGGGAATACAATATATCCACTGGCCATCTTACTGTCAAGCTTGGTTTCCAGTGGCGAGACTGGGTTTTATTCAGTTGTGTTGTTGGCTAAGAGGGTCCCAAGGAAATTCTTAAGCAACCTAGTCTGTTGCTAAGAGAAGACTGTTAATGAGGTTAAGCACGACTTCCTTAATTAGATTTGAGGCCTGCGACAAAGCAGGGAATTCATGTCTGGCATTGTAAACATGAACAGAATATGAACTCCTGATAAGGAGTGTCTAAGGTCCTAGGAAAGAACCTAATACTGTTTTTCTAAATAATAGTATAAAACTGAATTTCTAAATATTTATGTTTGTGTCCATAGATTCATGCTGTGCCCAACGTTTTCAGCAAGGTTTCACATGGTATTTCCTACTGGTAAATTCTAAGACTCATTACTTTTTACAGTGCTGAGAACAAGCTACTGATTGAGACAAGCTGTAAATGAGACTTTCCTATCAATTTCATCTCACCACAGCAAAAGCTTTAGACAAAGAGAGGTGAAAGAGTAAAAGCTGTAGGCC
>JANHMN010000004.1:99655249-99679318 GCA_030674055.1 Rhabdomys pumilio | reverse complement strand
GAGAGAAAATTATTCTTTCCCAGGAATAAACCTCATAATTTGTTATAAAATACCTAATGATCAACTCAACAGGGTAAGGACATGGAATGAATTGAAGGATTAATGGACAGGGAAGAAATTATGTAATTATGTCTTAATTAAATTTTTAAATATTTTAAAATATTAAGATGTATGTCTAATAATTAAAATGATTACTACACAAAATAAGCAATAGCTCCTGCAATTAGGATTACAGATAACATATAGGAAACATTCTTTTGCTTAAACCCCATGTAGCACATATTTGCCCTGAGAAAAAATGTCAATTCTATATGAAATTCAAATATAAGTGACATCTGATCACTCATTCTATAATCTAGTAACTTAAACACAATGAAACTTGCTAAAATCTTATTTAAAATGTTAGAAGAGTCTCAAACTGACTTCATACTTGAAAGCTTTTGATGAATGTCTGTTTTCAATGGAATGCTTTCAAGCAGGATTTGATCAAAGTATATCTGTCTTTTAGCAAACTGGAAACTGCCAACAAAGCAGAAAATCCAGAAAAAATAAAATACTGAATGTAAGCAGTTCTACTACAACTTGGGAAGAATTTTTAATGAAGTTTTATTTTTTAAATTGAAGATTTATATTCTCAGTGCAACGGAATAAAAGTAAGAGGATACATAATTTTTTGTAGTTAATTTTAGAAAACATTCAAAATAATTATAGAGACAACTCACATGATGAGTTTTGACTCACAAATATGATTCATCAAGAAAATTGATCCATGTAGAGGGAAAAATCTGTAACTTCCTAAATATTTAAGCTTAAATATTTATATACTTCAGTAAAAGATTGAAATTGAGAGTATCCTCCATGTACTTAAATTAAGTTTAACTCACAAGAAAGCAAACACCTAAGAAAAAATATAAGAGTATATTTCTCAAAGATAGAGTAATACACCAATATATTAAAATTGAAGATGATAGCTAATTAACATCTATTTATTATGCAAAATAAGTAAAACAATATTGTGAATCCTGTCAAAAAACAATGAAATTGAAAATCTCTGAGAAAAAGAAAATTGGAATTTGCATATTTATATAGAATACAGAACAGAATTAGAGACAAAACATTTTGAGTGATACACTGAACATCACCACTTGTACACCAAAATTAATTTTATTTATGTTATCTTTAATAATTAAAAAATCATTAATAAACTTGTGTATCACTGGAAAGGCCTGTCTTTTCTGCTACCACAGTGATTATACAAGTTGATAGTGAACTGGGAGATAAGTCAATATACATGTGTGTTAGATAAATGATAGTATCTATGTAATAACTATGGTGAGCAGGGAAATAATTCAAAATGTGTACATTAAGACTCCCAATAAAGGAGTTAGAGAAAAGACTGAAGAAGATGAAGGGGTATGCAGCCCCATGGGGAGAGCAAAAATACCAACCAACCAGAGCTTCCAGGGCCTAAACCACCAGCCTGGTAGTACATAGGGAGGGATCCATGGCTCCAGCTGTATATGTAGGAGAGGATGGCCTTGTCAGGCATAGCTGGGAGAGGAAGTCTTTGGTCCCTTGAAGGCTTGACACTCCAGTGTGGGGGAATTCGAGGGTGGGGAAGAGGGAGTGGGTAGGTGGGTGGGAGAACATCCTCATAGAAACAGAGAGAGGGGAGATGGGATAGGGAGTTTCTGGGTGGGGGAAAATGGAAAAAGGTGATAGCATCTAAAATGTAAATAAAATATCCAATAAAAGTTAATCTAAAAAACATGATCTTCCTGTAAGAAATTCCATATATGATGAATAAGAAAAAAAGACTGTATACTTCTATAGACATGAATTCATATATATATATGTATATGGAAAGGGATCTGACCCCAAGCATGCACAATTTCATTGCTCTATTCTCTTGAATGTGGATGTGATTTAAGTTGCCATTTTTGGTTCCTGGCATTCAGATTTCCCTGGTCTAAGGAACTATAATTGAGAAATTGTAACTCAGACAAGTCCCTTCTCTTATAAACAATTTTTGTCTTCTTTTTTCTATTTTATCATAGTAAAAGCTAAATGAAGCTAAAGCAGAGACATGTTGACTTCTTAGAAACTACGTAGGTGTGCTTACTGGATTCTATGGCCAAGCAGTAACAGTAAATACACGTAAGTGGAGAACGTTGTAGAAAAATATGCAGATCAATTTGCAACATTCTGATAATTGATGTATGAATGGTAGTATTTAGAATATTGGAAAGAAAGACTAACTGATTAACAACATATACTTAAATTCTTGCTATTATAATTGTTTGAACTATTCATCTGAAGTAGTTAAAGAGAATGTAGTCACACACAGGGATTAAAGGACAAAAAGGAAGGGAATACAATGGACTTGTAAACTTTAAGCACATACATCAAAATTATGCTGTGAATACTACACACTGCTTAAAGACAAGACATGATTCAATCACAGTTCTTGAAACTTAAAACCTTAGAATTAACATGTTAGCAAATTTTGTTTTGTTGAATACCTTGTATGTGGTTGCAGTAAATGTCTTTTTGCTGTTTCTTCACTTTGCTAACTTTCTGGGCTATTAATAGCCAAACTGTATATTCTAGTAAACTGTACTTGATGAGTATCCATTCTTATATTTTTAATTGCCTTATTCTTAATTGCCTTTAATTGCCTCGTTCATAAATACAGTCCACTGCTGTGGTATTGGAATATACCCCACCATATATATTTAGAAGAAAGGAATGAAGCCATTAAAACTTGCCAACAAATGATAATGAGCCTTGCGTGGCCAAATTTGATATATTATCCAGTGGCATTAGCTCCACAATACATATACATGGTTTCATAAAAAATAATAAAAAAAGGAAAATGGAAGGATAGAGAGAGAAGTGACTCATGGAAGAGATGGGAATATGAGGGGGAAAACTATGATAGATGGTTAGATAAACGATAGATTGATTGATAGATAGATAGTGATAGATACATAGAAACACAGGTACATAGATATATAGATAGATACACAGACAAGTCAATAGATAGACAGATAGATAAATGACACATAGATAGAGGATAGAGAGAAGGTAGAGAAAAAGACACATTAATAGATGATATACAAATAATGATACATAAAAGATGATAGAAAGATGATAGAGAAAAAGATACATTAATTAATAGATGATAGATTAAATAATTGATAGATGATACATAGATGATAGTTAGATAGCTAGGTAGATGGTAGATAGATAGATAGATAGATAGATAGATAGATAGATAGATAGACAGATAGAAGAAGCTTGTTTTGACCAAGAGTATAATAAGAGACATTTCTTGTTTCATATGATAAGCTCATAGGTATTATTTGTATATAAGTATATTTTCTTTCATGACTTCTTTTGTTTTTAGTTTTTTATGTTTATTGAAAATAGATTGCTTTATCATACAAAACAGTTCAACCACAGATTTTCTTTCATCCACTCTTTCCAACTTTCTGCTACCTCTCGACTCTCCTAGATCTTCTCCTTATGTTTCCCCTTCAGAAGAAAGCAGACTTTCAAAAGACCACATCAAAATCAAGAAACAAGACAAAGCAAAATGACTCATATCAAGGCTAGACAAAGCAATCCAACAGGAGGAAAAGTGTCCTAACCCCAGCCAAAAGAGATAGAGACACACCTGCTTCTACTGTTAGGATTATCATAAAAAAAAAACCAAAAAAACAAAAAAACAAAACAAAACAAAACAACAACAACAACAACAAAAAACAAAAACAAAAACAAAACAAACAAACAAAAAACCCACCATACTAACATCGACAACATGTTCACAGACGACCTAGTCCAGATTCTTGCAAGCTGTGTGCTTGCTGTTTAAGTCTCTATGAGCACATTTGAACCCTGCTTAGTTGATTCCGGTGGCCATCTTCTACTGGTGTCCTCCATCACCATTAACTTCTACAATATTTTCTCTTCCTCTTCTGTGAGACTCACCAATTTTAGAAAGGAGAGGCAAAGAGGTCTGATGGAGATCTCTCTCTCTCTCTCTCTCTCTCTCTCTCTCTCTCTCTCTCTAATATTTGACTGAATATCTCTGCAAGAGGATCCATCTGCTGGAGAGGATGCCTCTTTTTTGAAGAATGGATAGAGCACCGAAAAGTGTACAGCAGAATATCATTTGGAAAGATTTAATTGACTTTTCCCCCCTCCCCCTCTCATTTTTCGTTATTCACTCGATGTCTGGGCTATCCAGTCTTGCGTTGCTGGCCCTCCAGGCAGTGAATGGCATGAGCTTCCTTCTCTTGCTGTAGACCTCTAGTTAAACCAGACATTCTTTAGCCACTCCCACATGTTCTGTACCACCATTGGCCTAGTACAATTTTCATGCAGGACACATTGTAGGTGTAGGTTTTGTGGCTGAGTTGGTGTTCATGTATCTTTTTCCATAGCCTGCAGAGTGCCTTCTTGGAATAAAGAGACTAGAATATAGGAATGAAGGCATTATGTCTACAGGAGCTCAACATATCTACGTTCAAAGAGCTGTGAGGATGGTGTTCTCAGCAATGGGGCATGCTGTCAATTTTCAGAGAGCAGACTTCTGTTCTAGCAAAATCCTGGGTTGTTTAGAAATTTCGATGGTATTCTCTCACCAAAGATCTCATACAAATGTAACCCAGTCTCAATACTGGGAACTTTGTCTGTCTTTAAACGGTAACCCAAGGTAACCCATTCAGTCTTGGTGTCCTCTATTACTAGGAGTCTGTAAACGTATTTTTTTATTTGACTGATATAATTGCCGTCTCAGAGGCTTACTGCTGAATAACCTCATCCTTTCTAGTTTTTTTTTTTTAACTCTACCTGTCTGGTTCAACTTAGTTTTTCTGGCTTAAACTCCTCTCAAAGCTGACTTTAATCTGGTTTCCCTGGGGTTCATCAAATTGCTCTTCTTGCCCTCAAATTAACTGTGTCAATTTGTGCTAATCGTCTGGCTCCTCCTTATTCTCTGGTTTCAACTGTATCTCCAGGAACTCCACTTCACTCTACTCACTGCACTGATTCTCAACTGACTGAACCGAACTCAACTGAACTCCAATGCATTGCCTGAACTCAACTGAACTGCATTCACCACATTGACCCCCAACCAACTGAATTCTATCTCCTGAGTTGCTCTTCTCTTTCTGTGCTATTCTTGTGAGAGTTGGGCATATCCTGTCTTTGACTGATACTATCAAATCTTTCTCTGATTCCTCATTTTCTGGAAGGTCTTTGGATATGATCGCCACAGCTGTATTGTTGGATTAAAATTTCTCTACAGAATTCCTCCTGGAGTCACCCTCATTATTTACAGGAAGTTTCTACTGCATTAGGTTTCCACTGTACCCACCAGTGCTCCCTATTGCAACTGTTCCTACACATAGTATGACTCTCCATATTTTGCTCCCCTCCCCCACACACTGAACCTTACCACTGCCATGGAATATATTAGAGCATTATATAAAAATATTTCAGTGATTACATACACAGAAAATATTTTACTAATAATCACATGTTTGATCCTATATAAGCAATACAATAGTTAAATGATAATTCATGACATAATTAAAGTATTATCAATTGTCATTTTTGTTGCTTGTGAACAATTGAACCAAAGTCAAAACATACATCATACAACAGAAATTTCCATGTGAATAGATCTTAGTAGAACATGAAAGTAGAATAAGTCATTAAATATTTTTGTCAGCAAATGATCTGATACAAAATAACTGTACATTTTCCTTGCCATAGTTAAATGATGTAAACACAAGCCCAGATTATCACTAAAGAAATATTCAACTGGAACCCATAAAATATCAAGTCATATTTCTATTTACTAGCAAACATTTAGCTTTATGTGTAGTCTCTATGAACCTGAATAAAACCAAACTACTATTATCTTCTCTGTTTTAAAGTGGTAAACTCTGAAATTTAGCTCACTGTATGCCTCAATCCAAATTCTCATTTATCCAGTGACATTTTAAGTTGATCCTTTAATAAAATGATGCCTTCTTAGATTTGTCCATTAGCTTTGTGTCTCATCCTAGTTTCTTCAGGTTTTCCTCTACAATATAGCAATATGTAATCATATCACATTACTATCTCTTTGCCAGGCAAAAAAATCCTTTAAAAAGGAAATGTACTTAATTAACCACCTATTTTCATTTTTGTTCCATTCAAAACACTAAAACTCATTCAAGTCCTGGAATGAAAACCATTCCTGGGCAGGCTTTCTAGGCACAGATTCTAGGGAAAAAAATGGCAGCTGCTCCAATGCCAGGTCGATGACAAAGAGCCTTTCTTTGACACAAATAGTTTTTTGTCAGATGTGTACATGTGAATTTAAGGATATAATAAGTAGTTAGACAATAAACTCCTTGACTTTCTCATTTATTACAGGCATATTACTAAGGTTTCAAATATAATATTACTAAGGTATCCTATAAAAAATAGCAGTTAAATATTTATATATTGAGTTATTAGTAATATTCTTAAATAAGTGAATGGGATGCATTTTCCATCATTTCTACATTGTGTTTCTTTTCTCCATTTTATTTAGCATGTATTTGAATATTTCTGTTAGGTAATTTTGGAATGAACAAAATTATACTTTGAAAGGCTATGAAATCTTGCTCTGTTATCAGGAATAGTAAAAAAGTTTATTAGAAAAAAATGACACAGGGCCAGTGATGGATCAGTGGGTAAAGGTTGTGGCTGTAAAAGCTGGCAATTTGAGTTCAGTCACTGGAATCAGAATGGTAGGAGACTAAAAACCTCTACAGCCTGTGCAAACAAACTATTTGTCTATTACTAGGATTTTAAATCATAGCCTATATAAAATAAGAGTTAAATATTTATGTCTTGAATTAATATTCTTAAATAAGTGGATAGAATAAATTTTCCATCATTTCTACACTGTATTTTCTTCATTTCATCTAGTATCAATGCACCATTGAATAAATAATGTTATTTCTGGGAAGGAAAGGCATTGTTCTTTCATTAACTTCATTCTCCTGTGATTTTGTCCATTAAAATCAGTGTCATGTTTTAAAAATGGATTATAGATTGTACTTTAATACTATTTTTTAAATATCATTAAAAATGTTCCAAATGTACTTTCAATTTTGTTATGGAAAATGAGATTCCACAGAAAATCTCCTAGAAGGTATATTTTATTATCACTTTTGTTTTGAAAACTAATACATTAATAAAGATAAAATAAGGGTATTCATTCCATTTTCTTTAAGAAAAGTCTGAGTAATAGTTTTAAAACTGACCTAAATTTTAAATTCTTTATAATTCTTCAGAAACTTTTGTGTTACACTTAGTTAAATGTGTTCTATTTTTTCCAATGTATTTTACATCTGTGTCAAGTTTAATAAAAATTTATTGAGGACAGCACAGGTATTTCATTTTAGAACAATAATAGTAATGTATTCACTAGTAATGTATTGAGATATAAAATTATATATATATATATATAATTTCTTTCAATGGAGAGAGATTACATTAGATATACTGTAAGCATCCCCATGACAAATAAACAAAATCTGGCTTTAGTACCAACTATAATTTGTGAATACATTATCAAGTTCATCTGGTATTATTCATAATGATTAATTAAATAAAGTATATTATTTGTAGTTGACTCAGTTCTGTGCTGTTCTGCAATTTATGGTTCAGATGACAATAATTAGATCACTGTTAACTTCAGATGTGTTCCATAAGAGTAAAAGGCATCATAGCAATCACTGAAATGAGTTTTCAAAAGAATAACTACTAAAGATTCAAGATGGAATTCAGAATCTCTGAACTGCTTTATTTGGAAATATTATAACCACTATTGTATAAGATTGGAATGTATTGGTTCTGTTATTCTATTCTATTTTACTACAATAGATACATTTGTCTGCCTCAGCAAAACAGCATGCATCACATGACACAACCAGAAACATCCACTTTCACAGATCCCAGTAATACCATCTTCTATCATTAAATAACCCTGGTGAAATGACACCAATTTAAAACTAAATAGTTGTGGAACTAAATGGAACAAATATAGAACAATTCCTTACTTTATGCCACTCACTCCTTCCTTTATGGTTACTTTAATTCAAGTCAGAAATGAAAAAGGCTGAGACAATATTTAAGCAAAAGCACTCGAGTTGCTATTCTAAATTTCAATTTTTTTAATTCACAATTGTAATTGTGTTTTGATGGGGTTTACCATCCCACAGTCAAAACTCTGACCCAAAATTGTTTCTGTCTGAAAGAACTACAGGGATAAAAATGGAGAGGAGGTTGAGGAAAAGAAGGTCCAGTGACAGGCACAAAGTGAGATCCAGCTCAAGCGGAGACCCTAAGACTGGACACTATTACTGAGGCTATGGAGTGCTCACAAAAAGGGACTTATCATGACTGCCCTCCAAAAGTCCCAACAAGCGGCTGAAAAAGTCAGATGCAGATCTTTGTACCTAACCAATGGAAAGAAGTTGCTGACCACTGTGTTTTTTTTTAAATTTTTATTGGGTATTATATTTACATTTCAGATTTTAACCAATTACCCCACTTCTTCCCACCACCCAGAAACCTCTTATCCCATCTCCCTCCTCATGCTTCTATGAGGCTGTGCCCTCACCTACCCCCTGCCCCTAGTATCCCCTCTCCACCCTCACATCCCTCCACATACTCTTTGTGCTTGTTTTTCAGGGACCAAGAATCTCCTCTCCCACCTATGCCTGACAAGGCCATCCTCCCCTACATATACAGCTGGAGTCATGGGTCCCTCCCTATGTGTTCCCAGGCTGGTGGTTTAGATACCAGGGAGCTCTGGTTGGTTGGTATTGTTGCTTTCCTCATGGGGTCACAAACCCTTTCTGCTTCTTAAGTCTTCTTTCTACCTTCTCCATTGGGAAACCTTTGATCATATCAGCAGTTAGCTGTGAACATCGTCCTCTGAATATGTCAGTCTCTGGCAGACCTCTAAAGAGACAGCTATATCATGTTCCTGACAGCATGTACTTCCAGCCATCCACATCAGTGTCTAGTTTAGATGACTGTACATGGGATGGATATTCCAGACCACTGTGGTTGAATTAGGAAAAAGCTAGAAGATGCTGAGGAGGAGGATGACCCTGTAGCAGGACCAGCAGTCTCAATTAACCTGGACCCCTGAGTTCTCTCAGACACTGGACCACCAATCAGGAAGCTCATAACAGCTGATATGAGGCCCCAAAACATGTACATCAGAGGACTGCCAAGTCTGGGTTCTGAGAAGCTGAACCTAACCCTCAAGAGAATAGAGGCCCCCAAGGAGTTTAGAGGTCTGGTGGGGAGGGGGTTGAGCGGTGGGGACATCCTCGTGGAGACAGGGATGTGGGGAGGAGCTATGGGATGTGGAACAGTCAGAAGGTGGTCAGGAGGGGAATAAAATATGGAGTTATAAATAAATAAATAAATAAATAAATAAATAAATAAATAAATAATAAATTTGAAAAGTATATTTTTATTGTCTTATAAATTTACATATAAAATATTCATACTCATAAAATTAAGTGCTCTGGGACACGTTTTTATTAATGTTAATTTCTACTGTTTTCTTAGGGTAACTTGGCAAAACAGAAGACATGTACAATTTCTATCCTTTATTTCTGTAACTTGCTGTAGACTTATAATGATATTGTGTTATCAAAGACAGCAGCAGCATTGCAGCCCTGACATATTTGTCTCCTTCTGCAGTGAATGTCCAAATGCTACCTGTCAGCTGTACCCCTCCCAGATGCCACACCATAAGGCATATCTGACAATACTATAATTTAGGAAATTAAACTCTGGGGAAAACTGGACAAATATTTTGTGGTGCAGAAAATTTTAAAAAGAAAGTGTTTCACAACTGTTGCTAATTTAAGCAATAATTACAATTGTGCTTGCTATGCCCTGTGTCATTTTCAAAATTATTTATTAGATCTGTTCATTTTGTATTCTGCATCATTTTTATTATTTCTTGTATTTCTGATATTAAAAAGTAATTACATCATTTAACTCTTCCATTTTCTCCCTACAACCCCTCTTTCTTCTCATTCAAAGTCACAAGTTCTCTTTTAAATTAATTGTTGTTTTATCCGTACATTTATGCACTCATACATTTCTAAATATAAACTGCTCACTCTCTAACGTTACTCATATGTATGTTTTCAGGATGGATCATTTGGCATTAGATAACTAATCAATGTGTTCTTCCCAAGGTAGGACCATTTCTGCTGCTCTAAGCATTTATTTGGTGCTTCAGTCCATTGTGTAGGGCATCATGGTCTTTTCCCTGTTCACTTTGCACATCTATTTTCATCAGCTTTGTTTAGTTCATGCTTAGGCAGTCATATTGGTGAAATTTCAGGTGTATGTCTTTTGAATATACCAGGATACAGAATCTTAGAGCTAACTCCCTGAATCTCTGGATATTACTATCTTTCTCTACCCTATTCCTCAGTGTTTCCTGAGCATCCAGTGTGGTAGTAGTTTTTTTGATGTATCCATTGTGACTGGGGTCCCCTGTAACTCTACATTTTGATCATTTGTTGTTTGGTTACTGATGTTGTTGTTTTTGTATACTGCAAAGAAAAGTTTCCTGATGAGGGTTGAGAACTATCCTTTATGAGTATAGATAGAGACAAATACGTAGTTAGCAATTATGAATAACATAGTTAAGGTTTTGTAAAGTGATGGTTCAAGACTTCAGTAGACCTGGGATGTTGGCCAGGTTTCTAATACCAGCCATAATTTACATCTCGTTTAGTGGGTCTTAAGTTTGAGTATAAATACACATACTTAGTTTAAAAAATGTGTCATCTGGAAATGAAAATGCTCCCTGGTACTAGGTAAGTTTTTATTGATGTGAACACCATGCACTTCAGACAAAGGGCCCAGAGTCTCTTGAACTGGAAATGATTAGAATGCCTCCTCCTATCAATCTAGATGTCATGGTACTTGAAGACACAATGCACCCTTCCAAAGTAGGAAGGCAGTCAACAGCCTACCTAGCTATGATGCCTATAAACCATAGCAATGCAGATCATGTAAGGATAACATTATGGTTACAATCATGGCAAGCATCCTGTGGCAGTAACCAAAAGCTCTCTCTTAGAATTTAAGTTGTGGGAAATAATTCATAGTATGACATGAATTTTAAAGTAAGCAAAAATGAAACTCTTTTAAAATTACCCACCACCAGGCTTGATTTAAAATGGTCACCTTGATAAACAAATTAGAGAAAACATTTTTACATGAACTATTAGATTTGTATGCAGATTACACTAGGCTCCTGTATGATGTGACTAAAAAATAGTGATAACAAATGTATCTCACTCTTTTGTAGCTAACAATAAAATCTGATACAAAGTGAACATATCTCAAAGACAGAAAATAGTCTCACACACTGAGGAAGAAGGGCAGCATGTAATGTTTATCACAAAAAGACAAAAGTATTTGTAAACTGTTCAAATAAAAACAATATCAAATTAGTATAATTATGAAATATGTGTGTTTTATTTCATTAACTTTCCCATTTCTTATGTGGATGATATTAAAATGACTCCAGTTTTGCCTTACCAATCTTGTCACATATCTTTAATTATCACAATCAGAGCTACTATTAAAAATTGAAATATTCTTATTATTTTCAGATCATATTCATATTATTTTTAAGAGACAAACCTGAGTCCCTTAATCTGTTAGCCCCAATCCAATTTTAGTTCTAAACCAGGTAACCACAACAAAATATAATGGTTGTTGACTCCTAAAATACTAAAGTAGCTAAAAGATAGTGTAACTTCTTATTTTTATTTTTCTAGTTTCTTACACACCGGTTTTCATAGCTAATTTACTTCCCAATTTAATTTAAATGTATTCATTTTCCCATACTAATATATGTTTTAAATAAATGAATTCAAATCTTTATATTCGTATTGCTTCTCAGACTTGCTGTCCATAAACATATATAATTATATAAATGTAAAAATATATTTGCACACATAGATATATGTATATATAGGAATAGACACTTTTTAAATCTTATATAGGTAAGCGAAGAACATCAGAAATGTTTGCTGTGGAATATTATCATTTGAAACCCTAATTTGCATTTTCTACAAAGTAGTATTTCTTACAGAGTCAACTTAAAAAGATTTGAGTTGAGAGAATATAAGTCCTCACACCATGTCAAGAAGTGGTTCAAATTAAAATGTTATCTATGCAAAAATTCAATTTTTGAAAATTTTAAGCTAATCATTTTTTTGCTACTTAATGGATTCTGTTTTCCAATCCTGAAACTGCAATACTGCAGAAAAATGGTAAGCATTAGTTTTGTCAAGATTAACCTTTTGTTATGCTGAAATTAAGTTTCAAACACATATATGTTTTTTTAATATCTCTGGCGGACTGAAAACATATATTTACCTCTAACCTTCCCACATTGTAAAGCCATAAAAATATACAGAGAGTAATTTTGTTCAGAATATATGTAGCCAATGAAACAAAGCCAGGAATGTGAGTTAAGAAGGTGAGAACAATAAATAATTTCTAAAGAATAATATGAAAACAGAAAATAATATGGAATAAAGAAAGCCTAATTTTATAAATGAATATATTAAAAATCTACCTGCCTAGGAGTAGATAGAAAATGTCTCAGAGAACTGGGAGTTAAAGTTTGGAGATGTGAGCTACAGGAAATTTGTTATTAGGGTGTGCGTCTAAGAAGAAACCTTGCCTTTAAAATACTTAAGTAGTGTCTCATTCTCTGAAAAAGGGAGACAATAATGGAAAATTCCTTAAAGGCCCAATCAAGTTACTCCTTAGACATGTAAACTACAGCCCTTGCTGTAAATGAATTTCAACATATATAGGAGGTGAATGCCATTGTGTGGCCCTAGCTGAGCAAAAATAAATAGTAAAGAGTATATATTTTGCATTCTTTTTTGTTGGCACAGTTTACAAGAAGTATTGTAGTTATAATATGGTGAAATGAATGAACTTTGAATTTGTACACAAATGCAAGTTTGAGGAGGAGAATGAGGAAGACTGGACCCTGGTACTTAACAGTAACAACTGCTGACTGGCACAGGGGAGCTTTGAAATCTAGAGTTCTTGGAATTTTTATTTCAAATTAATTTCTCCAACTCTGGGACCCAAAGTTGTATATGGCCATCAGTTAATAATGGAGAGATGTTTATTAATTTAAATCAAAGATAACCCAGCGAACAAATTCTAATATAGTCTTACCATTTTTTGAGAAAACATGCAAGTTCTAGTTAGTACTTGCTTGTTCAGATTTACATCCACCTCCTGTTTTTGCTGTCTTGCCAGTAACAGAAAAATAATGCAGGCTTCTCAATCAGAACTTACCAATGCAAAAGTCATACTTATGTACTAAATTCTTGGCTTGTTGACCTGGAGTTCATGCTAAAACATCCTGTCCATAGACCAAACCAATTTAGAAATTTAGTAAGTATTAATTACATTAACACAGAAGTTATTTGGAGAATCTCTGCAAATTGTGTTAGTTAGAAGTATTATCACAGCATGTGATCTCAGAAATTAATTGTTAGATAAAAAGAAAATAATAAATTGTCAAGTCAATGAAGCAGTCAATAGCAACCATCACCAGTTTCACATTACTAGAAACTTCTGGGAATGACTTACATGATTGATTTCTAGTAAGGCATAACTTAGCATAAAATTGAAGACTATGAAATAGTGTTTAGAGAAATAATGTTTATTCAAGGAATAAAATTACTTAATACTATTCTATTATGTCTGATAACTTATTTATGAAAGGATTATTAAAATAAATACTTTAAAATGCATTTTATATAAAATAATCAGTGTAGCTGTGGCATAATCCCAAGAAAATATTTATTTAGTTCCTATATGATTGTCAATGTACTAATAGTTGTAAAAGCACAAAGAGATGTTTCTGAACCCTAAGGACAAATATTTTATCTATACCAGAACTTACCAATGCAAAAGTCATACTTATATACTAAATTCTATATCTATACTAAAGAAGAGTTGTAAAGTACTGGAGTCACACTTATAGGTTAGCATGATGCTTTTCCTAATATGCCTTTAAAATTACATTAAATATACACAGATGTTACTACTGCTCAGCTATATAAACAAATAAAACTGTATGTATTACTAAAATAGTCAGAAAAGTAAAATATTTTCAACATTGTTCTAGAAAAAATATAGATAACCCTGTTACAAATAGCAAAACATTATATCACCACGAGAATTATTAGATTGAAAAGACAATGAATGGATCCCATTTAAAGCAGCAGGTTTATGTGTTTGTGATTGCCTGATATTTAAAACAGGAAAATAGTTATGTGTAACTAGAAGTCAGGAAAAGGTACCTCATTCTGAGTGCTTTGACTATAAAAGTACATATGAAGTTTTTATGGATAACTCTAATATTCTTTTTATTTTTCTATGTGTGACATTCATTTTGTGAAAATCTACTGTGAAATGTACTTAAACTTATATTTTAGACATATACATTATACCTCATGTTATTAACGTTCTTGGAAATAATGTTCTTTCAAAGTAACAAAGGTACATTTTATAGTTTTTAACATATATTGTAGATATTTGTATATTTATGGAGGGAAGTCAACTTTGCAATCAAGAAAGATAATCTTTATAAGGATTTTAGAGGTATTTTATGCATATATGCTCAGGAGCTTGTATAAGTGTACACTGTGTATGGCTGGTGCTGCAAAGCTCAGAGGAGGTTGTGAATTACCTTAAATTGTTCAGAGAATGATTTTAGTCCTATCATCTCAGAGAAACTATAATGCAGAACAAATAGGATAGAAGGATAAAGAGGGAAGAGATAGAAGAAGAAAAATAGACTGAGAACAAGATGCCCCATTGACTTTCCCCTGTTGTAGTAGTATTTTAAACAGTGGCTGCCAGTCAAGCAAAACTGTCTAGGCTGCTGTGTCTCTGCCTAGCTCAACCATGTGGCCAGAGGCCATGTGCACACCACAGCTAGAAATGGCCAACCAGAGACACCAGCCCTGCCACCCACAAGACACCAGTCTTGGAGATGGCTCTATCAATCTTTCACGCTGTCTTCGCAAGGCTGGGCATTACCCAGACCATCCCGCCATCCATGAGGGACCTGTAGAAAAATGAGACTCTAATGCTTAGATTATATAAAGGCTTTATATATTTGGTAATGATCAATAACAAAATGCCCATACAATCAGAAGTATAACCCAATACCCAACCTAGATATAACAACTACATTGAACTGCTACAGACAAGAGAGCATTAGCCTCCATGTCCCCCTCTCTCGTTCTCTGTCTCTCTCACAGCTCCTCCTCTTCCTTCTCACCTTCCTCCCTTACTCCTCCTTTTCCTCTCTTTACTCCTCCCACCTTAACTCCTCCTACATATCACCCTTTCTGTTAAAAAAAACTTTCTCTCAAATTACAATTAGAGCATAACTATACCAATTTGTATCAGTAAGGTACAAGATAGACCTAATACCCAGTCCACCATTTTGTTGACTAAACAGAACCTCTGTCATCTATTCTAGAATACTTAGTTCTGAACCTGGCTTTTTTCTTGACTTTTCAGAATGAATGTCAGCTGAAAACCATCCTCTCAAAGTAAATACCCTGGGTTGGCTATGAGACTATAAGTCTTCAACATGGTCAGAAATCCAGAATGACTGAATTAACTGAAATTATGGGAAGCACAAAGCATAACTTCTAACACTTAGCCAACTTACAGAGACTGCTGAATATGTGGACAGTCCCTGTATTTCAAAATGTTGGAGCATTGGATCTTCAAACTTCTGGCCCAGAATCATCTGACAGACCAAGTAATGCAGAATTATTAAGCGCTGATTTCTCTGTATTGACAGATATTGTAAGGCCTCCACAAAGGGAGGACCTCACCCAAGCCTCAGGAATTCAAGGCCACCCAATAACTCACAAGACACCGAACTTGATGCAATCAGCAATAGGGATATTTAGATCAACATGTTGAGGTCAAGACCCATGACCCACGCAGGGGCAGTGGGGTCTGACCCTGTTGCTTTGGAGACCGAGGAAATTTAAAGGCGAAAACCACAACCTGGGGGGGAAACTACAACCCAGGGAGAGTGAAGGAGGATTATTGGAGAGTACCTGTGGAAAGTCCCAGCCCATTATTCAGTTTGTGACAGGGTACAAGGAACAGTCATGGAAAACATTTTGTATAGGTTATTCTCAAAGAGCCTATTAGTACTCAACCATCTATCTTGTGGTCAGCCAAGTTTCTGAAACACAGAGCTCATGACTAAGGTGACCTGCACTCTTGGTTCTGCTCAGCCTGCTAGGAGTTTTTGAAAATTTTTAACCCTTTCAATATAATCAGTCGACTATTCTGCAAGTGTGTTCTTTTCTGGACGGTAGTTTGTCTATAGATGAAAAGAGGCAATTTTTACCTAGTGGCTATCTCACTACAACTGGAGTAGCTCCAAAGATGCTCAACTTCTTCTTAGAATCCAAGACAGAGAAGCTGCCAGGAGCATAAAGGTCTCTAATCAAAATGAACATTAGTACAGAAATGTTTGTAACATCAATTCTGTGGACTTCTAAAGTTTTACAAGCCAACTATCTATATAAGACAATCTGGACTGTTGTCCGTTAACTCCTCTCAGCTATTTATAATTAAGATATAGAAAACACCCTAACAATAAACTCAGAGTCATGAATTTGCTATAGGCCCTTAACTCAGGCACAATCTTAAATCAGTTAAAAAAGGTTAAAGAAGGACTATGTCTAAGCCTTGTATTCCTAAATGTGTTATATGTGTACTATGCCTATGAGTGTAACAATATTAATCTCACTTTTATATCAATAAGAAACTCATACCAAAGAAAACCTTAAAATTGAAATCAAAGTAGATTTTGCACCATTTAAGAAATTATAACTTCAGTTTAATAACAATTATATAGATTTCTACCAATAGGTTATGCCTATGCAATAAATCCTAGCTATTCCTCCCTGTACCTACAAAACCACTACTTTTCCCTAGAAAGACAGCCCAATATTAATCACCTCAGTCCCCAATCTAGGGATAGGGGTGCCGCTCTTCATTAACTTCTTCAAGCTGATTACAGATGTTGAGATATTAGAAGAGGGGCAGGAGGAAGAGTAATTTGATAAGCCTCTGATGTCTGTGTCTTCATTGCATCCAGCTAAAATTTCAGGACATCAGAGGTTCGAGCAGGTCTGCTCAGTTTGCTTGATAAGTAGATTCACCCAGGCTGTGTATTCTGCAATATACAATTCTCAAAACAAATTTTAGTATCAAGAAAAATTTTTGTTTGAATTCTGGAATCTAGTGTTTTGTCGGCTTGCATCTGTCTTGTCTAATTCATATAATTCTGGAGGCAGACATATCTTAATCATCTCTTCTGAAAACACACAGACAAAATTTTTTTCCCTAAACAGCATGTCCTTGGATCCTTGGGCCAGTAACCAGAAAACCATTATCTTGACCTCTTTCACAGAGAAAATATATAACTGTAAGATTGAAAATCACACCCATCTTTCTTCCCTATTTTGCCAATCAGAATATGAACCCAGAATTCCTGTGGGGCCCACGTTAGACAGAACCTGAGTCTCCTTGAGGCAATATAACTTTATATCATTTAAACACACCTGATTTACATTCTCTTTCTGTTTGGTCCTCTGCCTAGAACAGTTTTTTATTTATACTGTCTATCTGTTTGGCTCTGTACTCCATAGCAGCTTCCACTTGTACACTGTACTCTCTACTCTAGAGCCAGTGTCAGTTTTCCCTAAATTCCAAACCGAAGGTGATAATCCCCACATGATTTGGACAAATTTGTTTATAAATATTTCCTAAAAGCAAATAATCCTTATATTTTAACTTTATACTTAAATCAGTAACTGCTCAACAACGGAGGCTTATTTATTTTTCTCTGACTACAGTAGCCTGTAATTTCTTTCAGCAGAGGACCTGTCTGCCAGATCTTCTTTGTTCAAGGTTCCTGTGTTGGAGTCACGTGACTCTTATCAGTGCCAATCACTCACTCACTTTCTTAAAAAAAAAAAAATACAACTTTTACTCTCAGGTGAATAGACTTAAATTTCTAGTGAATTCCTGCCAGAAGTTGGTGCCCCATTTTGTTGTAGTAATATTTTAAAAAGCTGCCTCCGGTCAAGCCAAACTCTCCAGGCTGAGGCTTCTCTGCTTAGCTCAACCATGCCACATGCATGCTGCAGCTAGGAATGGCCAGCCAGAGACACCAGCCCTGCCACCCACTAGACACCAGCCTGGGAGATGGCTCTGCCAATCTTCCATGCTATCTCTGAAAGGTTGGAGGAAGTTGAAGTCGGAGGGAGGTGAAAGAGTCAGAAGTCGACGGAGGAGCAGGAGGTGGCAGGACAATGGAGGAGAAGCACATGGCCTGGAAAAACCACAAGTTATAAGGGGTCACATAGCTAGGAAATAGAGTAGTGTAGTGGTAAAGCTGCCCAATCTAGGAGTTCAGTTTATATCCATAAATATTGAGTTGTGTCTTCCTTGACAGGTCTTATTTGGGTTGGAGATTTACTGCAACATTCCTCCAATAAGTAGTTTTCTTCAGCTATTTTCAACCTTCTAAACAGTTCAAAACCATCCAAAATAATGCAATCATCTAGATACTAACTATGCAAAACATAAGTCTTTAGGTATCCTTTCAAATTCAAATTATACTATTTGCCCTTCCCATGAAAAATTCCAAAGCTATCTCATAAGACAAAATTTATTTATTCTGTCTCTCATAGGAGGCAATGTCTTTAAAGTTCAAACATTACATAAAATTTCAAATTCAACATACATAAAGTATCAAACTGTATTTTTAGTTGTGACCCACATAAGCTATAAACAAAATTCTGTATTTCCAAGATACCATGTTACACCATAAAACATTTTTCATTCCCAAAGTAACAAATGGAAAATTAAAGAGGAACAATAAGTAGACCTTCCTTACTTTACTTCAGACTTATGTGAATAAAAATTATTTACTCATTGCTTAAAACCTACAACTCCAATATCTGATAGCTAGGATGTGTACAATCATGATACAACCTCTGATAAAATGGACAGCCACACTGCTATAGTAGTGCTAATGGCAGCAAGTCGCCCTCTCAGACTAGCTCCATTGTATGTATGTATGTATGTATGTATGTATGTATGTATGTATGTATGTTTGTATGTATATATGTATGTATCTATTATGTATTATGTATGTATATAAATATGTATATATACATGTATGTATGCTTATTTATTTATTTATTCAACTTTTCCTCCACATTCCTGCATTTCAACTCCTGATAGTTTAATTCTCAGAGCTTCACAAAGCATCTCTTATGGAATCTTGCCTCTGAAAATACTGTCTAGACCTCCGTGTTTCTCTTTAAAAGTCATCTAGGCATTTCCCTTCTTTATGTAACAGTTCTTTCGTTTTTTCCACAGAACAATTACCATGAGGGCAATAACTTTCACCTGTTGGAATGGTGGATGGACTACCTAGGTCCATAATGGAGTCGTCTCTGATCACCAAAGCATCTAAACACTGTGATATAAATTCTGAAAAAGCAACTGACTTGATGAATCAATGCAACCTCAAAGAAAAGTCTGAAATGAATTTAAATTAGTATACTGTGGTCCTATCTCATGTGGGGTCTGGCTCAGTCCTTAGACTTGGGACTTGATTCTTTAGTTCTAAAATGCAAAATAAATATTTCATTTAGAGTCATTGATCTCTTTAATGATAACAGCCACCTTCTTTATAATTCTAGTTCATCCTTTTATTGTCAGAGTTCAAACTTCTATGCTTTACTCTTGCCTCCTAGTTTTCTTTCTAAACCTGGCTAAAAGAAAACAATAGCAACTATGCTGCAGATGTAATGGTATATCAAAGATTTATTCTTATTAAGTTAATTAGTTCATTTCTTTTAAATCCATTCAGTTTTCATACCTGGAAAAATGTAGACAAAAATGTAGACATATTTTCCAAATTATAACATGAATAGTGTGTGTGTGTGTGTGTGTGTGTGTGTGTGTGTGTGTGTGTGTGTGTGTCTATGAGGGCCAATAGTGTTGATTCATCCTTCAGTTACAGATGGCTGGGAGCCTCTGACATAGGTGTTGGAAACTGAAACTGGATCCTGTGCAAAATCCCTGTTAGCTTTTAAAGCAGAACCATCTCTACAGTTAGAGAATATATCACTAAGTCTTATTGGAATAAAAGGAAGTACTGACTAGCACAGTACATTCAGAAAATTCTTTATATTTTTAAATCAGTTTATGTAGTGGTAGTGATGATACTATGAAGCTGCACCCATTTATTCCTTTTGTCATTTTGTATCATCTATGAGTCATCCAAAATGCCATGTCTGGTAGAATTTGAGTTTTGGAATCAGTTAGTGTCATTACGCTAGGGTCTGTGATTCACTGAAGAATGATACCCCACACTCAAATAGCAAAGAGCTTTTATTCTACAAAGATCTGCCATGTAGGGGTCCACCATACAGTGAGATGGAAGACAGAGGTGTAGACTTTGCAGGGTCAGTTTAAAGGCTGTGTGGATAGTAGTGGGTGACTTTTACCTTTCTTTCCCTGGATTGGTTGTCTCTGTCTCTAGGGATATGATACCTTTGTTACTTGTTAGTGGGGACTTTCCAGGGTGGCAAGGCATGCTCAGACAGTTTGCTTGCAGCTGTAATTGATTGATGACAGGATCCTAGATCCAGGTTCTCATTTCTAGGAAACAAAAACCTAGGTCTAGTTTCCTAAACTGCCAGTTTCCCACCTGTCACAGAATCAGCCTCTGCTCTGTCTATCTCGGTCCTCTCAGATAGAAAGCAAAACTTGAATGATCATAACAGTACCATCCTATATTTTTGGAATAGATTCACTACATTCATAGACAATGTGTCCAAAAAGTTTATGAGATACAATATCTTTTTTTTTAAATTTTATCTTTTAGGAAGCTTAGTTCTTATTAACACAGATTGTTTAATTCAATTTTAAATGATAAGATCAGCACTCTTAGTTAATTAGTTGACAAAGAGTACAATGAGGTTTAGAAAATAAAAGCCTGCTGTTCCAATCAGTGTTAATAATGACAAGGTCTCTAACTATTTTCAGATTATTGGTTTAAATCATGTTTAAATTTAAGGTAATTAATTTAATCTTTGGCTCATTTTCAGAATTATTTCATTATGTTTCAATGGGTACCCAGAGTTTTTTTCTTTTTTTCTTTTTCTTTGAACTATAGTATGCTGGATATGAAGTGAATAGTTTAATATTTTTGTGTAATAGTGGACATTATTTTTTGGTCACTCAAAATGATTTTGACTGTAGTGCAATTGTCTTACTCATTAAAAACAGGAAGTTATATAAGTATCATGGCTTACTAACTAACCCAATGAGAATGGATTCAATTGAGTAATTTAGTGTATGAAATATAACTTTAAGTCAAAAGGTTTACTGTTAATTTCTTATGAGTCAAGAGAAAATCCCTACAAAATTAAAACAGTGTCAGTACATAATGCCTGTCTTAAAAGGTGTTAAAATCTTCTGTAGCATTAGAAGAAAACCCCAGGAATAGTTTCTATATGTCTTTTGTTTGTTTATGTTGTTTTTTATTATTATAATGCAAGTGACAGTGAAATTTATGAATCAGTGAAATTTCCAAAAGAAAGTACTTTTGTAGGAAATTTATGGAGTACAGGATAAAATACAGAAAGGGATATGGGTCTTCAGGGTTAGTGTAAAAATATGTAGTAAACAGAAGTGATGGTTAGAGAAAAACGTCATAAGTCACACGCTCTAAAATTCTGAAAGAAGAATGTATTTAAAAGAATTAAAAAATTATCATTTTAAAGTCTTAATTTATAAATTTACATTATATATGGTATAGATTTGATTATCCATGTTGAACGTAAAAATGATTATGATAGTAGTTTCATAAAAACAGCAACAATATATGAATACATGTGACTATAAATAATCATGCAATTGTTTAAAGTTTCTACCTGAATTTTGTTTATTGTGTATATGTGTTTGCAAAAAAAAATGTTGACATTAAAAAATGTTTTACTCATTAACTATATTTTAGAAATGTAATGTACCTTATGAAATATTGCTTTTATTGGTAAAATTTAACATAGAAAGGATTAAAATAAATTTTAAAATCTAGTATTTCCTCATGTGCTATTATTACTTTCCCAATGCATATTACATAAGAAAATTTAGTTAATTATATTCACAGTACTTCTTGATTTTATACATAGTACAGCAAGCCAATGGAGCAAATATATCTTAGCACATAGTATAAGCCTGTAGCAATTATATTTAATATTCCTGTAATTACTTTTAATACTGTGCTCATGTTTTAGGGAACCAGAGAAACTTGGTACTACTAAAGGACATTAATAATATTGTTTACCAGTTCAAATTTTCATTTAATTCTCACTGCTTGATAGAAGTCAAATGATCTTTCAAAATTCATTAGCATTTTCAGCTTAAAATATTACAGAGATTTGTAATTAGCTTTTTAAATAAATACTCAACTATTAAGCACTTTTTTGAAAGTTCCATGTCTTCTTATGTACATCTGCATACCGTCAATATATAATTCTGAAAGATTTCCTGAAATCAATTGAGAGATGTCTATAAAATAGCTTTTTATGACTTTGTTCTGTTCCCTTCCTGATAGCTGTAGCAAAGGACATGTATCCAATCGAAAGGTGCTTCAAACTCATAGAAGTTAAAATCCCCAACCCCGATACTGTAGGTCCTTTCCACACTATCACAGTGACCAGGAAATTCCCCAGTACTTCTGAGAGTGTAGAAAAATCCATCTGTACTCCATCTCCTCAGTGTGATCCTGGACTGGATAAAGTGCTTATATACTCTTGCAAATTAGCACAATCCTGGGTAAAAATGGCCATTTATTTGAAGTAGCTAGATGAGATTCTTTAATGCATTTTAATGTATTTTTTAAGAATTTAATACAAGCATACAACCAGTTTTCATTAAATTCATATACTAAGCAGTCTCAACTTCTCTTAGATATCACTAACATCCCTCTGATCTTAATTAATGTCTTCTCTTTGAAAATAACTCATAGTTTGCAGGATAAACCTCTAGGGGACACTATCCCTAAAGAAAACTGACTGTCCTTTCTTTGTCAGTCATAAGTACTCAGCAACTCCTCTGGTAGAGTTAAGAGGTTGTGTGTCCTCCCTCAGTCCGTGCTGGGATATTGACTGGCTTGATCCTTTATAGACGTTCTGTGGGCAACCACAGCTGCTTTGTATTCACTAAAGCAGCTATCTTCTTAAGTACAGAAGAGACAATTTCATTTCAATTTCCAGGCCCTGTGACTCTTACAGTCTTTCAACCCTCTTGAGGGAAAAGACCTCAATATAAATACCACATGTAGGGCTGTGCTGTCCAAGAGAGTTGTTCTCTGCATTTTGACTAGTTTTGACTTCCTGTATTAACCACTGTCCACTGCAAAATGATGCTTCTCTAATGGCAATAAGAGGCCTCCAATCTATGGATGCAGACATATATATATTTAGGAGTCAGTTTGATATGATATTCCATCTACAACATAATCAAAACAGATAAGGTATTTTATGGCCCTTTCTGACCTCATTAGCAATGTTCTGTTTGACCTTGGACATTTGTCTCATTAAAAGATGAAAATTATTTCTTATTTTGAAAGACTTAAGTCATACAACAGAGGTCAAAGAACTCAGGGCTTTTCTATGAAATGAATTAGATAGATAGATAGATAGATAGATAGATAGATAGATAGATAGATAGTAATATATATCAAAAATGGAGAATGAGAGAGAAAAAGAGAGGGACAGGGAGGAGAGTTAGACACACACACACACACACACAGAGAGAGAGAGAGAGAGAGAGAGAGAGAGAGAGAGAGAGAGAGAG
>JANHMN010000004.1:99582956-99655239 GCA_030674055.1 Rhabdomys pumilio | reverse complement strand
AACAGGAATAACTAAGTAAGGAAATTTTCCCATGGTACTATTTGCCTCTACAAATCTAAACCTTTACACTCAGAGTTTGTATGTCCTAATAAAATATGACACAATTCAAAGCATGAAGAGTCTGTAGGGAAACTCAATCACTAATAAAACATAAATCAAAATTATTCTAACCCTGAGAAAAACTAAACATCCAGGGGGAGGGGATATGGGATAAAGAAATTCCTGGGAGGGGGGAATCTGAGAAAGGGGATAACATTTGAAATGTAAATAAAGAAAATATCTAATTAAAAGAAAAGGAAAAAATAAATGTACTCCAGAAAAGAACTTCCTTTCAATAGCAATTCGATGTTCATCTCTGCGTTGATATAGCACATAAAAAGGGGGCTGATAATTATATACTTTGATAAAATATATTTTATTATAATATATTAAATACATGTTTAGCTTTACTAAATGCTAAATTGTCATTAATAAATTGTCAAATTATATCTTCCTAGATCTACAGTATAAACTGTTGCAAAATTTCAATCCTATGTAAGAACTGAGCCATAGTTAAAAAGCAGATTTTTAATAATACCTCAGGAATTACAAGATTGTTAAATGATTCATTAACTTACATATACAGAATGAAAGATATAAATATTAATACATTTTTTTCTGTAAACCTTTGAGATGCTAATGGGCATCCCCACAGACCAGATATCTACCACTTGTGTACAGAACTGTAACATCATTTTTTTTTTTAACAGGGACTTGGGTCTTACTTTTTGTAACTTCTCCCACTGGATCCTTGTTTTTGACATTAACTGCAATAAAAAGCTAATATTGAATAGCAACAGAATGATATTTTACTTAGTGTGTTCCAAAGAAATTAGATAAACAATGTAATATGTTTATCTGGCACATGAAATATGATGTGTTAATTTGTAATTAACATGATATTAAAAATATATTATGAGGAGAAACATTATGGTTAAGACTTAGTTTTATAAACAAATATCATATTCTGATTTTCTTATAGATGTCTTGATGTTCTATACTAATTTTCATTCTAATAATGAATTGATACATTATTTACATTTGTATAAATTGATTTTCTTTGTACTTACTGTTTATTTTCTTTCTTCTAAAACTTTTTATGTGGGTTTTTCATAAGATATATTTTAGTTATATTCTTTCTTCTCTAACTTATCCTAGATCCTCTCCACTTTCCAGTCTGCCAAACTTTATGTTCTTTCTCTCTGTCTTAAAAAATCAAAACAAATAAATGAACATAGTTTTCACTATATGCTCAGTTCCTATTTAAAAAAAAAAAATCACTTCTTCAGAGTCATCATTTGAAGCATGACAAAGACGTTCAACTTACCTAAAGGAACTTTTGGCCAAACCACTTAAGGAAACAAGGTATTATTATTACTTTTTCAATAATAGGTCATCTTCAGAAGCAGTGATAGCATGAACTTAATCAGGGCAGAAACCTAGAGGTGGAAGCTGATGTACATGACATGGAAAGATGTTGCTTAAGCCAAGCCCCAATGGCTTGCTCAGCCTGCTTTCTTATAGAGCCCATAATCACTAGTTCAGAGATGCCACCACCCAAAATGGGATGGGCCTCTCCCACTAGTTACTGATTAAGACAATATTCTATACAATCTGATCTTATGGAGGCATTTTCTTAATTGAGGCTCCTTTTTTTCAGATGATTTGTGTCAAGTTGACTCAAAACTGTGTAGCACAGCAGGTATAGATTCAAATTCCTCACATTCTGTTATAACATAAAAGACTACAATGTACATAAAGTTTATAGTATAATAAAAGACACTGTAGAGTTCTAAAATGTTTAATTCTAGTTGAATTCACATGATGCCTTCCAAGAGGAGACACCACTTTTTTTTTCAAAATAAGCTTCAGCACTCTAGCATATCATAAAACAATGTTAAATATACACATTAAATTTTCAGGTCCATCACCTACACATCTGGCTCAACAATTCATAATTGATAATTCATAATGAATATTTTTCTCATTTTAAAGCCTAAGAAGTCAAAATTCAGATTGTTTACCATGGCTTCCTGGAAGAATCAGTATTTTCACTCAGTGTTTTTGACATTAAACTGCACTATATATGCTTTGGTACATTTCTTTCTACTTAAATATGACCAATCATCTAATATGTAATTTTAACTACAGATAGTCAACATTGAAATTTAATTACAAAAAGTATAGCAGTCCTGGAATATTAAATTTACATTAAATATGTTCAGTAAAAATACAATTTGCTGAGGGTGACATACAGGAGAATTGATTTAAAGACCAGAAAGCCTGCCCCAGCAAGCGGGTCAGAAAGCTACAGCTTTGGAATTCTTTGCCCTTCTTGCACGCAGCTCTGCAGGTCTCCCTAGAACTCTGTTGGCCATAGTATTCCCTCCCTGCAGTGGTTAACTCCTTCTATAAATCTGAGCAGGTAGCTTGGAGAATTTTCAATTTCTACTTTCCCAGACCTATGACCTATGGGTTACATCCTCATTCTCAAAAGCCTTCCCTCCCTCCTGGAGAGAATGTTTTATGGGGGACAAAATTGCTATGTGGTACAGGGTAACACTATTTCATGAGTTATTATAACAGTATGTCAGTTTACATAGGAAAACAATTTAGGAGAGTAGTCCCTGGGCTTGAGATGCAGTGAACAGTCCATGAGCACCAGGGTTTGGTCGCTATTGGGGGTTTAGTGTTTACAGGACATAAAAGTGTAGCATGCTAAAATTATCTTTTTGTGTGTAGCGAATCTTATCATCATCTATCTAGAAACCACTACTTTAAAAGATTCATGAATGCATTTTTGTTTTGTTTATTTTTTTTGTTTGTTTATAGTTGCTTTTATGTATTGTTGTTGTTTGTCTGTATATAGCCCTCACTGTCTTGAAACTCACTTTGTAGATCAGGTCGTCCTCAAACTTACAGAAATCTGCCTGGAACTGAAGTTACAGAAGGTTGTCAGCCCCCAGGTAAAGATCTGGTAGTATAACCAAGGTACTATGCATTAGCAGTCAGTGCCACTGACGTCTGCATTGTCTCTTTACCTCCATATATAAACAATCATTTTTTTAAAAAAATATTTAATCTCAGAACACAAACACACACACACACATACACACACACACACACACACACACACACACACACACACACACACAGCCATCAGTGTAGTATAACTGTAGGCTTTTCTATGCCTGTCCCATTTCCCAAGTAATGACATAGAGATTATATTTACTTATAAGTGTTTGGCCTTTTGTCTAGGCATTGTTTCTCACTTTATCATAACTCTAAGAATCTACCAAATGACAGGTTAGTTTCCTCTCCTTCCTTC
Organism: Rhabdomys pumilio; assembly: GCA_030674055.1. Taxonomy (NCBI): domain Eukaryota; kingdom Metazoa; phylum Chordata; class Mammalia; order Rodentia; family Muridae; genus Rhabdomys; species Rhabdomys pumilio. The sequence continues at coordinate 99,651,872 of JANHMN010000004.1, read as the reverse complement.
CTGGCCTGCTTTTTTTCCCATGTATGTCCTGCTGAACTTCTGTTCCTCTCTCTTTTTTAGAGTTCCTCCCTCCCTTTTGGACATTCCACCTTACTATCTTGCCATTAGCTATAGGCCTTAGACTTTTTATTTTAACCAACAGAAGGTTCCTGAGACAGGCAAAGAAGGAGAGAAAAACATCTTCACACAGTTTACAAAAACATCACTCCAACTTTATAGTATAGATTCAACTTTATAGTAAGTGATTCTTATTAGTGGGTGTTGTCATATTTTCAATTTTTAATTAATTCATACATTGATTATCAGTTTAAAAGTAGAAAAATAACAGCTTTAACTTTTAATTTTTACAATATTAAACTACACTTAAAAAGTATTTTAAAATTTAAATTTACAATTCTAAACTACTTTTAATTTTAACTGTGATGGACAAAATACACACTCTCCAAGGACCAGCCTCAGCTTGGAGAGGGGTTCTAAGGAAGAGGTGTTCAGGGGCAGCAAAAAGGATGAGTGGAAGTCAAATTGTGGGTAGAAGATGACAGCTTGTGTTCTGCTTGAAACTGCCTCCTGAAGAAAACCAGAAAATTCGTGAAGATAGCTCAACTCTGAAAGACCAAAGCCTAGCCTTTTATTTACATATCAGTTCAATAGTAAACACACACAAACACACATACAAGTATAAGTGGTTATTAAAGTTAATGAATAATGGAATATAGTATTGACTGCTAATTAACAAAACCTAAAGGAAGAAAACTGATGCATCTGAACTAGTATCTATTGTCAACAAAGTATAAATCACATATACACATAAAACTTGAGTGTAAGACTATATGTTTTTGTGTATAATGTATAGATATGTATGCATGAATGCGTGCGTGCATGCGTGTGCGTGAGTGCGTGTGCATGTGCGTGTGCGTGTGTGTGTGTGTGTGTGTGTGTGTGTGTGTGTGTGTGTGTAAAATAATTAGGAGAACAGAGACCATCAATTTTAAAGGAGTAAAAAGTATGTACATGGGAGGGATTGGGTGTGAGTAGAGGTAAAATATGTAGTGTTAAATAATGGAGTTATGTTATAATCTCAAAAATAAAAGGAGTAATAAAAGTACAGGCATGGTGATGCTTGCATGTAATCAAACCAAGAGAAGTGATTCCTGGGGCTGATTATCCAGTCAGCCAAGCCTATTAAGCCTATCTAGCTGAAGAAAAAGAATCTGCCTCAAAAATCAAGATCTATATATCCTGTAGAACTACAATAGCAGTTCAGGTACACACATATGTATGTATACATACATGCATGCATGCATGCATACATACATACACACACACATATTCAGATAGAGAGGGAGAGAGAGAGGGAGAGAAAGAGACAGAAGGGGGAGTAGAAAAGTGTATATATATAGTGTATATATTATATATGTATTATATACACATGTAAATGATATGATAAGTGTATGTATCAATTGTGAACACAGAAAATAAGCTATCCTACTGGTAGCTGATATATATATATATATATATATATATATATATATATATATATATGACATATATGGTTTTTAGGCTTTTCTAATTGATTATTCAATACAATATTCTACAGTTCATTCTATTTAATAATTTTATAATAATACAATTTACATAATTTATCTACTGGATATGATAAAAATAGTTCACTAGGCTCTAAATATTTAAGAATTGTGTATAAATTTATCTGTGTCAATTTTCAGCAACCTTAACTAACTAAAATTATGATTTTTAGCAGTTTTAGATAAGAAACTAAATTAAGACTACACTCTTAATTTTATTTTTCTTGAAACTAAGCCAAAGAATAACAGAGAAGAAAGAAACTAGCCTGAATAACTTCAGAAAAGTAATTTCACAGTATGACACATTGGTATTTTCAGAAATGATTTAGGTTCAATAATTCAGTTACTGAGACCTTCAGTTTTGAACCAATCCCTACTAATGTTACCTCTGACCACAGATCCCAAATATTCTGTTAGCTACCAAGGTCAATGTCTGATTATAAATCTATGATTTTTTTTAAAATTCATGTGACTAACTTTGTTCTTTCTCACAATGCTGTGGAATATTTTTACCTCTTAAATTTTTCTGGAGATATCAGGATATTACTTTTTATATTTTAAAATATACATTCTTATCTAAGGAAATATGCTTCAGTCTAGTATCTTGTTTAAATTATTGGTGCAATATAATACATTTATAAGCAATTGCTAAAATCATTTGTGCTACAGGTGATTTTTGGCAGACTGACAGTAGGTTTTATAATTCCAACATGCAAATCATCACAATATGCCACTAATTTCCTTTTAATAATGAATATATAGAACAGGGGAAAGCCTAATATCTGAGAGGCCTCCCAAGGAAAAGTATTCATAACATGTTGCTATAGAGAGACAATGAGGAGACCGCGGCTAGATGAGTAACGGGAGCAGAAGAGAAGAAGTGCAGTGCATAAAGGAGGCAAGGACAATTCACACTAGAGGCCATTTGAGGGGTCATATGGAAACCTACTAAACAATAGAAACTTATTAAAATGAGTATATATATATTGAAGAAATTTAAATTGAGTAACCAAATAACAGGGAAAAATGTCCCAACTAGAAATCTTTTGCCACCAAGTGAAATGTTAACTGCCAAGAATGAGTTACTCTAGTTCAGTCATTAGTTAAATGGGCCCCATCGAAGACCCCAAAGAACCCAAGCTATTGCCAAGGCTCTTTTTTTGGTTGCTGTCAACAAACAAATGGTAAAGTTCTATTGTTAAAGAAAATACATATTTTGTCGGTAATAAAATATGGCTGGGGAACCACAGGGTCTCTCTCGCCACACTGTGTGTGTAGTTGGCTGAGAATGCCCTGGGTTCCTCCAGCTGGAAGTTAGGCCTGGCTGCTGACTAAAGGCCTCTGCTGTGGCTCCACAGCTCCTCACAGCGAGGCCCCAACATATGAGGAAGTCCTTGGGTTTCCAAAACCGGTTTATTGGCATGGCGGATGGTGGATGTATCTGGATGTGAACCCCAAAACCCAGGGCAAACCTGAGTTAAATAGGGAGAGGAATAGGAGGGAGGGGCTGGGAAGGAATGCTTAGTTGGCTCCACCCTCTGGCCTTCAGATACCTTATTAGTATGTAAATCTCTCTAGGGCCTGGAGCCTGTTTATCACGCCCATCTGTGTAAGTGACTGAAGGGTGAAGGTGGAATGGAGATTAGACCTTATGTCAGGCCCAACAATATTTTACTGAACTTAGAGAAGTAAAACTGTTGCCTAACTAGAGAGTTCACCCCTACTGACTATTGTGCTTGTTACTAGAAGATACTTTGCATACTATCAGGATAAAGTAAATATTAATCCAGCTACAAAGCCTCAAATATGCAATGGTGACTTGTCTGAATGGTAAGCTTGACTTATGATGGCAAAAAAATTATTGTGGATATAAACAAAAACTATGTAATTTGATTTATGGCCCTTTAAGCAGAAAAACATCTTCCAATACTGGATAGAATAATATTATACTATCCAAGAGTCGCAGGATTGCATTAAGCCAAGCCAAATAAAATATATTGAATATATTTTGTAAATAAAAGGATACATCATCCTTTTGATCACACAGTCATACACATCCATATATGTACTATCTTATATTCACAGTTTTTAACTTTTTGTTATTTTTTTCTTTTTGTATATTTTCTTTATTTACATTTCAAATGTTATCCCTTTCCTGGTTCCCTCTCAAAACCTCTATACATCTCTCCTCCTCTGTTTCTATGAGGGTGCTCCCACACACATTCTGACCTCCCTCCCTCAAATTCCCCTACACTGGGGCATAGAGCCTTCACAGAACCAGGGGTATCTCCTCCCACTGATGCCCTACAAGGCCATACTCTGCTACATATGCAGCTGGAGCCATGGGTCCCTCCATGTGTACTTGCTTGGTGATTTAGTCCATGGGTACTCTGGGGGGTCTGGTTGGTTGATATTATTGTTCTTCCTATGTGTTTGCAAACCCCTTCCGCTCCTTCAGTTCTTTCGCTAACTCCTTCATTGGGGACTCTATTGGGAACCCTGTGTTAAGTCCAATGATTGACTGTGAGCATTTGCCTCTGTATTTGTCAGGCTCTGGCAGATCTCTCAGGAGATAGTTACACCAGTCTCCTGTCAGCATGCACTTCTTGGCATCCACAAAAGTGTCTGGGTTTCGTGACTGTATATGAGATGGATCCTCAGTTGGAGTAGTCTTTGGATGGCCTTTCCTTCAGTCTCTGCTCCACACTTTATCTACATATTTTCTTCCATGAGTATTTTGTTCCCCTTTCTAATATGGACCAAAGCACCCACATGTTGATCTTCCTTTGAGCTTCATGTAGTCTGTGAATTGTATCTTGTGTATTTCGAGATTTTGGACTAATATCTATTTATCAGTGAGTACATACCATGTATGTTCTTTGTGGTTGGTTACTCAGGATGATATTTTCATGTTCCATCCATTTGCCTAAGAATTTCATGAATTCATTGTTTTTTAATAGCTGAATAGTAGTCCATTGTATAAATGTACCATATTTTCTATAGTTATTCCTCTGTTGAAGGACACCTGGGTTCTTTCCAGATTCTGGCTATTATAAACAAGGCTGCTAATGACAGGCAAGAACATTGTGCAAATTTATATTCCTTGTAAAGTTATTCAAATATAGCTCCAAACCAGAAATAGAACAAATAGCCTGGCAACAATATCTGAAATATTCCAAATAAAAATATTCTATTTTAACCTCCAAATCCTATTCCAGGATTGTTTGTAAAATGGCAAAGAAATGTTATATGTGAAAACTTAAAATAACATTATTTTGTCAATAACTCTCTATTGAAATTTTTTGGTCTACTTAAATATATTTACAAGAGTGACTAAAGGTTTTGAGACCTGTTCAGTATCTCTGTATGTAGCTTGTTAATTTGGTGTCTTAGTTTTACCATGGCATCTTATACCACCAGTAGAAAACTTCATATTTAGTCATAGACAGATGCCTGTGTTAAGGTACCTGTATAATAGAATTGGAAGTTGCCAGAATTCAAAATAGTGGTATAACTGAAGTATTTATCTGATTGTGAAGTCATGAGCATCCAGGTTCAAAAGGAAGGCATATATTTTATTATTTTAGTACAAATAGAATATTATAATATGGAAGTATTTTGTAGAGATTTGAATATTAATTGTTAAAAACAGGATTACATTTTCCTTGAAATTTTATATATCTATAATTAAATATGAATATATATATATATAAATAAATAAATATATATATATATATATATATATATATATATATATATAATTTTCATTCCTTTCATTTCTATTTACAATTATATTCCCTGAAATGTTCACACCCCTCACAACTTCATGTTTCTCTATTATTATAATCTACTAAGTCTAATCATTGATTGCTATATATGCAGAGTGTGGTGATACCCTTTGGAACATGAAAAATCTTCCAGTGTAAATAATTTTTAAATATTCTTTTTTCCCCAATAGCTCTCTACTGTCAGTAATAGATCCTCATTAAGAGAGTCTTGTGTATCTTAAAATTTGGGCTGCCTTGATCTTGTGGAGTCCTTGTACAGATAATGGTACCTGCTGAGTATTAATGAGTGTCATGTCATGGTCAGAGGACAGTGTTTTATAGTATTCCTCTACTACTGGTTCCAACATAATTTTCTCTTTTGTTATTTTCTCTGAACTTTGGTAAGCAGAAAGAAGGTAGTGGCAATTGTGGTATTGGTGGAGGTGGTAGTGGTACTTCTGGTCATGGTGTTGGTAGTTATAACTCCCATTTAGGCTGAGGATTATTTTCCTCAATATTTTAACCAATTACATGACTTTGCTTTGGCTGCTGCCTAATATGAAAATAAGATTCATTGACTAAGATCAAGAGTATCTCAGGATGATTGGTGTAAATGTACATATTTACAAGACATTTAGCAATTTAAATGAGAACAAAACTGTAGAAAATTTTAATTTGCACAAGCCCACAATCACTTGTGAAATTAATCACTGGTATATGTTATATGGGAAAACTTGTAATGAAGGAAGGGTAGATGTTTCACATCACAAAATCATTCAGTGTAAATCTTTGAGATTATTAGATATAAAAGAATATTAAGAAAAATAAAGTCACTAGCTATTGAGATACTTAGATAACTCTAAAACCATGTTTCTAATCTAGTTATATAAATGCTAATTATTTTATTCAATCCAAAATTCTGTGTCCTTGTGTCCTTTTCAAGTATAATTAGCTATATTTTAATGCTTATAAATTAAATAAAACCAAAAATTATGTATAGAATAACATATGATACTAGTCTATCCCATTATCTTCTATGACAAAAGATTGTGTGGCTATTGTTAGGTTACTCATGATCAGTAAGTGTACACATTAGAACTGTGGTTAAAGTATTCTTAGCATGTAGCTGTGTGCTTCATCTTAAAGAATGTAGTAGTATTTGTAAATAAACTGTGATTCCAGAAAGCTGTGACTTATGTTTTTGCACACAGCAGCATCTATCTCCTCTTTCTCTCCTGACACACCTGGAAAAGCTGATAAGAAAGCTTCAGAGTTCCTCCTTTGGTTTATAGTCAGGAAGTCTGAAACACATGAATTAACACTTGCACACAATCAACTGGCTCGGGCCCCAGCTCCTAATCAGAGGTCATCACAGGTCATTTCCCTTTTGTTCATTTATGCTGTTTCAGTCTAGTTTTGTTTATAATCTTTTATACCTAGAAATCCTTAATATGCACAAAAACAATCTTTGCACAACCCTTTGTTGCATGTGATCTATTATTTAACATCACTAATATATATGGAGATAATTTAAAATCACTTGTAAATAGGATTTTTGAATTAAAACTATATGATTTCATATCTTTCCATGTGAAATACATTTTTAATGCATAAAGCAAAACTAATAAAGTAATGTAATTCACTGGCGAATTTTAAAAATCTAATAAATATTCTTGAGGTTGAAATATTCAGTAGTGAAAATAGAAATAAAATTGAGCCTGACAATGCATACCTGTAACCCCACATACTTGGAAGGAAAGGCAAATGGAGTGCCAGTCTAAGCCCTCCCTGGGCTACATAATAGGTTCATAGGTAGCTGCAGCAACTTAGCAAGATCTTATTCCAGTGTCTTTCTTATTTTTTAAAAAATGCTGAAGATACAATTTTGCTGTAGTACACATGGCAACTCATTGTAAGGCTTTAGATTCAGTTTTCATGTCCCAATTTATATATATATATATATATATATATATATATATATATATATATATATAATGTTAATGAGGTTACAAACACTGAATATCTAATTTAAGTAATAGTTGAAAAATACTCAATTACATCACATATAAAAGGGAAAAAGTAAGGAATTAAGTTACATATTGTGAACTGGCAAGGGATTCTTTGTATTCCTTATTGCATCTGATGAGTATAATATGAACCAAATGATGTAATGACTTATATTAACAGAAAAGAAATCAATATATTGCACAACACTGAAGAGAACTGTAGTGCAAAATGGGTTCACCAGGAGGAAGATCTCAGTAACAGACTAGGGAGAGTTCACTTTCTCAGTGTATGCATTATCATATATTCCATTAAGTTAGGTTATCTCTTCATCATGTGAAAAGATATGATTTAGTAAAGTAGAAAATATAATTTTATTGTAGTCTTGTGAGTATTTAGGTGTCAGTTTTTATAAATATATCAATTATCATTTGCATTTTACAAATAGATATATTATTTTAGTTTAAATATAAAACCAAATTCTAAATCCTCTCTTGAAGTGATATGAAATTAGAGGTCACTTGTTATTTTAGTCTAATTATAATGGGCATATTAAAAATAAAGTGTTTTAGCATTATTTAATTTTCCAAAATATTTAATTATATATTTCCCCTCACATTTAATTTCAAATTCACTTCCCTCAATATGTAGAGTACCCTAGATAATTAGATTTCAGTGGATATTATAAATATATATATTTATAATATTATGTATTATATCTTCATTTGAACTAGTTTAAGAAAATAAATTTAATGCCCTCCAAAGATTAAAAAGGTTCTTAAAATTTGATATGTTTTTGACAAGTTAGAAATTTCATAGAGTATTTGGCTAAAAACAATTTACTTATTTGGGTTGCTTTTTCATTAGGGTACAGTAAAGAGACTCAAGTGGTATATATCCATGGGAAATGTTTTCTTTTATAGATCAGTGTAGGAGGAGCTAAGGTGGGAGGAGTAAAGAGAGGAAGAGGAGGAGTAAGGAAGGAAGAGGAGAAGAAAGAAAAAGAGCTAGAAAGAGACAGATGAGAGAGAGGGAGGCAAACATGGAGGCAGATGTTCATATGTCTCCTCCAGGCAAAGGTAGCCTGTATATCTAGTATGGGTATTGGGTTACACTTCTGATTGTACGGGCATCTTGTTATTGATCTTTACCAAATATATAAGCCTTTGGATAATCTAAGCATTAGAGTCCATCTGTACTGAGCCGTGTGGTTGGTGGGTTGGTATGGGCAATGTCCAGCCTTGCAAAAACAGTGTGAAAGATTGGCAGAGCCATTTCCCACAGCATCCTAGACAGTCAGCATGACAGGAAGCCGTTTTTTAAATAATTACCAAAACAAAGTGGAGCACCAACTTCTGGCACGAATTCACTAGAAATTTAAGTCTATTCACCTGAGAGTAAAAGTTGTATTTTTTAAAAAGAAAGTGAGTGAGTGATTGGCACTGATGGGAGTCACATGACTCCAGCGCAGGAACTCTGAACAAAGAAGACCTGGCAGACAGGTCCTCTGCTGAGAGAAATTGAAGGCTGATGCAGTCAGAGCCAAATAAATAAGCCTTTTTTTGTGGAGCAGGTACTGATTTAAATATAAAGTTAAATTATAAGGATTATTTGCTTTTAGGAAAGATTTATAAACAGATTTGTCCAAATCACATGGTGATTATCACATGTGGCTTGGAACTTAGGAAAAATTGTGTACAATTGTGTACAAGTACACTACTCTGGAATACAGAGCAAACAGATAGAAGGAAAAAGAAATAATAAAAAAAAAAAAAAAAAAAAAAAAAAAAAAACTGTTCTAGGAAGAGGGCCAAACAGAAAGAGAATGTAAATCAGGTGTGTTTAAACGATATAAAGTTATATTGCCTCACAGAAGACTCAGGTTCTGTCTATTGTGAACCCCTACACAAATTTTGGTTTTATTTCCTAATTTGCAAAATAGGGAAGGAAGATGGGTGTGATTTTCAGTTTTGCAGTCATATTTTTCCTCTGGGAAACAGGTGAAGATAAAGGTTTTCAGGTTACTGGCCCAAGGATATTCTGTTAGGGAAAAATATTTTGTCTGTGTGTTTTCAGAAGAGAAGATTAAGATATCTCGCCTTCCAGAATTATATGGATTAGACACGACAGAGGCAGGACACCAGAAAACTACATTCCAGAATTCAAACAAAAAATCTTCTTGATACTAAATTTTGTTTTGAGAATTGTATATTGCAGAATACACAGCCTTGATGAATCTACTCATCGAGCAAACTGAGCAGACCTGCTCAAACTTCTGATATCCTGGAATTTCAGCTGGATGCAGTGAAGACACAGACATTAGAAGCTTATGAAATTACTCTTTCCCCTGCCCCTCTTCTAATATCTCAATGCCCATAATCAGTTTGAAGAAGTTAATGAAGAGTTGCCAACGTTATTCCCTGGGCTTGGAGAATGAGATGGTTAATATTGAGCTGTCTTTGTACAGAAAAGTAGTGATTTTGTTGGAACAGGGAGGAATAGCTAGGAGTTGTTACTAAAGTGAGATTAATATTGTTACTCTCATAGGCATTGTGCCTATATTACACATTTAGGAATACAAGGCTTAGACATAGTCCTTCTTTAACTTTTCTGATTTGAGATGGTTAGCCTCTGAGTTAAGGGCCTATAGCAAATTCATGGCTCTGAGTATATTGTTAGGGTGTTTTCTATATTTTCATTAGAAATAGCTGAGAGTAGTTAACAGACAACAGTTCAGATTGCCTTATATAATTAGTTGGTTTTCAAAATGTCGGAAGTCCACAGAATTAACTTTACAAACATTTCTATATTAATGTTCATTTTGATTAGAGACCTGCCTGCTCCTGACAGCTTCCCTGTCTTAGATTCTATGAAGAAATTGAGCATCTTTGGAGTTACTCCAGTTGTGGTGAGACAGCCAGTAGGCAAGAATTGCCTCTTTTCATCTACAGACAAATTGCTGTCCAGAAAAGGACACACTTGTGGAATAGTTGATTGATAATATCTGCTAATACAGAGTAATCAGCCCTTAATAATTCTGCATCATTAGGTCTGTCAGATGATCCTGGGCCAGAAGGTTGAAGATCAGATGCTTCAACATTTTGAAGTATAGGGACTGTCCAGGTGTTCAGCAGACTCTATAAATTGGCTAAGTTTTAGAAGCTATGCTTTGTGCTTCCCATAATTTCAGTTAATTCAGTCATTCTAGATTTCTGACGGGGTTGAAGACTTTCAGTCTCATAGCCAACCCAGGCTATTTACTTTGAGAGAACATATTTGAGAGCATGGTTTTCAGCTGACGTTCATTCTGAAAAGTCAAGAAAAAAGCCAGGTTCAGAACTAAGTCTTTTAGTTAGGAGAGATGACAGAGGTTCTGTTTAGACAACAAAATTGTGGACAGGATATTAGGTTTAACTTATACCTTACTGATACAAATTGGTATAGTTATGCTCTAATTGTATTTTGAGAGAAAGATATTTTTTTTATTTTAACAGGAAGAGAGATATTTAGGAGGAGCTAAGGTGGGAGGAGTAAAGAGAGGAAGAGGAGTAAGATAGGAAGATGAAAAGGAAGAGGAGGAGCTAGGGAGAGACAGTGAAGAGAGAGGTGAACATAGAGGTGGATGTTCATCTGTCTTCGCCAGTTAAAGTTAGTTGATATATCTAGGTTGAGTACTATGTTACAGTTCTGATTGTATGGACATTGTGTTATTGATCTTTATCAAATATATAAGCCTTTTGATAATCTAGGCATTAGATTCTCATCTGTACCGAGCCTGCATGATTGGCTCGATGGTCTGGGCAATACCCAGTCCTGCAGAGACATGGTGGGAGATTGGCAGAGCCATCTCCCACACTGGCATCTTGTGGGTGGCAGGGCTGGTGTTTCTGGCTGTCTGTTTCTAGCTGTGGCATGCAAGTGGCCTCTGGCTTGTGGTTTAGCTAGGCAGAACTGCTGCAGCTTAGCCAGTTGGCTTAACCTACACCTGCTTTTTAAAATAATTACTACAACATATCAGTACTTCTGATAATCATTGATTCAGTCAACTGAACATGCTATATAGAACATCTCGAATATCAATAGAAGACATTATTCTAACCAAGGCATCTGACAATGTTTATTAATTGATTGCTTTCGATCAGTGCTCTAAACTATAGCCCCAGAGTTGAATGTTACAGAGAAAATTAATTCTTGGGTTAGCCTGGATCTTGTCACTAAACATTTTACATATATTTACAAAAATATAAAAAATAAAATGCATAAGCATTTAGTATGAAAACCAAAGATTTACTTTTGAATATGTTTGGGTTCTTTGCTTAGACCTTATCAACAACATGACTGATGGGAAGCTCAAAAATCTACAAATCTTTAAAGAAAAATAATTACAAGCTGCCTTTACCTCATAAATGTTATAAATCAGAAGACTATAGCCTTAGTTAATGTTATATTGCTTTGAGGAGAAATCATGACCATGGCAAGCCTTAGAAAGAATAACATGGGCTGTCTTACATCTTCATAAGTTTAGTCAATTGCCATAATGGTGGAAAACATGGAGGCACAGGCAGACCAGGTAATGGAGATGTAGCTGAGAGTTTTACATCTAGATCCATAAGCAGCAATAAGAATGTGTCACTGATTCTGACAAACTTCTGAAACTTTCAAAGCCCAACTTACTGTGACACACTTTCTCCAAGAAGACCACACCTCCATCAATAAGGCCACACCGCCTAATAGTGACACACTCCATGCACCTATGCCAGCCATTTTTCTCTCAAATCACCAAATTTCACTCCTTGATCGTCATAACTTTTTAGCCAGATCATAATTCAAAATGAAATTAGTCCAACTTTCTAACACAGTATCATCACTGTTTAATAAAAGTCCAAAGTTCAAAGTCTCTGGTGAGATTCATGCAAGCTCTTAAGTGAATTCCCCTATAAAACCAACATGAAAAGGAAGATCACATACTTACAATATATAATGACCTGGGATATTTATTACTGTTCCAAATGGGAGAAAAGTGAGCATAATGAAAAAGACAAAAGAAAAAATGCAATGCAATACATGACAAAAGAAAAAAAAACACAGCTCAGAAAATTTTAAACTTTGCATCTCCATTTCTGATGTCAAAGTGCTCTTCAAATTTCCAACCCATTTCAGCTTTGTTAACTACAACACACTTCTTTCGCCTGGGCTATTTCCACTCATAGTTAGCAGTTTTTCTCTACAGGTATTCAAAACTTTAGCATCTTCAATATTTTCAAGTCTCCAAGGCAATGCTGACTTCATATTTAATCTACATGTGGGACTCTGAGTCTCTATATCCTTTGGGGACACCCCTGACCTATGCCTGGCTTTAGAGGCTTTCCTTACTCCCAGAAGGAAAATCCATCAGCCCTATTTTCTATACTTTACTAAAAATGTAACTTTTATTCTCTAGATATAACTGTCATCTTACTACTGAAAAAAACACACTCTTTCTAGTTCTTTTTGAACTATGGCTAGGTTGTTCAACACAAGTTTTCAGGCTCAAACTCCTCTCCAACCTGATTGACTTGTTCTATCTTCACTTGAAATCTGTATCTGTAAAACTGCCTCTTTTTTTCTTTCCTTCCTCTTCTTGTACTTCTCTTTTTCTACTTGTTCCTCTCTCTCTCTCTTTCTCTCCCTCTCTCTGTCTGTATCTCTCTCTGCTCTCTTTCATTGTCTCTTTTCTATCTGTTCTTGTGAGAGTTAGTTGTATCCTATGTCTGAATCATTAAGTCAAATGTTTCTGATTTGATACTTTTTCTGCTACTCACTCAGATGTCACTTCCAACATGGCTGCTTCCTTCTATAAACTAATCTTATCTTCCCTGTTAAGCATCAAAGGTGTGTAGTAAGGCTGTATCTGTATTTCAGTTAGATAATATTTTAACCCAGGGTATGCCTCCATACCAGCTAGATCATACAGACATAGATCTTTCGATGTGATCTTTTTCTAGAGCAGCCATGTTGCTGAATTAAATTTCCTCTACAAACTATCAAGCCAGAAGGACGTGGCCAAAGCTGAAAACTTCTTCTGCTTTCTGGAGCTGGAACATGATACCCACAATTAAAAAACATTATCATTGGCTCTGGTTTTAGTGATTATCTTTACTGCCTAAACTTAGCTGTCCTGGACATTATTCTTAAGAGCAGGCTGCTCTTGAACTCAGAGCAACCTCTGACTTCTGCATGCTAGGATTAAAGATGTGCACTATCATGACTGGTCCTAATAATTTCTTTATTTTCTTTTTACTTTTTTTTAACTCTTTTTCAATAATTGGAAGTTTAGCTGGGTAAGGTCTTGCTCAGAGGGACTTCTCACTTTATTCCATGGAGCATCAGGCTTATTCTTAATGTTTACAGCTCCTGTAGCTCCTTTTTTTTTTCTCTTAAAATGTGCATTTTTCCTTGTTCAACCTTTCTTTTTTGTTACAGCACTGCTTAATCCTGGCCACTAATAACCTAACCACACAGCAAAGTCAACAGTAGCATGTTTAATATCTCCTCTACAAGAGCAATTGAACCAAAACTCTTCAGTTTAGCCTCAGGCAGAATTTTCTGTCAAGGGCAGAAAGCTATTATACATAAAACTGTCTCTAAGCCACACACTAATATTATTCTCCTTTGAAGCATCTTGAGCTGGGCCTCTACCATTCAAACCACCCTCAGTACCTCTGTCTTTCATGCTCCTGCTACAATGGCCCATTTAGCTCCACTTAAAAGGTCCAACCAATGTTCTAGTTCCAAGTGCTAAAGTGCTCCATATCCTTCCAAACAAGAAGAAATTCTAGCTTATTACAGCAATACCTGAGATTGAGATAACAATTTCTGTTCTAGTAAGTGTTCTATAGCTACAAAGAAACATCTTGACCACAACAATTCTTATAAGAACAACAACTACAACAAAATTTAATTGGTCTATCTTACAGGTTCAGATGGTTAGTTCATAAATATCATGGAGGGAAGCAGGGTGCTAGACATGGTACTGTAGCAGTAGCTGAAAGTTCTATGTTTGAATTTAGAGGTAGTTGGAAGACCTGGCTTAACTTCTGAAATTTTAATGCCTACTTTCAGTGACACACTTCCTCCAACAAGGCCACACCTCCTAATAGTGTCACTTCCTGTGGGCCTATAGGGGCTATTTTCAATCAAATCACTACAATTATGTCATTTGATTATTCAAACTCTTACATGTAGAAATTTTTATAATAAAATTTATATCTAATAAGAAATATTTAAAAGTCAGAAACTCAAGTTATAATATACACAGGAATATTATAAATTTTGCTTTTGATTATTCTAAACCTCATCTAGTCCATAAAAGCAATTGACAGTCTTAATATTTTGCATTGATTTTGTACTAACAGATGATATTCCTACTGCCTCCATATGAATGCAAGTTAATGTGTTAGACTCAGATTTGAATAAAGACTATTATGTTCAAAATGATTTCCAGTAAGGTGTATATTTACTTGGTTGTGGGTGATGGTGTGTTAATATTATCTGTGAATCATCTCAGAATTGTATAATATTTTCAAGTTTTTCTTATTTAATTCAATGTATTTAATAGAATCATTAAAATAATGTAATTGAGTACTTAATCAAGAAAAATATTTTTTAAGGAAAACTGACCTTTTACCAAAAGCAGGAAATAAATAAACTAGATGGTATTTTTCAAAATATTTCATAAATTAAAAAAAATTATGGAAGCATGACAAAGACTAAGCAGTTTCCATAATACAATTTCAAAGTTTCTAATATAAAATTTATTAAAAGCAAGCATTTTACTTATGTCATGGAGATATATTTACTGACCTCTGCACAAGAGAAACAATTAAATAAAATAATTAAATTCAAATATACCCAATGGTCTTTATTCTTCATTTGAACTTTAGTTTCTTATTTATAAAGGAGTAATAGACAAAAAAATATGAATTCATTTATATGCAATGTAATATACATTTGTCTTCTTGATACCTATGATTTTATGAGTTATTTATATATTATATATTTTGGATTTCAGTCCTCTATTGGATGTGAAGTTGTCCAAAGTCTCTTTCTGTTATTTACCCAGGATTTATTAGTACCATTGACTAGTCTATTTTTTCTACGAGACACACAACTGATTTAAATGAAGGGGGAGGAGGTGGAGGAGGATAAAAAGAGGAGGAAGAGAGCACAATGTAAAATCCAGGAAAAGATGGTGTTTTCAAATTTGGAATGTTTTAGGAAGAACAATATATGGGCTTAAATAGTAATACCTCACAGTGGGAAGAAGAAGAATGACTAAATAAAATGCAAAACTATTTCTAAAAGAATACAACTGAATAAGAACAATGACTATAATATAGGTGTATTCACAAAGAATAATGTAATTGACTTGTCATCATAAGTGATTTAGCTACCAAATGAATATGAAATATTAGTAATTTGTGTGTTTTGGTTTGTTGATTGTAAATAAATATCTATAATAATTTTAAAGATTTTAATGAGGCCATTTTCATGTTTCTAGTATCAAATTATAATTTGCCTGAAGTATGTTAGTTCATATATCTATTTCCTGATGACAGTTCATTCAAAACAGAATTGAACTTCTTCCCCAAGGATGAGACTTACTATTGTTACTTTCATCTGTGATCAAAACACTTTTCTCTCACCAATCTGTAAGATATTATATTCTTGCCACCCCCTCAAATTCTCTGACAGGACCCAACCCTCTGTTCCTCAGATAAAGGGCCAGGGAGGTCTTAGCAGCCATCCATATAAGTAGATTTACTTTATCCATGAAATAGGAAATAAGTTTCGAAGCAATCGGTGGGAGTTGACTGTGAAAATGAATGCAAAACCATGCATAGCATTGTGTCTATTATCTGAAAGCTACATATCACCTTTATCAAATGACTACTCCAATGATCAGCCAAGCTGCAGAAAGTTCTTGAGATATGGTAATATTTTTCTATTTGTAGTTTTTCACCAAACTTACTCTTTATCATTTGAATGATAGGTAGTAAAAACCTCATGTTCAAGTTAACCCATCATAATTAAGTATGTAGTTTTGAAGATTTTGAGATAATTAAGTTCTATGGACTATAAAAGAGAATTACAAAACCTTGATAATGTTAAAACAGCAACAGCAGCAGCAGCAGCAGCAACAGCAGCAGCAGCAGCAACAACAACAACAACAACAAAACTAAACAGATTTTCTCTTTGTATCCAGTAAACTACCATTATTTTTGTCTCTTTTTCATATATTCACATGTGATCTATTTTTTAAATTTACAAAAATTTATTGTAGCCAAAGAACTAAGCATTTGAAGTAATTCATTATTTACTTCCCAATAAACATTAGCACTAGTCTTGTATTCCAATGCTTTTAAAGGAGCAAAGCATACAGAATTCATACACAATTGCAAAATTGTGTACAAATTTATAGACAATTGCAATATTGCTTTCTACAGTGTATATCTCACTCAAAAATTAGAACCAGCAAAGTGCCAAGATTTACTTATGCTCTGCAAACGTATTTTTAAAATATCTTAGTGTTATACATTAGCATAGATAATAAATTTGAGCATATTTAAATATATACTTCATTTTACTTACCCATTATTTGAGCATCTTTTAAATTTCAGTCTTCCTTTTTTTATCCTTGATGCATTTATATTTTGCAGCAGATTTCAATGCTTGATCTAGAACATTTTTCTTGAGATATGTACTATTATTTTTAACTGTTACTTAAAAATTGTCATGTAATTATAAATATCTACATGGTGACTCAGACCATTTCATTAGTTTGAGTGCTGCTTATTTTTTTGTCCGGCTTCTTTAAACTCAATCAGCCAATAAATGAGATCTGAAAACTTACCCAACATAAACAAATTCTTTGAGGTTAGTTTTAGAGACTTCAGTATGAGAGTATGACCTGATGCAATGACAAGATTTACACAAGTATTGAATCAAAGAGTTTTTCTATTGTCCTTTTCAACTGAGGTTCATGTTTGTTTGCCTTTTGGGAAGTTGAGGTCATGCCTTCTGCAGATATAAGGGTGAGTAAGTAAATGGGAACTGGCATATCCAACAGTATACCAGACACAGCTAATGAGCAGAATAAGGAGGCTGTTAATTACTAATGCAAGTCCAAAGTCCAATGTAATAATACTTATATGAAAAAAAAATCTTCAGTTTTAACTTTGTTCTGGAGAAATATCCAAAGTGATATATCTTTCATAGATAAAGAATTTCAAATGAATTGAATTTACTTCAAATGTAAGCAAATATATGTCCAAAACGTAACTAGGACTTTTGACAAACACCTGGAATTAGTAACAATCATCTGAATGAAATATATTTAGAAACCTGGGAGGTTCAGCTAACATTTAGTGGTGAGATTCTCTGAATATTTTATATTCAATGATATCATTTCATGATAATTTCATACTAGCTCATGTTTCCCTTCTCTCCATGCTAAGCAAGATTGATGCAGAGTCTATAGTTTTAACATTGAAAGCACATCACACAGAGTATGCATTCATGTTTCACCCCTATCTTTGATTAATATGCTGTATCAATTGTGTATATCTTAAAAAGTTTTAAACATAAATTTTGTGTGACTTTTCTCAGCTATGATAGAGAATTAAAAAATAAATTCAAGTCACTTGTATCTAGACAGATTTTTAATATAGGCAAAGTCTGAGAAAGTCTAATGTTTAGGAAGGAATTTTTCTCAGCTGATTTCTTTCTCTCCTGAAGGTAGAGTAACTTCCCAAACTTATGATATAGATGATTAGGTCAGGATCTGACTGTAACCATTTCTTTGCACTCTCTAAATTTTGTCAAAGAAGATGCAGAATTTTACTATCTGAAAATATTCTCCACTATTAAACAAAAATTATTTTGCATCTTGTTCACCAAAACTTAAAAATAAATTCTGTAATATATAACTTTGAATATTCTTCTGTGTTAAACATATAAAAAATCATCTTGCTAAAGAATTCAGTAGTTTTTACAGATACATATTTTTAAGTACCTAAAGTACAATAAAAAGTTGTATAAGTAAGATGTCCATACACTGTGTTTGTGTGGGGGTGGGTTTTATTTTATTTTTGTTAGTTTTTTGGTTTTTGGAGTTTTGTTTCTGTTTTTGTTTTTGTTTGTGAAGCCAGAATTCTTTTGAAGAAGAAGTTATAGACAGCCATTATCTCTCCAATCCTTTGGTATATATGTCAACTTTCTTCACATATATTTGGTTTAGGACTGTGGTCAATCTTTATCTTAATTCTGAATTCTCAATAAAACCACCCTTCCAGTGTAAGAGTAAACAATTTTCTTAACAAAACAATCAGTAAATTTATCTTTGAGAATTGCACCAGTATAAAATACAAGAAACTATCAACTCTTTCAATATATCAAAAATATATTAGATAATCTACAAACACTATTTAATCCTACAACACATGCAAGTGTAGGTCATATCAAAACTACCGAAGCTGAGCATTAAGATATATAAATTGATGAGAATATTGTAGAAATCCATTTTATCACTAAAGTACATTAGTACAGACAGATTAGGTATCTAACAATCAAATAAACTTCATAACAATGACTACTGATGTTTTTTAGTTTTATTTATTTATTTATTTATTTATTTATTTATTTGGTTTCGTTTTGGTTTTGGCTTTATGAGACAGGGTTTCTCAGTGTAACTAGCTCTGACTGTTCTAGACTTACTTTGTGACCAGACTGGCAGTACTGGGATTAAAGTTGTGTGCCAAAATGCCCAGATTACTGATGGTTTTTAAAGGCCATTTTTACTTTAATATATGTATAGTATATTTAATAATGAATATATAATCTAGTATATACACTAAATGTATCATATTGTATATTTTATATACATATATACACATATATATGTGTATATATATAAGTACCTATTATAGAGTATATAAGTATCAATATATAAATATGTATATAATTAGTATATATATGCATAATTTTCTGGATATAGAAATAAATATCTGAAAAAACTAAGAGATAGCAGATATAATATTTTTAATCACAGTTGAAGACCTTAAGATGTACTCTCAAGGTATCAATCAATATTGCCCATCATTTTTGTAGAATGATGAATGTATAAATATATAGTAATTATATATATATATATAATATATGCAGTACATATATGTAACATACATAATATACAGTGGAATAAGTATAAATATTCTATATGTTTATGACAGATTTCTTCTCAACTCAATAATCTGAACATAAGATCATGAGTAATGAGAAAAATGTAAAGCAAATGGCAAGAACATAGTACTAGTCACATACAAAGAAAAGAAAATTTACATAAAATTGTCAATACTACATGTATATAATATATAGCGTAGTCAGAATTCTCAGGGGACTATCAAATATAAACACTTAATGGAACAATTTTAAGGTTGGTAAACAGCTTCATTCCTATGTATTTTATTCAAGAGAAAGACCCTTCTGTCAATAAAACACCTTTATAATAATGTATATTATGGGTATGTATATCTGAGACCTGAAATGAATTAAACTTTAAACATAAAGTAAAATTATAGCAAGCCATCATAGCTAGGAACTCTATTCATAACTAAAGGTTATTGTCTACTGAAACAAATGGTACTTTCAAATATTTTACAATACATTAATGGACAAAGAACAAAACAATACATTTTGTGATTCCTTTTTTTTTTTTTTTGTAAAAAAGGAAAAAAGATCTGAACTGAGGCTGGTAATATGCTTCTACATGTCTTCCAGAGGGTATTAGCTCTGTTCTCAATATCCAATTCAACCATCTACAAGCACTTGTAACTCCAGTTCCAGAAAATCAGACACCTCTGCCTCTGTGGGTATCTATAGTCATTTGTACATACCACAGCAAAAGCACACATGTTAGCATTTCTTCTAGGCTGCACTCCACAGTAACCTGGCCACAGCCAGGTATGCCTGACTCTGTGTAAAAGGGGCTGTTTGCCCTCTTCTCTTCCTCTTCCATCTTCCCCTCTTCCCTCTCTGTCCTTTCTCTCTCCATTCCTTACACCCCTCTCTCCATGTGTTCATGGTCAGCTGCCAGGGGCCACTCCACCCAGCCCCGGCTTGGGGTGGCGAGGGGGAGAGAGAGATGCAGCTTCTTCTTCTTTCTTCTCCTTCTCCCACCGTCCGGTTCTTCTCGAGGTAGCCCCTAGGCTGCTGCTGTGTGCTGATCTGCTGTCAGGGATCCTGTGGCCTGAGACTGGCACTAGTATCCCAGCCTTAAGACCAGCAAGGGGTTAAGTAAATAGCCTTGTATTATCCTAAAAACTTCTGAGGGTAAGAGACAGCAGGCTAGGGTGATTAACACCTGTAGCCTAACTGCAGAGGATTAGGCAAAGTGGCCTTTGTTCTATCTCAGCAGGAACTGCTGGGCTCTAACTTATGGCTGGAGGCTGGATCGCAGGAAGAAAAGACACTTAGAAAAGTTGCTATAGAGTTTATTAAGTGTAAAAAGTATCCTATGAAAGCTATCTGAGGGGAAATGTGAAAAGGTCCTGAGTAGGGAAGAAGAAAAGATTCTAACAAAGTAAAGATTCTAAGGGAGAAAAACTCTAGACAGGGGAAAGGGAAGGGCGACGGGGTCTTAACTGGCTAACTCTATTCTAACTCTACTAACTTACTAACTCTCTCTGTCTTTGTCTTCAGTATTTGTACACCATTCAGAGTACATGATCACATGTTACAAAGTTCATCACAAGTTCACACCAAAAATCGGATCATAAATTGAAATAGAAGTTTACAACACAGAATGTTTACATGAATATCCATTAGGAGTAATTATCTAACTAGACATTCATCACCTGTCTAGCTCCACAGGTTCGCAGAAAGTTTGAAACTATAACTTAAGAAATTAGTGAAGTTTTGTATAGATAAACCCAAGCAATATTTTCTCTTCTGTCCTGGTACCTATAATAAATTGTGAATAACCTCTATTGACCTAGGCTAATTGTTTTATGACTTCTTGGAATGTGCTCTAAGCAGGAGAAGGTCTAGGGGCAATTAACTGATAACACTCAGGAGACTGGCAGAGTTCTCTTTGCAGTTTCGACTATGCCTGAGGGACTTAATAGCAGTCCCGATATAAAAGAGCTCAATAATCATAGATATAATTTTAGGAATTCTTATAGGATCATCATTAAGACTTAAGAAGTCATCTATTTATCTATATAGTATCATTACAAGACAGTACATCTTCGTGGGTCTGCAGAGGTCTGCTAAAAAGGGGTGTGCTATTGTTTAGTGATAGTAGCAAATGTCTAATAATAATAATAATGAGAAAAGCATATTAACAGCAGGAATCTTTCCTAAAATCACGTCCACCACAGCCTTGCTAATGAGGCACACTTGTCGCAGATTATATAATAATCCGAGGCAAGCATTTCAGGATGATCATCTGCCAATTATTAGCTTGTCCCATTATGGCTCCTGACAGTCAGCCTCTAGTCCTCTTCTCTGTCTCTGTTTCTGTCTCTGTCTCTGTCTCTGTCTCTATCTGTCTGTCTCTCTCTCTCTGTCTCTCTCTCACTCTCTCTCTCTCTCCTATCTCCTCTCTCCCTCCCTCCCTCTTTTCTCTCTACCTCTTCTCTCTTTCTCTCTCTTCTTGTCTCTGTCTCTACTTCCTTAACTCCCCTCCCCATAAACTATGTCAAATGATCGATCCTATTGCTGTGGGAAGGGATGCCTCAAGATGCGACTGCAGTGGCACTTCCATCTCACCATACCATCTTTATCAAACATATCCCTGCATTCCATTTCTTCTTTACAAAGCACAACAACACATATATAAAGATATTTAAAATAAAAACTGTAATTCTTTTAAAATGTAAACCAATCTTTATTGGAAAATGAAAACGAGGTTCCTATTTCATCAGGCTATGATTTAAATTGGATGATAAAGAGCATATAAGAACTCTGAAAACTGCACTCTGCCTTGATTCTGTTTCATCAAATTTGATTAAGTGATGCCTTTAATATCTTATTCAATTATTTCACACATGTAAATTATGCTGTCCTAAAAAATGTCGATTTGAACTTCATATAAAATGCATTACTTTGTGGTCAATTAAAATGATTTAAGAATTGCTGGCAAGAATCTTAGATACTTGACCTTACATTAAAACTCTATATAATGTTATTAAGAAGGAGACCTATACATGAATGTGCAATAAGAAATGAAAAATGTACTTCATTTCTTTACGTGAAAAACTGCCTTAGTGAAGCTTCACATACTGAAGCAATTCTATTATACCCCCCACATATTGCAATGTACATAATGACAATATTGTTGCTGAAAAGCATTAGTGATTGAGAATGTGAATGAAAAGTGTATGTGGCCTCCTACATTATTGTATATTAGAATATTTAGCATGTACATATTTAATTAACTCCTTGAACAAGAACTGAATGAGCAAGACTGCTACCTTCACCAAACCCTTGCAGTGTGGCTTCTGGGAATTGAACATGTCTCATTTCCAAGAGTATGTGCTGTTTATCATTGAGCATTTTCTTTAGTTCCCATGGTTTCATTTGCTTGTAGAGTAATCAAATTAGAATAGGAGTGACATATTTTAGGTAATTCTCAGATTACCATGAAAAACTAACAAACTCAATTCAAGAATGGTTTACTTTTGCTCACTAATATAGGCTTAAGTCCATCAATGTCTGGGAGTCATGAAATCAACAGTTTGAGGCAGCAGTCACTTTATATCCACAATCACAAAACAAAACATTATGGATGCTAGTGCCTATCTCTCATTCCTTTTTTAGTTCAATTTTTCCACAATTGTGCTGCTCTTCCTTCCAAAACTCATCTAAATTAGGTTACCACTCATAGTATTCCTAGAGATGATCCCAATCTAGATAATCCCTACATACCTATGCAAAAGCTGATCTTAATGATTCCATATTTTGTCAATTTTAAAATTAACTTTAATTATCACAAATAACATTATACAACAATTTTACACACACACACCCAGAGTGAGAGAGAGAGAGAGAGAGAGAGAGAGAGAGAGAGAATCTATATGAATCGTAAAACTGAAAAAAATGATGGTGATGATAAAGATGATGATGTTGAAGAAAACTTTTAAGATATTTTTCTCATACTATTAACTATTTATGTTTTGGGTTTTCAGCAAACAACATATTCATGTTTCCCATGTCATATGGATAAGCTTTGGGTAAAAGTAAAATTAAATTAGTCTGTTTTTCTACAAACAAATCAGTATTCCAAAATTCTAAATATTTGCATTTTACATTTTGATATCTAATCATCATTTTACCTATACATTTCCAAACTGATGATCAAATTACTACATTCCTCAAGTATGACCTTTACAGCCAGAGTTTGGATAAGTTTGCATCATTAACAATGCACACATGCCTGGCAAAAAGAAATTGATATGTAATGTTGATAAATCTGTCTATGTAGTCGAACACAGAGCTAAGAAGGATAGCAGCACATGCAAAGGAAAGCTGAGGGATAAAAGAAGGGTGACTCATTTTAGCCTCTGCTATTTTCACAAAGTAGGAGCGAAAGAGCATCTCTTCTTTATTTCCTGCTTTAATCTTTTGATCTGAAGGTCGGGTCCTCAGAAGAGCACCTGGAAAGATTTTAAAGGTTTCAAAGAACTGGACTTGAAACAGGGACTGAAAGCAGAATCTATTTTGTCTTTGAGATTTGAATGAAGGGATGCTCATGAAATTGTTCATGAAATTCAGAAGGAAACAAACCCTGAAATGGTTGAAGATGAAATAGAGATTTCACTATTAGCTTCCCTCGGCCTACAGAACAACAAAGGAGACAGACACAAACAGGAATCAAAATCTCCTGTAACTTTATCCTATGCATTAGGATATTGAAAGCATTTTCAAGTATTTCAGATCTGTGAAATTTTATTAGCTGGATAAATAAATTTTTTTATATACTGTTAATATAATCCAGGAGTTAATCTCAGCCCTGTATCAGAAATAATAATATAATACATTAATTTATAAGTAAAATTTTAAGACTTGGAGTAGGTTGCTGCAACACTTCTCCTATAAAAATTCAAATTGGTGTTAAGGTTGCCTGCTCTTTCCTGAACACAAACAGAGAAGGAATAGAATTAGGGGAGAGGGTAGGTAGAGGGTAGGGACTGGGAGGACTGGAGGGAGGGGAAATGTTGTAGTCAGATGTAATATATGGTAGGTGATTTTTTGTTACATTTTTTATTGTTATTTATTTACTTTGCAATCTGATTTCAACTTCTACTTTCTCCTCACTTCCCATTCTCCTTCCCTATCCACTCCTCTTCCCCTTCTATTCAGAAAAGGTCAGTCCTTTCATGGGTATCAACCAGCCTTAAAATATCAAATTGCAGTATGTCTAGGCATATTTCCATTTCTTGCAGCTTGACAAGGCAATCAAGTTAGAAAAAGGGGATCCAAAGGCAGGCATTGGGGTCAGAGACAGCCTTTGTTCCTGCTTTAGGAGTATCACCTGAAGACTCAGCTGCACAACTGTTACATATGTGCAGAAGGCCTGTGAGAGTGAATGTAATTAGGCAAAAAAACTAAACTTCCTTCCTTCTTCTACATTCTGTTACAATGGCTTCCACAAGAGGTGTAATATTCTGCTATACTTACAGACAGGAGCCTAGTGCAGTTCACCAGCAGGGCTTCCCTGAGCAACTGATAGAATCTGATATAGAGACCCACAGTAAAGCATTAGGTGGAGCTTAGGAACACCTGTGGAAGAGGGGTGCAAGGATTGAAGGACCCAAAGGGGTAAAGGACACCACAGGAAAACCTACAGAATCAACTAACCTGGGCCTGTAGGAGCTCATAGAGACTGAGCTGCCAACTAGAGAGCATGTATGAGATGGACCTAGGCACTCTGATCACATGTAACAGTTGTGCAGTTGGGTCTTCATGTGAAACTTTTAAAGGTAGATCAGGGGCTAGCTCTTATTACATTGCCTGTAGGGTCACTTATGTACACTATCATATCATCCACAAATAGTGATACCTTGATTTCTTCCTTTCTAACTTTTATCCCCCTTGATCTCCTTCAGTTGTCCAATTGCTCTACATAGAATTTCGAGTACTATATTTAATAGATAGGGAGACAGGGTGCAGCATATTCTTGTTCCTAATTTTAGTGTGATTAGTTCAAGTTTTTCTCCATTCAATTTAATATTGGGTGTAAGTTTGCTGTATATTGCTATTATCATATTTAGGTATGGGCCTTGAATTTCTGATCTCTCCAAAACTTTTAACACAAAGGGGTGCAGTATTTTGTCAAAGGATTTTTCAGTAGCTAATGAGATAAGTATGTGATTCTTTTCTTTGTGTTTGATTATATAGTGAATTGTGTTAATGTATTTTTATATATTGAGCGAGCTTGCACCCCTTGTATCATGAAGCCTACTTGATCATGCTGAATGATGATTTTGATGTACTCTTGGATTCTATTTGTAAGAATTTTTATGAATATTTTTGCATCAATTAACAGTGCCCAGTAGGACTCCTCCACACAGAACTAAGCAAAGATGGTGTTGGTGAAACTTGCCCATGCAAGAGATGTTCTTTTCTCAGAAAACCACCTCTTTTCCTTTTTATTTTGATTCTTCATATTGTTTTCTTTGTTTCTAATTATTTAACTTCAGCCTTTAGTTTGGCTATTTCCTGCCATCTACTCCTCTTGGGTGTGCTTACTTCTTTTAGCTCTAGAGCTTTCTGGTATGCTGTTAAGTTTCTAATATTCAATTTCCAATTTCTTTATGAGGGCACTTAGTGCTATGGGAGAAAAAATGGGGGCAAGATCAGACAAGAGAAAGAGACAGGAGAGAAGCTCAGGGCCCCAAGAGAATAAATAGAAATATGCAGCTACTGGGAACAGGGTAGCAGGGAACCTTTAGAAAATCCCAGAAACCTGGGAGGTGAGGGGCTTTCAGAATTCAATGCTGATGACCTTATTGAAATGCTCACTAATGGGGAGATGAAACCAGAAGAGACCACCTTCAGTATATAGACAAGTTCGCCAAGTGGAGGAATGGGCCTACCCACTTACCTTCAAAACTTTCACCCATAATTGTTTCTGTCTAAAAGCAATGCAGGTACAAAAATGGAGCAAAAACTGAAGGAAAGGCCATCTAGTGACAAGCCCAAACTGAGATCTATCCTATGGGCAAGTAGCAAACCCTGACACTATTATTGATGCTATATTGTGCTTGTTGATAGCAGTGTAGCATGGTTGTTCCCTGAGAGTCTCTATAGGCAGATGACTGAAACAGATGCAGATACCATTGGACTAAGCTCAGTGACCCCTATGGAAGAGCTAAGGAAAGGAATATAGGATCTGAAGGGGATTGCAACCCCATAGAAGGAACAATAGTATCAACTAACCCAAACCCCTCAGAGTTCCCAGAGACTAAGCCACCAACCAAAGAGCAAACACAGCTGGCTTATAGTCCCAGGCACATATGTAGCAGAGGACTTCTTTGTCTGGCCTTAGTGGGAAGAGATATGCCCAATCCTGTAGAGACTCGATGCCCCAAGGAAGAGGAATTCTGGGGGTGGGTAGATGGGTCAGGGAGCACCCTCTCAGAGGCAAAGGGGAGAGGGAATGGGTGAAGAACTCTGGGAGGGGAAAGCAGGAAGGGAGGCAACATTTGGAATGTAAATAAATAAAATAATTTTTAAAAAAGAAACATCTAGACATGCACACAGACAGCTATTAGGAAGGCACAGGAAACCAGAACTAGACTCATAAAGCAGGCATAGTGCAGACAAGCCAGAAACCATAAGTGACGCAGCAAAGAAGACATGGGAAAGAAGATGGAGAGTCAGATCAGGTTCACTCCTAGTCACACTCCTCCCACATTAAGCACTTTTATGTGTTTTTTAATATGACACATGCATATTTTGGGAATTCTGAGGTTATTGTTAATTATTTGAAATTAACACACACACACACACACACACACACACACACACACACACACCAAAACTTGAGAAGATCTAAGTAGCAAGATCTATCATTTACTTACGTATGCAAACTCCCAGAGTAACTGGGAAAAATTGATTAACACAATATGTAATAATTGATTATGATTAAGCAAATATAAACTCTTTGGTGCATAGAGATGACCCTCATAAATGTGGTCACATGTGTCAAAATCTTTGTACATAAGACAATTCATTTCTATGACTTGCAAGATTGACCAGAATGGGCCTACCAGGGATGAATAAACAATATATGTACAAAAAAGCAATTGTGAAGCAATAATTCTATCTTATAATCAACGCTGTATGTTTGAAATCGAATATGTATTGTCAAAAAATAAACTACAGAACACTTCTGAAAAACCAGAAAGATATTTTCATTGTTTAAATGATGGGCAGGAATATGGATTTAATATGTAAGCACAAAGACATCAATTCTAATCATATACATTAAAAAAATATTGTGAAGACATATACACTTTATTCTGAGCAACAGGGAGTTAGAGATATATACAAACTTGGGAATCACTTGGAGCAGCCTGGCCTAGTTAGCAAATACATTGTGTGAATGAGAGACTGATTCAAGAATAGCAAGATCAGTGACTCCTGAGGAACAACACAGGAGCTCAGGCTTCCACCTCTATGTGCACGTTTACTCCACACATGTGAACTCCTCTCATATAATTATGCGCACATACAGTTGAATAAAAAGAAGCATCAACATGAAATTCATTTGTGACATCCTAAGTTTGGCATATTTTTATAGAGTCAAATAGAGGAAAAAAAATGAAATTATATACAGTCTTCCACAGATCAGAATAGATATCTTGGAGACATAACAAGGAAACAAAATATTTTGGAAAAGAAAAGTAATCATATAGCATTACATGTTATAACATAAACATGGTCATGTGTATAGCAGTAAGGGAAGCAGAAAGAGAAGAGTACTAATGAGTGCTGCAATTACAAGCATGCACCGTAATACCTCCCTTAGCATATTTACCACAATTCAACAAGGAAATTCACAAAATGTGTGTCAACAATACAATATAGAACCAGCAAGGATCTAGAAGATTTTTCTTTGTTCTGTCTCCTAGTGTGAAGTCAAACAATTGGTGCCAAAGCACACATATTGCTCCTAGGGATGAAAGCCTGGAGAAGGCAGGACTGGAATACCAGATAATGATAACCACTGGTGGTATGGGGAAGAAGAAGGATAGAAAGGGAAGAGAGAAAGACAGTTCTTAAACCCTACTTGGGATTAAATATGAAACATCAGTTTTATATATTACACTATACAGTGAGTTTAAGATGAAAATCAGCCTCGGTTAGAGTCATTTGTAGTATGGGCTTATGAACATAACCTATAAAGATAATATACATTCTTAGATATTGAAAGGACCCATGAGCTCTACATTCTTTTAAACTGTGAATATTTCTAGATGCTAAGATTCTTCTTGTTTTTCAGTTGTACCTTCAAGAATCAACTTGAGAAGTAAGTAATGTCCTTGATTCCCATCATTCCAGGCTGAAGTGAGCCTGGGCAGGACAATTTCAACTGCTTTGCCTCAACCAAGCTGCAGTTCCCAGAACAATTAATGAATTCCCCAGGTTTTTCTCCACTGTTACTTACACGGAGCTTTGCTCTCTAGGCCCTAGGACTTTTGTAAAATCAGTGTGTCAAAAATAAAACATGTTTCATTCTTCTCTTTATTCTCTTGCTTTCCATAGGCAGTGAATTGATTCTTTAAAAATTTATGAGTAGAAAATTCAAAAGACTTTTAATAAAATCATAGTTCTTTTCTGTTTCCTGTGCTGTGCATTCTAGTTCCATAAGCACACATGGCATAGAGAGCCAACATTTTAGAATTATTCTCAAAAGGAATCACATGACAGGCATCTTTTTCTTGAGGATACTTGAGTAATTGTAGATTTTAGTAAAGAATACTGTGGCTCTTGCATTTCCTGCCTCCTTCTCAGGCAATGTTGTTCCTGACATTTTTATTCCAGGACACACACACACACAGGCACACACACACACACACACACCCCACACACACCTTTTATTCTTTTAGTTCATAAAATCTAGTCAATTTTAATATAGTTTATTTTGACATGACCATTTGTCTGTTATCAGTGGTTACTTCTCCAACTGCTGATGGAGAAATGAACTACTGAAAACTTGCCCACATGCATTCTTCTTTTTCTTTTCTCTTTTTTTACAGTCCAGTCTTTAATTTTTATTCCCCTCCCAGTCCACCCTCTGACTGTTCCTCATCCCATACCTACTCCCCTCCACCCAGTCTCCAAGAGGATGTCACAACCAACCCTACCCCACCAGACCTCCCCAATCCCTGGGGCCTCAAGTTTTTTGAGGGTTAGGTGCATCTTCTCTTCTTGAGACCAGACCAGGCAGTTCTTTGATGTGTATATGTCAGTGGCCTCATATCAGTTGGTGGATGCTGTCTCATTAGTGACTCAGTGTTTGAGAGATCTCAGGGGTCCGGGAGAGTTGCTGTTCTTCCTGTGGGGTAGTGCTCCTCCTCAACTTCAACCAGCTTTTCCCTAATTGAATCACAGAGGTCCCCAGCTTTTGTTCATTGGTTGGGTGTAAATATCTGCATCTGACTCTTTCAGCTGCTTATTGGGCCTCTCAGACAGCAGTCATGCTAGGCTCCTGTTTGTTAGTACACCATATCATCAGTAGTAGTGTCAGGCTTTGGGGCCTCCCCTTCATCTGGATCCCAGTTTGGGCCTGTTACTAGGCTGCCTTCCCCTCAGACTCTTTTCCATTTTTGTCCTTGCAGTTCTTTCAGACAGGAACAATTCTAGGTCAGAGGTTTTGACTGTGGGATGACAACCCCATCCCTCTACTTGATGTTCGATCTTTCTCTTGAAGGTGGACTCTACTAGTTCTCTCTTCCCACTGTAGGGCATTTCAAGTAAGGTCCTTCCCTTTGAGACATGCATTCTTAAGTTTGGTTTAGAAAGCCTGTCTTGCTGATGCACTGAATTGTTGGATTGTTTTCTATTTCATACCCACTGAACGTTGATGAATGGCCTTGTTTCTTACAACTCACTCTTATCAGTAACAAAATTGTCCTACAATAATTTGCTAAGCACTATCTTTACAAGTACATTAACACTTTTAAATTTATAAAAATATAGCCCTCGGTTCATCAATTTTAACAATATTAGTACCGATAAATACTTTAAAGTTCAAAGAATCTATTTGGTTTCTTTAAAGTTGACCAGATTGTGAAAATCAAAAAAAAAAAAAAAAAATACATGAGCTGAATGATTTAAACTGGAATTGCAGAATCATGTCACAACATGACTTTTAAAATTCCAGGATAGACTATAGCCAGATGTTTGAACAGACAGACAGAATCAACATTATAATGAACTCATGAACCACATCAAGTGTGATAATTTGCTAATATATTTCTAGCATACAGACTTGAATTAGAGAGATGAACTGATTTGTATTTAGTGGAGAAAAGCATCCTAAAAATAAGTGGGAAGTAACTTGATAATGTTGGATATCCTTAGCTGTTAAATCTGAATGAGATAACTGGCTGCTGTATGCCAAGAAGTCTTAAGAGAAGAAATGCAGAGAATGGCCAGCACTAGGCAAATAGTGCTTGGATGCATAAAGCATAATACAGAATATATTCATAGCTCAGAGGATTACAGGGAGGGAAATTTTAAATCATGATGTTTGCTTTTCTATTTTACTATTTCTAGTTTCTATTTGTATTTCACTCAGTCAAAAAAAAAAGCTCAAATATTAGTCACTGGTGTAGTTGTAAGGAGAGCACATACTTTCATAGAATTTTAAACTGCTATATGAGATATTAATGAAATGTGTATGACAGAGTTTTAGGTTTTATTTTTTTATAATGTCATAAAATTTAAAACTATATCTATCTTATTATTTAATGATTTTAGTTGAGAATTCCATTTTCTGTTTAATGTTTTTGATAATTAAATGTCTTATGTGTTTTAAGGTACTAAGGGATTGCTATATTTATTACTATATATATTCTTGACTTACATTAGTGGACAATGCCATTTATTTTGGGAACACTTGAACTATTTCAGATCTTATAGTAAACAACTCCAGTGCAAAGAATGGTTCTTTTAAATGGGGAGCATGCTTTGTCTTCTAGAATACTCATAAGTATCCCTAATCTCTATTTATTGTGTCTTAATAAGAAACAACTGCCCATATATAACAAACAAAATTGTGTCCAGTCATTGTCAAATGTTCATTTTGTCAAATACTGGATGTCTTCAGTAATTGGAAAACACCTGTTTCAAGGCACTGTGTCCCCTTAGTAGGGCAGTGTGTCACTTAATGCCTGTAGAGAAAGATTTTTTCCCATTCTGATAGAAAGCAAATCATGATTAACAATGATGTGTCTTTTCTTTCTGTGATAATAGTCATTTTCTACATCATAAATAGTTTCATTATAAATTACTGGTAACCTGCACCCTATAAATTTCTTGAGGGGAGTCTTCTGCATATTTTAATGTTGTCTAGTTAATCAAATATGTTGATTTGAAACTCATTTTTTTTTAACTTATTGTGATCACTGGGTTATTTAGAGGAATTCTCTGTTGTATAATTTTGGGGCCATTACAAACATAAATACAGAAAAAGTATAAGCTTAAACTTTTTTTACTTCTCCATCAATGACAACTAGTCACCATTGTATTTTTTTACATTTTTTTTACTGTTTCGGGTAGGATTGTAAGTAAACATAATAAGATTAGACATTAGCTAGAAGCACATATTAATTCCTAAGATAATTCTTAGAAAAGCAGATGTCTTCCCTCTCCTAGGACATTTTAAATTAATTAGCCAAGATGAAGTATCAGCAGCAGCATTTTGAAAAATCCTCCAGCTAATTATACTCTACACATATAGTTCAGACCTATTCTTGTATTATTATAGAAAGGATAAGAGGTCCTCTTCAGCTATGACTTAAATGAGTGAAGATCAGTCCTGATGGCATTTTGGAGGACATTGTTGGCAAAGCAGTAAGCCATACTAAATGTACTAGTTTTCATATTTGGCATTGTAGATGAAGAAACCAAATAGCAAGTCTAAAGTGTTGCAGACTAAAACTAAAATATCTTATTAGGGTCACCAATAAATGTAGAATTGTTAGTTACTCATTTGCTGCTACTTTCTCACTAAAAATGAACTGATCTCACAAAAAATTCTTCTGGTTTTTTTCATACCTGTTTACCCATAACTGTTGAAAAAACAAAAAACAGACAGAAATAAAAAAAACCAAAATACTAATTATTATGTTAATGCAGAAGATTTTCTTAACTCAACAGATATTCTGGAAGTTATTAAAGAAAATGCAGCAAAATGCAAAAGCTGTAGTTTTTTATTATTTAGAGTCTCAGTGGTGATCTACTCTTCCCCACTGAATGTATCACTGAGTGCATCAGTAAATTTCAACAACAAAATGGGTATCTTCCAAATAGCTGTCACAGCTTGCTAAATCTTCTAATTTGAATTTAGACTATATCTTTAAGCCAGGAAACATAAAAGTGTTTCCACTGACTCTCAGAGATAGTTTACTAATGCTTATTCTTATCTATAGACTTTCAAGTCAGAGGATGTTAAAAGTTACAATAGTTTCAGAATGGTAGTTCATTTTTGACCTATTGCTTATGTAAATTTTTTAAGAGCATCAGATTATAATATCTCAATCTATTTGTATCAGAGTAAAATGAGTACTAAAATTTAACTTTTCATTTTACTCCTTAGACATATAATCTTAACAGTTTAAGTAAATTTGGTTTATTGTATTACAAGAAGTATGTATTATATTCCATAGTTTTCAACCATATATTTGAAGTGACTTACTTTTAATCAATCAATCAATCAACGAATTAATTAATTAATTAATTTACTAAGTATTGAGTGGTATAGGAGTGTGCAGCTCATTGGTACAACATGTAATTAGCATCGGAGGGGCCTGAGTTTCAATATTGCTAGATTGAAAAACATTTTTCCAGCTACATTGTTCTCTAGGGAATTATTAGATCAACACTAAAAACTCACATCTCTCATTTTATTTATTTTGTTAAATATAATCTTTTAAATCTTTTTTTATTTTTACAATTAAAATATAATTACATTGTTTCCCTTCAGTTCTTTCCTCCTCTCAAACCATTCCAAACTTGGATGCTACATTTCTCTTAAATTCATTGCTTTTTTATTGTTATTGTTTTATATAAGACACATATACACACAAACATACACGCACACAAACACCCTTTGGCATCCATTTAGTGCTCCTTGTGTGCATATAGTCTAAAGGTTGACTGCTTGAAACTGGATAACCAATTAGGGGCCTCATTTGGGGAATGACTAATTTTCCCTCTCCTAGAAATTCTTAGTTGCCTGTAGTTCTTTTTTGTCTAACAGTTGGGCTGAACAAGATTTACTTTATCCATGTTAATATGTCTGTTGGTGCCATAGTTCATCAAAGCCAGTTCAGACAGCCATATCATTGAGGTTCAACATTATAAAGTTGGATATGTAAGAACCACAACAATGAGAAGCATGGCAAAAGATCCCTTAAGGTAGAGCAGAGTACTCATAGCTTAGAGGTAACTAGTAGCTCTCAAATTGAGCGTAAGTCTCACTTAACATTAGAGAAATCATGCCTAGTTCTGGAAACCTAACTTTCTTAGTTATGTTTTCCAATACTGTGAAAAGACATCATGACCAAAGCAATTCTTATAAAGAACATTTCATTGAGATTGGCTTACGGATTCAGAGGTTAGTCTACTATCCTCAAGTCAGAAGTATGGAAGTTTCCAGACAGGCATGGCACAGGAGAAGCTGAGAGTTTTATATCTTGATCTGACTGTAACCAAGAGAAAACTGTCTCTTATATACTGGGTAAAGCTTAAAGCCCACCCTTACAGTGATACACTTTCTCCAAAAAGGCCACTCCTTATTGGCCAAAAATATTCAAACCACCAACTCTACAGCTTTTCAGAGTTAATAATATCATAGAGTTTTGAGCAGGGCCCTCTACTGCCACCATTCTAACTGCATTTGAAATATTAGGTTTATACTCACAGATAAGTTGTTCTCAACACATATCAAAGAAGCTTCTCTTCTATATAAATAAGACAGAGAGAGCATCACAGAAAACTATAACTGGTCAAAACATTAAAAACAAAAGATCAATAAACACTTTGGATATATCTAGACAGAATAGATATATCTACAACACAATCACTGCTCTTAAGGGTCAGAGAACATTTAGTAAAAAGGGGAAGAAAAATTGAAAGAATCAGAAGACCTGAAAATTAGCTTTGAGATCTTGTTTTCTAGAATATATGTTCTTTTAACAAGCATAGTTAGTCTCATTGTATTTACATGTATTTACATGTATTTACATGTACAAAGACAGATTCAGTACTGCCAAAATATAAAGGACTGGAGAAAAATCCAGTACTTTTAGTTAAACAGAGATGTAGTTAATTGAATGATGATTATCTACTCTATTAAAATATGGATATTTTACTCTGGAATCTAATATATATTCATATGAACATTAAACTTCACAACTAAAAAATGAATCTGCTGTTAAAAAATATTTTTAAGTTCTAAATTATATTTGTGTTCTTTCTTATGTCTGGAAATATTTAGTATAAAATGGCATCCCATTTTAAGAAATATGAATAAATATTATATTTTTATATGCACAAGATATATTATTTATTTATTTGTTTGTTTGTTTGTTTGCTATTTATTCATTGCCAGGTATCAAGATTTGGGGTCTAATCACCTTTCTGAATCAGACATAAAGCTGGATGAAGACTAGGTTTCATAATTTTAAAATCTCATATTTGTATATTTACACAAATCATATATGTGAAATAAGCTCTATGAGATAAAAAGGCTCCACTTCAATGAACAATTTTGGACTCAGAAAATTAAGAGGAGTATTAAATACTGTTTTCAAACATGTTTGTAGTCTTATAATCCACTCTCTTTATTACAGTAGTTTATATAAAGTATAAAGTAATAAGATAACTAAAAAGTTATATAGTAATAAGATATAAAGTAATAAGATAACTAAAGGAGATGAAGGGGATACAAATTAGAAAGGAAGTCAAAGTATCACTGCAGATGATATGATAGTATGCATAAGTGACCCCAAATATTCTATCAAAGAACTCCTACAGCTAATCAACTCCTTCAGCATAGTGGATGGATATAAAATTAACTCAAAGAAATCAGTCGCCCTACTTTTTCCAAACAATAAACATGCTAAGAAAAAAGTTAGGGAGACAAGAACACCAAAATAGCCACAAATACCATATCCTTTGTAATTCTAACCAAGCAAGTGAAAGTTCTGTATGACGAGAACTTAAAGATTCTAAAGAAATAAACAGATGGCAAGATCTCCTATTATCATAGATTATGACAAATAACATACTGAAAAATGGCCTTCTTACCAAAAGCTTATTGGGTACAATTTATTTACTCTTCAAAAATAACTAATATGATTAAGAGTTTGTAAATAATTGAAGTATTTAGTTTAAATAATAGGGAATTTTTTCTTACTAATTTAATTACATATAAAAATCTCTAAATGAATAGTGAATTATATAAACCATGACAGTTTTCTTCTAATATACTCATAGAATAATACTTATCCTTTAATTTTTATTTCTTAAATATTAGTAAATTGATAAATAAAAAAAAATATAAAAAGAAATTTTAGTGATTAAGTAAAATCCTAAACCACTGTGATGTTTAATTTACGTGTAATCTTGGCTAAGCCACTACACCTATATACATGTGTAATTTTCAATATCATTAGAAAATTATTTTAGGATTAAATTTGAAATAGTAGAATTTGAAGTAACAAATGATGTTTCTGTAATATGAAATTAATTTTCCAATCACTTTCAGGCCTCCAAAGACAAAGTCAAACATGAGGAGTCTATGGTAATGAAGGAATTCAACTGGAGCCTGTACTTAGAACTCACCTATAGCACCTGCAACATCCATTCTTACCTAGTTATCTAAACTACTTCCATACCTGCTGAATTCTTAGCAGCAGACTCTATATACATTTAACAATTACACAATAGACAGAGGAGATAGTAGAGAAGGGAAAAGGGGGAGCAGACAATAAATCAAAAAGAAAGAAGGGTAGTGGGTCAGAGGGATGGAAAGAAAAGATAGCCAAAATTTTGTCTTCTCTCAGAAGTCCTGAATGAAATTAGTATCATATATATAATGTATTTGGAAATCAAGAGATTTCAAGGATGTTTGAAAGGTGTAATGATAAACTGAATTGAGGGCCAAGCCATAATAACAAATCCAAAAAATTAGAGTAGAATGATGCAATGGGCATGGGTAATTGACATGAAGCAAGAAAAAAAAACTTGGATCCTAAACTCCCTCGTGCAAATTTTCATATTTTATCATGACAGGAAAAAGAAAATCATAGACAAGTCTCATGACCCACAGTTACAAGTTGGGAATATTCTTCAATCTTACTCAAAATCATGTTAGAATGAAATATTAATAGACTAGAAATATAAGAATATTGATTGTTAACTAATTGTTGATACTATAGCGTCATATAGTATGTCTACATTTACATCAGGACAGACAGACTATATAGTGGGAACAATACTAAGTACATATACAACTAATAGCAAATCTTGAATTCACTTATTCAAAATGAGACAAGAATATTGGAAGTGTTTTAAACTAAAAATAGTTAATCACACTTGTAGTCAATATGCTATGATTGTGCTTTAAATATAATACTTTATTTTATGTGGAAAGAATTAAATTTTAAAAGGTACAAGCCAAAAGATACATTTGATACTATGATTAGTTTAGCATTATTTAATCTAATATATGAGTAATAGCTATAATCATAGAATACTATTTCATGAAATAATAAGCTAAAATTGTCAAACTTTAAAGCTTACTATAAAATCCTATGTGGTCTTCCAAATTTATTAATCTCCCTTGAGATTCTTTGTTAGTCCAGAAACTGGATCAATATCTTTTCTCTATGCCTAAAAACACTACAACAAAGAGAACCAACTAGATATGTCTCTGTGATATTTCTGAAGGTAAATATTTGAGCTTCTGAAGTCAAATTTAACTTGTGGAAAGGAGACTTTTCAGCATGTACTAAACTTTATTCTGAAAGAATAGAATAGGCACTATCAAAATAGGCTTGTAAATACTTTTGCAGTAATGTTTATATAATTTTGTGCCTATGTGTGTCTCTGTGCAAATTTGTGTGTACATGCACATTCTGTGAATAGGACAGAAATCAGCCATGGGTATCATTCTTCAGAATTTTGCTTTTAAGATAGAGTTTCTTACAGGCCTAGAGCTAGTTTGGTGGATAGATTGATTGATCAGAAGTGGAAGATGTCTACACTATAATGAACTTCTAGAAGGACAAAAGTAGAGCCTAGACTACCCCATAGATCAAACACTGGTTTATGACTTCCAGTTCTGAATTGGGCAAGAGATTTGCAGTGACCTCTTTCTAATTTCCCAAATTATTTTAAGTTAAACTTGAGTAATCAATATCCTATTGCACTATCTTGTTGATTCATAATTAATTGATTAAAAAGAATCTTATGATCAATGTAAACAGATGTAGAAAAGTTCATTATATTGTTACTACTGTTTTTTTCCCTCTCTACTTCAGCAGTACTCAGTCAAGAATGATTAACAAAAACAGAATCATGAGTCAACATGGACACCACTAAATTTATAATCTTTTTTTAAAATTTTTTATTGGATATTTTATTTATTTACACTTCAAGATGTCATCCTCTTTTCCATTTACCCTACCTAGAACCCACCTATCCCATTCCCACTCCTCCTTTTTGCTTTTATAACATTTTAATTACATGCAAGTATTAAGGTCAGTTGTATGTTGTGGAACTACAAATACAATAGATGCAGATAGTCAAGGAACAAGCAAGAAAAAAAACACATGTAGTAAAAAAACAAGCAAGGCAATAAACAAAATTCCATGAACACTCTTGTGATCATTGTTTCTAAGGGCTTATCAGGATGAATAAAATATCTGAGCCTACTTCCCTGTCCTAGCACAAAGTCATTTCCATGTCTGAAGCCTAATTCCTTGTTCTAAACTAAAATTTAGATTTCTGTCTGAAATTACTTCTTTGTTCTAATCTAATATTTAGATTCCTGCCTGAAATCACTTTTTTTGTCCTAGCCTAAGATTTAGATTCCTGACTGAAATTATTTCTTTGTTCTAGCCTACTGTCAGATTCCTGCCTGAAGCCTACTTCCTTGTCCTTGGCCAATTTCATATTCCTATCAAGCTCCCCATTTTCTCGTTGTTGGCCCCTGTAAGATTCTTGCCAAGCAGCCCCAAAGGCTCTCTACTTCTCCTTCTTTTTTATTTCCTTAACAAAACTGAGCCTGTCTTAGGTTGTTCTGACAAGAATGCCTTCCTTACCCATCATGGAATATGCATTATCAAAAGCAATGCATTTCTGTCTTAGGTTGGTAAGGCTCTGTGTGGTATCTTGCTCATCCTTGGCTTGCCATCCTGTTAATTTAATAACTCTGTCTGGGGGTCTATTTTCAGGTTCAAGCCATGTACTTTGGCTGACAACATGTTGATATTGTTAAAGACAAGCTTTAACCCAATGGGAAGAAATAAAAGTATTACCAAGACAAAAAAGGCTTGCATTATCAAGCTATATGTGCCATTCTTGATGCTTGAACAAAATAGAAATATTGACCACAGGTCATGGGTATGTTTACAAGCAGTTTCTACCACATCAATGCTCAGCAGAGCAGCATTCTTGAAATTCATAAGCTCACTAAGTAAATTTAAAACATTCAGAGAGGTGTTAGAATTTTGCAAAGTACTCTTTTCAAGAATCTTTAAACTTTTTTGCTAATTTTAATGACTATCACTGTAAATTTTAGAACTAACATAAATCCAATGGTATTTGTCATGACACTTGAGATGTTTCCTTACTCTTAAATTCTGAATCTCTTTCCAATAATTTGAATAGGTTAAAGAGCATCAATCCATTCTTCCAAATGCC
The DNA here is from genome assembly GCA_030674055.1 of Rhabdomys pumilio. Taxonomy (NCBI): domain Eukaryota; kingdom Metazoa; phylum Chordata; class Mammalia; order Rodentia; family Muridae; genus Rhabdomys; species Rhabdomys pumilio. The sequence goes on along the minus strand of JANHMN010000004.1, from coordinate 99,612,316 downwards.
CAAGTCCTCCTGTATATTCAACACATTAGTAGTATTTTTTGCTAAATGACTAGCAAAAGTAGCTGTCTGCCAGGACAAAGAATGATGCTACCCTGTGAGCTTGCTGAGTGCCCTGGCAATGGTGATTGGGAAGGTGTATTGGACATATGCTCCCGACACACCATTCCTTACCTATACCCCTGATGGGACAAGCTGCCTTGCCTCAAGTTTTTAGACCTTGTGGAACAGAGAATCAAAATGAGAAGTTATAATGAGACTTGTACTGTTCTTAAGTGTGACCAGTTATTTGGACCCAGTCATGAACTGGTCTAGAAATCAATCCAATATTGGAAATAACAGTCTTCATTTTGAAGCCTGGTTCTGGACATTTTCAGAGACATAATTAGAAGTTAGCTGCAGTTCTCTATGATGTTATGTTAGCAAGAGATAAACTTGGGACAGGATCTGGATTTCAAACAGGTGTTAGTACATGTCTTATGGCTCTTTTAATTGTCAAGTTAAAATTACTTTTGTTTCTTCTATAGTATTTAATGTAAGTTGCATTGATTGTATACCTTCTAATTGTGTTAGTGATTTGAAATCTGGCATGTCAGTTATGGAGGTCTATCTCTATCAACCAACTTTTTATTTTAGTGCCCTGGGATTCACAGAACCTTGGTATTCTAAAAATAGCTTGCAAGTATGGGAAGAAATTAGGCAGGCTTTAAGCAGAAGTAAGAGGGTAGTGGGGTTGATTATTGCTGGTATAACAGCTTTAATTACATTAATTGCCAGCACTGACTTTAGATCTGGACAATTTAGAAAGAAAGAAGTCCTGCCCTCCTCTGATTATTGCCTAAATGTCATATTTGTTGAAAAGGAATGATTTTTATTTCTCAGTTACCTTGAAATAACTAAATGAAAAAGTCATTTTTCCTCTATATGTTTTTAGCAGTCAGAAAAATATTTGAAACAGAGGCATTATAAAAATAGCATCAATAAAATTTTATTTAATCATTTTCCCAAATGCATTTATCATTTATTCACTGCAGAAAAGTGTAAAGAAAATCATTTGGCTGTCTCATCAACTATAGAATGTTGCTACTATATATCTGAACAAGAAAATTACAGAATGGCAATGTATTTGTGGGTATTAAATAATTTTGAATAGTTGTCAATAGTTTGTTTCTTATACTTGCTACAAATTACAAAACCTAATTTTGGTGTTTTATTGATTTTGAAATTTTAATTCAGTGTGCTACACTCAGGAATCATATAAAACAAATTTAAAATCATCCAATGTTATACATAGCTACTCAGAACATCTAAAAGAAACTTATTTTAAGTAATACCATTTTGATTTCAGGCTCCATGAGTGTTGATGTTTGTGGTGAGCTTTAAAAGCTTCTTTGTATAATAATATACATGTTTTCATGTTCCTCCTTTGAGGAATGTCCTCTCAACCAAGATTAATGACTCTATGAAAATCAGAGACAACATGAATTAGGGAGGTGAAGGTATGGCCTATGTCTCAGCAAAATAATAAACACTGAGACTTTTAGGACAGCCTTTAAAGTTGTAGAAAGGTACTATGAAAACATGAGTTCAAATATATGTAATTTCTCTACTATTCAAAATACAAGGATGTAATAAGAATTATATGAGAGGCTTTAGGAACCTGAATGAACAGAAGCATCTGTACTATGAGCCAGTTTGTCAAAAAAATGCAAAGCAGACAGATACGAATGCAGGCAGATGCCCGAGTTCATGTTTAGCCTAGGACAAGGCTAAATTATGCCCAGTTGTGCTAGAAATTGTAATCTCAGGACCAGATCCCACCCAGCTATCTTATTGTCTTTGCTTACAAAGACAGGCAGATCTCTAAATTCATTTGTAATGTTTTTAAAGCATGTGTTTGCTGTCTCTTTTTAAAAATCAAAAAGCTGGGGTCATGAAATGCTGTTTCATGAAATAATCCAAAGGGAACCTGAAGTAAATGACTGAATTGATACATAAATAAATACTAGGCTTTTGATCTGCAAGAGATGAACTATCCAGAGAGTTTTTAAAATTGTAAGAGAGAGAGAGAGAGAGAGAGAAAGAGAGAGAGCTGTCTCAGGAGAAAGATGTCCAAAAAGCTGTCTTGAGCAGAATACAGACCATCAGCTTGGTCATATAATTTGACTTTAAGTCATTCTATTCTATTTGCTGCTCTTAAACACCCCTCCCTCAGAAACTGTCACCAAGCTTAGACTGATCCTTATCAAACTTAACTGGTGAAAACTCCCTTGCTTAAATCTTGATGTCAAAATATGTTTGGACAGTGCTAAAACTACCCTACTACCCCTTGCTTTGTGTTCTCATCCTTTAAATATGCTGTGCAATTTCTCTTTATGGTTGTAGCTCAGCTCCCAAGTATGTTCTGTGCCCATAATTAATGAGTAGTGGCTTGATTACAATACATTTTGTCATCTGCATTGACTTGCTATTTGAGCTATAATCCACTTATTTTGGATTTATGTGGACTCCACAACAGTTTCTGCTATTTTCTTTAATTATTATAAGATGATAAAGAATAGATTATTTGGAATTTTCTGAGTTGTTGGATGAGAATTAGTTATTTTCTATTTTTAAATTTATTTACCCAAAATAGAGGATGAATGTTGAAGCAGATATGTATTTGTGGATAGTGAGTTAGCATCCATTATGTGGAAAAAATTAAACATCTCCCTGGATGAAAGACTTAGAACTTGAAAATTGGATTACAGTTTCTCTGAAATGTAATCTCCATTTTTTGAAGCTGGTTCATTAGGACATACATGAGATATTAAAGGGAGTAAAACAACAGGATAGTATAAGAAATGGTGTATGCAGAAAATGAAGCCACAGGATGTTCTATGAGAAGTTAAAAAAAATCTACTCTGGGCGGAAGCTACTTAAGCTTAGAAGTAACCAGTGTAAAATAATGCACTAAGTAGTATCTGTAGCCAACCAGATTTGCTAGGCCCCATTCTCTCTGAGCATGTATAAGCAGTAAGGACTCCTGATAGCACACTTAGCCATCTGAGCTTCCTGGAAGAAATAGGGACCACATAGAATGATTGTAATAAGGAGAGACCAGTCAGACTTTCTGGTCTCAGACCAATCATCTGGTTGTTCAGACCAACTCTACAACCTATTAAAGGACCTGCAGTTTGTACAGTGTGCTTTAGGTTTCCAGGGTTCCAACTGTTGTGCATGCTGTGATGGGCATTAGTGACATAGCTGTCTATGAGTTTTTCATGTTCCTATAAGAAACTCCTCACATATATTTCTTAATTGTCTCTAATAAAACTAATTGGTACACCAAGGAAACTTTTATGGTATCCTAATTATGGTCATAGATCTTTGTTCATATGTACCCGGGAATGATGCTATGCAACAGCAAATGGATTACAGAATGTGTTTATGAAATATATGTTAATAGATTAATAATAAAATAATTATGATAAAAAGACATTGACATATGATCTCCAAGCACATGTATGTGTCAAGTAGCAAAATTGTACTCTGCAACAGGTCAATACTTCTTGCCAGTCTTTTGTTCAGGGCATTGTTTAACTTCTCCCATGTAATTATCCTCAAATACATATCTGCTACTTCTTTGTTACTTTTGTATTTACTGTGCTTTTTTAAATTTCGGGAAATTTAGCTTTTGATTAGTAAATTAGGGAGACATGATTTAGAACTTGAGGAGAGATATACAAAGGGTGGATGATAAAGAAAATTCATACCATTAAAAGTGGTAGAAGTGGAAAACTCAGAGTGATTAGCATATCTTCAACTGTTACTTGTACATTATGATGAATGCATTTAAAATTTGATTTCTGTTTAAAATTTTATACAATAATGTTATAACACATGCATCAAAAGTAAAATATACATCATAAATATATTCATAAGTTATGTTTCAGTTTAAATAACCATCCATAAATGCAGCTTAAACAACTATCCATAAATGCAGCAAAATAATTTTAAGTATAAAAAGTATGTTGTTCTTTATAAACAACTCCAAAGTGTAAAATACATTGGCAGAAAAATACTCAGGTGAGGAATGACAGCATTAGTATATTCTTTCAAACTCTGTTCATTTAATATTCACACTACTATTGATCCACGGCTTTATTTATTAGATTAATTTTACTTCATGTTTATGAGCATTTGCCTACATGTGTGTGCGTGTGTGTGTGTGTGTGTGTGTGTGTGTGTGTAATCTGAATGTAGTGTTCACAAAAGACAGGAGAGCTCATTGGATCTCCTAGAACTGAGGGTATAGCTTGTTGTGACCCACCAAATTATTGCTGGTAACAGAAGCCAGGCCACTAAAGAGCAACAAGTATTCTTAAGCCCATCTGTCAAGGCCACTCAAATACTTCATCATTTATGAACTGGTTTTTTTCTTCTGTTATGAGTTATCTACAGAAGTGTAGCACTGTGTATCAATGTTGTTTATCCATTTATCACAATCTGTCCTAGCTGCAAATTGTGGTAATAATGATGCAGAACTTGTAGGTTTAGCCAAGCAATGTATGGTTTAACTTGAGGCCCAGACCTTAAGAGGGAGCATACGCTCTACATTGCCTGAATTGTTAGGAAACAGAGCATAGATAGGTCTGAGACCAAGTGTAGAACCAAACATGAGTGGAAAACAAATAAACAAAAAACCAAAACAAAAAATTAAAAGGGATTCCTAGGAATATTTTGCTATAGTCGTAGATGTCTGCCTTGTCCACTCATCATCAGAGAAACTTCCTCTGGCAACAAATGGGAGTGGATGCAGAGACCCACTTTATGCTTTTCCATTTAGAAAAATAAATACATATGTCTTAAAGACATTTAAGTATAAAAAGTTAACAACATTAACTCATATAACCTAGTAATTGTAATCATATCTCAGTAATGTTACTGTAAAACACAATTAGAATGAGCACTGTTCAACTAATTTTTATTCATTTCTTCTTTACTATAGGTTAATTTGTCACTAAAATTTAACTGTTCCTGTGTCTTCACAGTTTACATGAAATAATTATTCTATTGTTTTAATGACATGTTGTATCAGTAGGGGTCTGGTTCTTGATGTTCATTCATTTCAAAGCACAGAACGTGGTATAGCCATTTGTTTCTCTAACCTCTAATTTATTGACCCATAAAGGTGTGTAATGAGTATATTGAATAAAAATAGATAAATGACTCTTATATACATCCAGAAGTTATTATTATATATTATTTTGGTGCCTGTCTTAGAAATTGGTTAATACCTCATAAAGAATATGTCACCAACCAGACAAATTGCTATTTGATGAGGGGCCAACATATCAGTATTTCTCTGTGTGTGGTATTATTTACATTTATTTCATTGAAAGCTGTTTTCCATTTATATTAAAATACAAATATTGAGGGTGAAGTCTCTGATTGCACAGGGGTGAGGATTGTGACCTCATTTCATAGAGAAAGAGACAGATTAGAAAGAAATTAAACAAGAAATATATGCCCACAAACACAAAATGAAGCAGTGTATTGAAAAAGTTGTAATTAAAGATGAGAAGAATAAAGTAACAGAACACAAACACAGTTGAAAGGCCTAATATTTCCTCATATAATGTCACATTACTTAACAAGAAGCTAAAATATGTAAAAATCTGAAAAAAATTTTTTCACTCCACTCTCACTTCTCTTATCTATTATTTAAACTACTGTCATGAAAATCTTATTAGAAAATTCTTGTACATAAGATACCTAGCTATCTTTAAGAATTTATACAGAAACAAAACATCCTATCTTTTAATAAACTAGAAAAGTCAAAGAAAACAAAGGCAGTTATTTGCCCTACTTAAATTAAATATTAAAATTTAATGGTGTTATTGTTCTAAATACACATTTTAAATTTCTATTTACCAAAAATGTATGTTCTTTAATTGCAAATAGTGAATTTTCCTTGTTCCATTTTTGTACATTATTATCAGTCACTTCATTGATTTATTTTTAATAATCCTTTTGTTTATTCCACCCTCACATAATAGAATTATTAGTATAACGGTATGGGTTATTCTCACATTTTAACTGAAAAAAATAAAAGGTAAAATTACTACTAAAATTTTTCTCAAGTCAAGTCAAGAATTATTGGTTTTGCTCCTTTGATAATGTTTACTTAAGTATAGCTAGCTGTATATAACATTTATACACAATGTTTTCAAAATAAAATTTCAAGTTAGTACATTTTCTTTATTATAAAAAATATACAGTATAGAAAAAATAAGAATCATATAAGTTGATTATTCATTTACATATGATACACATTTTAAGTGATTAGCCCTTTATTGTACAGATATCTGTTTGAGTAGTCTCTTTATCTTTCTGTATTTACATTTATCACAAGCTGTGAAATTTTCTACATTTTATATAACATTTCTTATAAGGTGGTAATACATGAGAATTATTATTTTGGAAATATTTTGAGATATAATATGGTCATTACTGAAGTCTTGAAGGCTTTTTATCATAAATGCATATTGAAATTTGTCAAATTTTGTTTTGTATCTATCAAAATGATTATGTGAATTATATCCTTAAGTTTATATAATCTGGTAAATTGGTGATTTTGTATAAGTAGAAAAAGCCTTCATCCCTTGATAAAGTTCAGTCAGTCACAATGTGTGGTTCTCTTAGTTTTTATATACATTCAGTTAGTGGGGCTTTATTGAGAGTTTTTCGTGTATATTGTGTGATTAGTTGGCAATTTTTTGTTTTGCTTTGTGTCTATTTTGTTATCAATATGAGGGTGACTTCAAAAGATAATTTTATTAGTGTTACCTTCCTTTCTATTTTCTAGAAACGCATTTAGTATAACAGAATGAGACTAGAATTACCACCCTCCTTACTACTATTCAATAGTGTTCAAAAATTTACATAAAGAAGTAGGACAGTAAAAAGATATCAAAATAGTAAAAGAATAATGCAAATTATTTTTATTCTCAGATGTCATATTGCTGCACTTAAAATTCTCTACAGATTGTACCAGCAAACTCTCAGATTCAATAAATATATACAATGAAGTTGTTGGATATAAAATCTATAAAAATCAATATACAAAATCAATAACTTTTATAAGTGTATATGTTAAAAAAGAGATTAGGAGAAATATAAAGAGCTCTTCCAAAATTATAAAGTGTCTAGAAATGAAGATAACTAGGAAAATTAAAGTTATATATTAATAATTTTATGTTATTACAAAAAAAATGTATTAAGCAAAACGCTGTGCCTGGACTGAGTTAATATATTAACAATGGCTCTATTAGTAAAATTAATCGCCATTTTCAACATAACCCTTATAAAATTCCAATTACATTCTTCACTGAAGTAAATAAATTAATTAATACCATATGGAAACAAAAAAATCTGCTAATAACTCTACCAGTCCTTTACAAGTATATCATATAATTCAATTCCAAATTATACTACAGACCTATAGTGAAAAACCCAGCATGACACCACCACAAAAACAGACATATAGATTAATGGAGCAGTAGTGAGGACCAGGAAATAAGCTGAAATGCTAATAACACCTACATTTTAACAAAAGTGTAAAAAATATACACTGAAAAAGATAAAATTTTAGCAAAATCTTGCTGAAGAACTGTATAAGAATGAAACTCAATTAATAGTGTTTACCATGGACACACACAAACAATTCACTCTGGTTCAAATAAGTTGATTTTAAACTTGAAAACTGAAACTGCTAAAGGAAAAGCACAAGTTCAATATTTGTATACAGTTTGGGGTATTTTATAGAGGGTGCTAATAACATAACACAACACAACACAACACAACACAACACAACACAGCACAACACAACACAACATAACATAACATAGGATGTAATAGATCCAAGAATTATCATATGAGATTTCATAATGTTAAAGTGTTACAACACCCCAAAGTAAACGACTAGTAGACTGACAAATTACATAATAGGATTCCAAAAATTGATGGCTACACTTCTGTCAGTAGTTAATAAACAGAATGTGTAAGGAATTTCAAAATTATATACAATATACAAACAACCTCATACTATAAAAGGGCTAGTTTAATTTGGTCATAAAGAATAGTTATGCATATAGAATTTTCTAGTTTAAAATTCTATGTTATATCTCTTTAAGTTGAATTACTTTTACAGGCCAGAATTCATTTTCTCTTATAGTTAAAGTATTAAAAGGTAAAAATATAATATATGTTGTTTACATTATATATTTGATATCTACATATCAAACGTAACATATTATATATATCATATGTATACATACAGCACATATTCATGCACACATGTATACACAGAGAAAGCATGCTGAGTAAACGAGGCCCTCTGTAAAGTAGAGTGGGGACTCAAAAAGTCAAAATCCTGTTTTCTTCTCAGGATTTTTCTCCGAGCTCTGGCTTTTATTATTTCTATACAGTTTTTCTCTCTTAGTCTATAGTTGATCAGTTTGAAGAAAAACAGGCTGACTTATTGACATACTATTAGTATGTAACCTGTACTGTCCTGATCTGGCTTTGAAACTGTTGAGCCAGTCTATGCTGCTGATGGGAGACAAAGGCTTTAGAAAACCTTCATTTTAAGCTGTTAGGTTTCTATATCATGTCAAGAGGGTGAGGAAGAAGTCAGCTAGTACCCTTATTAACTAGCATGTCCCTTCTCCCTATCTGTTTGCCTACCAATGAGTCTGTCTAACTCTTGATCTCTCATCTCCCCAGCCAATCTCCCAAGAAGTCACCCTAATTGCTTTTAGGGGTTTAGAGTCATAAACAATTCTTATTTGCTTCTATCTGACAAAGGCTCCATGATGGAGGGACAGCAATCAAGGTGCCTTAGGAGGGTCTATTTAAGACGCTATGATAAAACTGAATCTAGTGGTTCTAAAACTGTAGGTTGCTACCCTTTCATAGGGATCAACTAAAAGCATTGGAAAATATAGATATTTATATTACATTTAATAACAGTAGCACCATTGGTTATGAATTAGCCATAAAAATAATTTTATTTTTTATTTTCTGAGATCATCACATGAGGAGCTCTTTTAAAGGCTTGCAGCATTAGGAACATTGAGGACTACTGGTGATGAGGATGATTCAGAACATGAGAGCCATTTGGTCATCATACACATCTGCTAGTTTGTCATATAAGGAAAGTAGCATCTATGGAATATACAAAGCAAGGTTGTTAGTGCTGTAACTTCTAATGAGAGTGCAGTTAGAAAAAAAATATCTGGGACATCGCTGCTCTTTTAACATGAATAGAACATGCAAGAAAAACATCCCATGAATCCTCAGCAGGCTTTCTCATAAGCTTCTAAAGACTGATGTTCTATCTCATCAAAGCCTCTTTTGGGCATGTATGTAAAAAAGTAGTAATCATCATATGAATTTTTAAATGGTTTTATGTAGGTTTTCAGTTACAGGTGTAACAGTGAACATAATTCTCATGTCACAATTTCTGTAGTTCATCTTATTTTTATCATGTTTATTTGTACATCTTGGTAGAGTTTTGAGTGATATTTAGTATATACATGGCCACACAACAGAGAATGAAGTAATAGGTTGATGGCCTCAAATTGTCTCTCTAGATGTTTTCAAGTTTCATAAAAGATGCCATTTTTTATTATTATTATAACTGGTATCTTTATATTTTGAAATATTTATTTATTTCATAAGTTGATTTTATTTTATAACCATTTTATATATATATATATATATATATATATATATATATATTTGATAAGAGACATATTCCCACAATTTTATACTATACTTAAAATAACTCCTCCTTGTAATATAATAGCAACTTAAATAAAAGAAATTATTTTCTGAATATTAAGACCATTCAATAAACTATTTTGAATATTTCATGAATCATATCTACATATACCAAATGATGTTTAAAGCATGTGCTATAACTTTAAGAGAATAGATAAGGCTAAGATAGTTGTTATGAAAAAGCTGTGATTGAGTCCAAGAACTGACTATAAAGTCAAGTGTCCGGAGAGCAAGGCTCTGATCAGTAAAGAGAATTCTAACTGTGCTTCAGCAATTGAGTTTTGTTTCTGCTGTAAACAGAACACAGACTTTCAAAGAGAATAAGGAAGTGAAAAGGGGCCTGAGGCTTGAGACAGTGGAAGCACCTTGTATGAAACAAAGTTATATCCTGTAAAAACAGCTTTGACCACCTTCTACTTGGCTCTGCTTTGATTTCTTCTGTGATATGGTTTGTTTAGGGAAATCCAGCCTAAAGGCATTCTGACATAAGGCCCTGGAAGTCTTTGCTCTCTCCCAAGGGGTCATCACTTTCTGAGTCACGTTGCTTTCCCTTTGCACTGAGTATAGAGTTAGTAGGATAAGGTTCATAGCAGAATGTGAAAGTGAACAGGACAAGGATGTCAACATCCTTAGCTATCAAATATATTCTTGTCCTCAGAGTATAAGACTCTATAATTTATGTAACTTCTGCTTTGATTTATACTTTGCTGTTTAGAAAATATGTGGAAAATTTTTTCCAAGGAATTATATGGAATTATATTATATTAAAATAATAAGAATAAGAATAATGTGTAGGGAAAGACCAACATGGGAAAAACAGACAGGTTTCTGTCTCAGACCCCTTCCTAGATAAACAAATATTTTAAAGGACAATATTTTAAAAAGCTCCAATATTTTTTACTAGTTCAATTATGCTTTTTGTTAATTTGGTTGAAGCCTTGAAGACTGCATTTCTTTTTAAATGTCTTTTGATTATGTGTGTGTGTGTGTGTGTGTGTGTGTGTGTGTGTGTGTGTGTGTGTGTGTGTTTGCATGTGTGGGTTATAATGTAATGTAGTGTATATGTGTTCTTGTGTAAGTATTTGAGAGTGTGGTTATGAAGGCAAAAATTTGACTTCAGATATATTCTTAAGTTCTACTTTGTTTCTTTGTTTGTTTGTTTGCATTTTTTTCAAAATATATTCTCTTAATGAGCTCAGAGTTCACACCTTAGCTACAGTGGATTATCCAGTGAGGATCAATTTATCTTTACTTCCCTAGTGTTAGTGTTTTAGGCTCATGTTACCATACAAAGCTTTTATGTGTGTGCTGGGCATCTGAATTTGTGTTCTCATTCTTATATGGCTGACACTTATTGACTGACCTACCATGCCAATTCAAAGGCTATTAATATAATTGGAAATACTTACTCGAGACCATATATATTTTATATTTATGACAGAAAATCCCCATCCAACTCTTTCTGAACTTGTATCATATAGCGGTCATAAAGTATCAAAGCCACTGACCAATGATTTCTGAAATGGGCAAATTGTTTAATTAGTCTTATAATTTGGAATTAATATCAGCATTGGAGCTCCGTAAAAGTAATTGATGATATCTCAGTAGAGTACATTTTTGACCCCAGTATACAAGGAACACAGAATTAGTCTGGTTCCTGATAGAAGCTTTGAGCAACTCCATGGTAAATAAAGTATGAGACATCTTAGGAAAAAGTCATTAATTTTGGCCAACTGCCTGAATTATAGCCAAACTTATAATTTTATTTCAAGAATGTTTCTATTAATTCTTCAAGAAATTCATACTATAAATTACGATCAAATTCACAAACTCCATTCACAATCTCCTATAAGATTAATTCCCAGCTTATACTTACAACTTCATGTACCTCCTCCTTCTTCTTTTTCCTCCTCCTTCTCCTCTCCCTCCTCATCCTCTTCCTCCTTGTGATCCTCCTTTTCCCCTTCCTCCTTCTTTATTAGTTGCTGACTCTATTCTGAGCTTTGCATTATGTTCTGCATGTGATGCCTTCTGCTTAAACATGGTCAACCCATCGGGAATCACAGTGATGACGGAACTGATTCTGTTTCCTCAAGAAGTAATCTGCTGTTTATAGCTCATTTGTATGGGTTGGAAGCTCATGGACACATCTGTACTCCATGCTATTGTATTGACTGGCTTGATCTTAGGGAAGTATTATGCAAATAACCACAGCTTCTATAAGTTCATATGTAGAATGGTCCTATTATGTCCATAAGATACTGTTTGTTCCAATGCATCACAATTTCTGTCTCTAAAATATTTCTGCCACCACTATTGTTATTGTCCTTGACCCATGGTTAAAAACTATTTTACTGATGTCCCTTACTGGCTGAGACTTATTCTTTGCACATTGACCAGTTATGAGCTTTTGTGCTAACCACTATCTATAGTACAAGAAAATGTCTTAGATTAGGTCTAAAATCTGAACTATTCTTAACTAGAAAGATGTAAATTTAGAGGGAATGTTGATAATATTCCCATGTAGCAGAAAGATAGTAGTATATAAATCAAGAGGACCTGTGAGCTCTTAACGATAGATACTTACCCAGACTTAAAGTACAAGGCCTGACTTTCTTCTCCTGGAGCAAGTTTGAAATCCAATCTGTAAACAGTTAGTTACTCCTATAACATTCCTGCTAATATTGTACTCATGGTCATGACCTTCTGTGTTATTAACTTTTCTAGTCCTGTGATAAATCACAATGATCAAGGCAACTTATAGAAGAAAGAGTTTGTTTTAGCTTACAGTGGCTAAGATTTAACTGCAAATTATATGGCAGAAGATATAGCAGCCAGAAGAAGCTCAGAACTCCTATGCTGTATTTACCTCAAGCACAAAGAAGTACAAACTAGAAAAACCCTTCGAATCCTTAAGCTCTCCAAAGTACCTACAGTTACATTCTCCTTCTAGCATGTCTACACCATGTAAACTCTTCACAAACAGTTCCTCCAACTTGGGAATGCTCAAAGAATTAATGCAAAATATAAAGAGAGAGAAAAACAAAACCAAACAGCTTTACCTTTGATTTTAGAAATGCTAAGAGAAAAGCAGGCATCAGTTGATTATTTAAAGTCTTCAAAACTGGATCCCACAGATGAAAGAAGCATCACGCTGTGGCGTCGAACGAAGAAACTTCAATTTCAGGCTAGATTAAATTAAATGTTGTGTTTTACCAATGTGGGCTTTATGCTCCTGCTAAGTGATGCTTTCACTGGCATCACTGTGAGTACCATCAGCATAGTCATCATCACCATTATCATTATCAGCAGCCAGCAGCAGCAGCAACAGCATGCTATACCTGCAGCTACCTAATCTCCACAGAAAAATGATGTAACAATTTTTTTCTTTAGAATAAAATCTATCAAACACTTTCTGGTTTTTTTTTTTTTGTAAACATTCCACTACTGTACAAGTTATCTATGATAAGCCTGATATGATCTCAAAACCTTGAATCACAGAATTATCTGCTCAGCTTCATAGAATACAGGTCATGCAGTAGGAAATGCTAGAATGTAGGATACATTCTCTCAAGAGAAAGAGAATTATATAGGGTAACTGAGTTTCTTTTTTTTTTTTTTTGGTTTATATTGGATTTTTAAAAATGTTTATCAAAATGTCATTCAAAACCTTGAGACTTAGATGTGTCAAGCCATAAAATTATGGAAACTAAGTAAAAATGAGTATCAGTATATGGAATCCTGTCTACTTTCTTTTCACATGATATGCTCTTAAATTCTATTTAAATTAACTGTGACTATTGAAATTGGCTATATAAAACCAGGCAACTAGAGGAAGTTACTTATATTATAGCATTTCTTTGTCTGTTGATGATGGTCATTAGCAGGAGAAAGAGAAAAAAATTAGCAGGTGAACTCCCCCAAATCAGTTTCCTGAAAGATCAATTTTCTAGAAGTAAAATTGCCCAAAAACAATTTGCTGAAGCACTGATTGAAAAAAAACATGGCCGATGTATAAATTGTACATTGCCTCAGTCAGCTTCTCCTTAAGGGGAAGGCAAAGCAGAGACAATTGGACAAACAGTTTTTAAGTAGATTCCTAAATTTGAGTCCAAGCAGAACTTGGACAATGAAAAGACAGATGCTGCAGCAGTTTAAGGAAACATGTTGAAATGCTTAACTCAGAGAGAGGAAAGACCAGCACACAAGCAGGTATCTGATTGTAACACAAGAGAGAAGGACTGGAAATGGCTTCGTATATGATATCCACGAATAGCAGGTGCTTTCCCACTGGCACCAACAGATTGTGCCAGCATTCTCCACACCACCTGGGCATGGGGCAGTTTCTGACTCAGCATCACCACCAGCCATGTAGTCCAAAGGCATACCTTCAACACTTTCATGAAAGAGCAAAACCACTACAACCTTACATGAATGCGAAGATAAGCATCAAGAACTCCATGGGGTGAGAGACTGACAATCTCCAATAGGAAAGTGGGCACTACCTTCCAGAATGTTCTAGCCCGAGAAATATGTATCAACTTCTAAATCATGGGACTCAGGTGGAAAAAAAATGGAGGCTTCCTGCTGGCCAGCATGATGTTCCAGAAACTCAACAACCAGCATTAAAAATATCAGGCAAACATACTGAAACATACATATACACCTTCCAAAAAAGACTTTTTAGCTAACAATGCTTACTACAAGAACAATATATTAACAGAAAGTCTTGTACCAGACATGACAAATCTCTCTTTTAGGGTTGATAGATTAATCTGAATTGTTTCAAAACAATATAGATAATGTATATAGCCTTTGGCTATTTCTCGGGGTTTGAAGGTAGGTCCCTGTTGATGAAGAAACTAACCATTTATAACACGTCTCAAAATATGCCATATGGATATGATCTGAAAGCCTCCTTCCTGTAGTCTAGCTTCACTAACTCTAGAAAATACAATACAAGCTGACAAGAGAAAGAAGTTGCTAAATAATCCTATCATGGTGCAATACCTATGGACTGGGGCAATTAGCCTCATGGCAAGATGTAGATAAAGCTGCAACTGCAAGCTGTCCAGTTAGGCTTAGTTTTCACTCAGTAGGAAGAAGGTCATGCCTTTTGCAGAAAATGGGGCTGGTGGCATCCTGTAACTTAGAAAAGAATCTCTTATTACCACATTCCTGAATTAGCATATTTTTTTTTACCACATTCTAAGTCTTATCCTTATACCACTGGTAAGTAAGAGCCGCACCATTCCTCATCAAAAAAATGTCTCTTTGCAGCAACAAGACATACCAAAAATAGACCAATAGATCATGGGGATCCCAGCTCCAAGGAATATATCTACATCACTTCCTGCATTATGGCTCAGGGGACATCTCAGGAAGAGGGAGTCGAAAGAGTGTAAGAGTCAGAATAGCAATTTCTTTCTACGAATGACTGTATTAAACAATATTGATGTCAATGGACATGCTAACATAGAAGAAGAATATGTTCACAACCACTAGACTAAGAAAAACAGGTAATTAATGAATTCTGGGAGAAGAATTAACCTTGTCTATGGTTGAGCCCTTATGGTTTCCCAATGCAGAGTGATCAGCCTTGAAACCACATACATAACATTAACAAAAATGTATATGTGTATATATGTGTGTTCATGTACACACACACACACACACACACACACATATATATGTATATACATATCTGTATACATAAAAACATATTTATATACTTGTACATGTGTATATACATATATTTAAAACAAATAATAAACAAAAAGAGGCACTCATCTTAACAGGTTCATAGGAACAGATTAAGGAGTTTCTGGATGATTGAAATTAGGGAAGAGTGAAATAATTCTATTTCAGCTCAAAACATTAAAATCTTGCTGTATTTATAATTGACTTTTCACAAAATCACAAGTCCCAAGCACTTTGAAAAACAGCTTTTTACTTGATAATTCTTTTTGTTCCTTCTAAATTGATACAATTTTATGAAATTTTTGTGCATAACATAAATTTTGAAGTATGAGTGCCTTTTGAAATGACTACTTTAGTTATTTAAAATGTTCATTAAATCAGCACTCTTTTGTGTAGTTAAAATTGTATATCATTCTTTCAGTGTTTTCAGGAAATTCTCATGAAAATCAAACAATAAAGTAGTAATTCTGATGTTCATAAATGCAAATGGTATTAACAAAATGCTTCCAAAACAAGATTAGAGATACAGTTCCAAGATCATCTGCCATAGTCAGGTGGGCCTCATGCAGAGAATGAAGGATGACTCAGCACATGTGGAATTGTGATTACCACTGTAATGTGGAGGTTTATAGGATAAAGGCAAAATTTTGATTATCTTCTCAAATTGATGTCTGATAATGTTAGAGAATGTTTCCTTATTGTTATTAGTACTTGATGGCTGGAGTCAACATGTAGGAGTACTGTACTTGAACTGTCCACTTCTTTATATTTTGGAAGAAAAATGAAAGAATATGTTTGTTTTCTTTATAATGTAATAAGAAATTAAACAAAGAAAAATATAATATTTTGTCCATTTCTGTTTTTCCAACCTATGGAAATTAGGTTAAGTTTTGAAAGACCAATAAATACATTTTGCTTTCATCCCGTGTTGCTGAGTATTAAGAGATCAAACTAAAAATTAAATACTGGTTACACTAACAACTACTTTATTCTTTAGCTTCACTGTCTAGGTTTTAAATTTTTTTCTTCTAATCTGATTACCCACACTTTGATCTCAGAATACATTAAATTACGTTTTTTATGAATTAATAGACTAATTCTATGAAATTATATATACATATATTATCACTTTTTAAATATACAAAACAAAAATATCTTCAATTGCCATGAAAATATGACCTCCATCCTGCCATTTAAAGCATCAAAAATATACTTCTTATTTTCTTAAATTTAATTTGGGTTGAAAGAAAGTCTATCTACTCCTTCAGGGTCCAGGTTGTCTATAGAATTAAATATCTAATTAACAAATCCCAGTGGTGGGTTTGCTACCTGCCTTGATGGTTTTTATGTTCCCAAATGAAAGACACACAGACAATTTTTATATTTTGCTATACCATTATCACCACAATAGCTGAGTCACTGACTAATCTTCATGTGCTTAATCCACCTCCTGCAAATAATTCTGAGGTACTACTTACTAAACTCTGTTCTATCTTAGCTGCTCTGGATCCAGAGGGCTACATGACTGGGCTGCACTCTGGGTCAAGTTCTCCTGCGTTCTTCACATGGTGGCCAGGTCTCTCTGTTCTGCACTCTTCTCAAGCATGGATCTCTCCTCTCCTTCACACTATTTATGCATGGTGAATCTCCTTCTTCCTCCATCTCCTGGTCCTAAGCCTGGGAAGTTCCAAAGGTCCCCTGCCCACACCTCTCTGTTCTCCCAGATATTGGCTGTTGGCATTTTCATTTACCTATCAGAACCAACTGGGGACAGATTCCCAGAAGCTACTTGCAGACACTCATAAGCAGTTTTGGGGACCAAAATTAACATTAGAATCCAAGCAGCATTAAACCAAACTCACTAGAAGTCTCTCCATGTGCTAAAGCTATCTCTGTTTGAGGACTTCACTTTCACTTTAGTAAGCACAGAGACAACAGGAGGCATTTAGTTAAGATGATTTGTAGGGCTTTTGTCATTTATTTATTTATTTATTTATTTACACTCCAGATTTTAGTCCACCCTCCCTGTCCACCCTCCGACTGTTCAACATCACATACCTCCTCCCCACTCCTTGTCTCCACGAGGATGTCTCACCCCATCTCCCATCCCACCCAAACAGAACTCTAAACTCTTTGGGGCCTCTAGTCTCTTGAGGGTTAGGTGTATCTTCTCTGACTGGACTCAGACAGCAGTTCTCTGCTGTATATGTGTTGGGGACCTCATATCAGCTGGTATATGCTGACTGGTTGGTGGTACAATGTTTGAGAGATCTCAGGGGTCCAGGTTAATTGAGACTGCTGGTTCTCCTACAGGGTCACCCTCCTCCTCAGCTTCTTCAAACATTTCCCTAATTCAACCACAGAGGTCAGCAGCTTCTGTCCATTGGTTGGGTGCTAGTATCTAGCTGCATCTGACTCTTTCAGCTGCTTGTTTGGTCTTTCAGAGTACAGTCAGAATAGGTCCTTTTTGTAAGCTCTCTATAGCCTCATTAATAGTGTCAGTCCTTAGGACCTTCCCTTGAGCTAGATCCCACTTTAGGCCAGTCGCTGGACCTTCTTTTCCTCAGGCTCCTCTCCATTTTTATCCCTGCAGTTCTTTCAGACAGAAACAATTCTGGGTCAGAGTTTTGACTGTGGGATGACAAATTCCTTCCTCACTTGATGCCCTGTCTTCCTGATGGAGGTGGGCTCTACGAGTTCCCTCTCCCTACTGTCCGGCATTTTATCTAAGGTCTTTCCTTTTGAGGCCTGAGAGTCTCTTACCACCCAGGTCTCTGATACATTCTGGAGGGTTCCCCCTACCTTCTACCTCTCCAGGTTGCCTGTTTCCGGGCTTCAGTTCTTTTCCTTCACCCAATACCAGATCTCTCCCCACCCCCATTTTCCTGTTCACTTTTTCTTCCAGGTCCCTCCTTCCCTCCCCACTTGTGATTGATTTCTTTTCTCCCCCACATCAAACCGAGGAGTCTTTTTTTTTTAAATTTGAGTACATATGTCTGTGTGAGTTTATGTGCATTAAATGTGCGCAAAGTACCTTTGGAGGCCAAAGAGTCAAATATGCAGAAGTGAAGCCTCCCTTTGGTGTGAGACACAGCATGTGGGTGTTGGGAATGGGATATTGTGTCCTTTGATAGAGAACTAAGTACTCTTAGTTTCTTGTCCATCTCTCCAGCCACTATTTAAGTATCTCAAACAAGAATCCTGTTTTTAATCATTGATTAAAGTAGCCAAATAATAGATGCACACACACACACACACACACACACACACACACACACACACACATATGTACACACACATAAATATAAAGAAAGGTTTATACACTAGTGACAAGATGGAACAATTTTGAGCACTTTTTGTTATACCACTGTACAAAGATGATTAGCCTAATGAATCCCTTAAGGCCTTGGACATATTCAGTCTAGCTGACAATATTTGGTTAAGTAAAAGGCAATAAAGCACTCAATCAGACATAATTATACTCATTTAAATACTCTTCTTTACACAGATGTACACTAAAAATATTTTTCAACAAATGTTGACTCGATAGCAATTTTCACTAATTTCATCAGTTATTCAACTCGGAATCCATTTATGCATCTGCTGTGTCATTATCCAAGTCCATTATAGCATTAGCCTTCACATTTAATCGATCATCACATAAGTGGCAAAGGTGCTAATTACAGAGACTTCCTGCTGCAGCACTGTACTGCTTAAGAAGCACACTCCTTGGGCCTGGCATGGTGGCCCAGTTACCTGCCAAGCATGAGCAGGAACCTGAGTTCCATGCCCAGCACTAGAGAATCACATTCTAATGATGTTTGAACCTTACAAAGAAACTCACAAAAAAAAAATAATTGAGTCAATAGAATAATCAAACTGCTTGTCTTGTTTAACAATAGCTTCTTTCATCTGGGGAAACAATTTAAAATATTTTAAGATGTAATTTTCATTTAAATTGTGATGTTTGATAATCATTTTTTTGTAATCTAAGGAACATAAAAATTTATTAGGTACCATCTATATAACTTAGAATTATTAGGGTCAATATTTCTGAGTTTTTAAAGTATTGCTATATAATGAAGTCATGCTGTTCAGAAAAACAGAAAATGATTTTATGACTTTTACTGATTTATACTTTAATAGAAAAATAATATTTTCATTTTGATTATGATATTTTTAGAGTATCACAACAAAATATGAAACATTAATTCTCATTGCATACTTAGACTCAGCAATAGAGCTATGCAGCCAACACTATGCACGAGGGGATGTCATTCTACAGATGAGAAATTAATATGTATGGGTCAACTTAATTTTTTCCTCTACTCTATTTATTTAAAAAATTCTGATAAGTTCTGATTTATTTAATGCTTCCAGATATAACAAAAAAGCACGTTTTATTATAAATTATATTCTGGAAATATCACTGGTGTGAAATGTCCATTGGCTTGGTATAATACTATATTAGTATAAAAAATGTACCAAAATACTGAATATTTCTTTTTAAAAAAGACAACATTTTAAAGCCATGTAATTAAAATATTTATCAAATATCATGTTTTTTCTTCTATTAAATCATGTTTTAAAAAAATGTTAGTAAACCTAAGTATCTAATAAGTATCTAATTCCAAATAAAGAAAAATCAAGGCTCATTATTCATTTCAGGGAGATAGATATAGATGTAGATATAGATATAGAGATAGAGATAGAGATAGAGATATATAGGTATATAGATAGATAGATAGATAGATTAGATAGATGATAGATAGATGATAGATAGATAAATAAATATTAGATATATAGATTAGATATGTAGATTATGTATAGATTATATAGATAGATAGACAGATAGATAGATAGATTAGATATATAGATTAGATATATAGATTTATGGATATATGAATATATGGATATATAAACATATAGGTATATGGGTATCTGGATATCTGGGTACATGGGTACATGGGTACATGGGTACTTGGGTACATGGGTACATGTGTACATGTGTACATGGGTATATGGGTATATGGGTATATGGGTATATAGATGATATATAGAGATATAGAGATATAGAGATATAGAGATATAGATAGATAGGTAGATAGATAGATAGATAGATAGATAGATAGATAGATAGATGATAGATGAAGTAAACTAACAAACATTCACTAAACTTACCCTTTGAACACGTAGAAGAGTACATGATTAGGTGGTTAATCTTGGTTGTGAACCTGACTGGATTAAGACCTAACTCGAGACTTAGAGAAGCACAAACTTTAATGTGTGCATAATGGATTCTCCAGGGGCTATTGGCAACATCTAAGGAGCATTTGAAAGGATAAGATCTGCACTGAGTGTGGACCCTACTAGGAAGTCAGCCTGGAAAGGTAATAAAACAAAAAAGAATGAGTAGTCAGCCTGACCTCACTCAGAGAGATCTGTCTTCCCTACTGTGGTTTGGTTCTTGCTCATGGAGAAACAATTTTCCTCTATAATACTCTTCTGTCATCATAGTCTTCATCAGCACAGCCTAGAAACAATACATTAATTCAGGAAGAATTAAAGCTGTTGGCATCATAAGTCATATTAAACTTTTTTTCCGAAGTTATTTTAGTTAGTTTTGCCTTGACAAGGAAAACTGACTAACAGAATAATCTTTGGAGAAATGAAATTCAATAGGATGATGTTATTAGTGTTATGAAATCAAGATTAAGACAAAAAGTTCATTTTATTTCCCAATTAGGACACATTGATAACATCAGGCACAATTTAATCACAAAGAACATTGTAAGGAGAGAATTATTTCTTTTGTTTATATGTGTAATATAGATAGATACATACAACTTTGGGATTTGGAAGAGCAAAGGACAGAAGGATGTTTTCAAAAATTATCCAAGTTGGAGTCACCCAGATTTCTGCATCAGTAAACACAGATCTCTATATCATTAAAATGAATAGTTTTATAAAATAAAACAAAACAAACAAGCAAAAGTACCCTCCAGAGTACAGGCAATCAATTTTGACTAATGAGGGTGTATGGGGTTTTGGTGGCCTCTCTAGAACAAATGCTTTTCAGGAGAACTCATAACAGTTAACTTCTATTGCCAACATGGTTGGATTAACATACACAAAGATCATTAATGAAAGTTAACCTCTGGGTATGAGTGAGTTCGCTTCCATGAGCAATGACTGAGTCCTTGCATCGCCTATGAACACAGCATTCTCTGGCCCAGGTTCCTACACAGAATTAAATGGAACAAATAAATCCAAGAAAGCACTAGCTTTCCCTGATTCCTACACAACCATGAGCAAGCAGCCTCCTATGGACACTGACAGGAGTTTGTACTCTGACATGCCTTCCTAGTCATGATTTACTATGCTCTCTGAGGCGTGACTCAAGTAAGCTTTTCTTCCATTTAGTTGCTTTATGTAAGACCCAGGGTCACAGCAATGAGAAAAATAACTGAAAAAGACTCCAAACTCAACAAAAGAGGATATCTATCAATCTTTGCCATGATAGAAAATGTAAGCTTTTATTTTTCTTCTATTTCCCAAAATTTGGTTAAGTGACATCTGCTGACTAAATATAATAGCCAAGAATTCTTGTAAATATCTTTCAGACATATCTCACAAATGAAAAGACAATGTGGAATGGGGAATCTGTGGCCTCTTAATCTTCACTGGCAAGTGACTTAAGGAGGAAGAAAGGAGGTCTAATGTAGGAAGCATGTGAAACAAACATCCCAAAGCAATTCAAACAGCATTTCTGCATTTTACTGCACATTTTGATGTGGCACTATGGGGTCATTGAGAAAGAAAGGGCTTTGTGGAACTCAGTGTTTCCGTAGAAAGTTGCATGTTTTGAAATCTCTCAAGGTTTGCAATGTAGCAGAGTGTTTCAATTCATTAAGAGGCTATCCACTGTCATTATGTTGGGCAACGTGATTTTCCCAGATTATAAGTCCCCTGTCTAGTATAAAGTGCCAGTTACAGGCACATTAGAAAGTCTGCTTTTAAAGGACATTTATTTTGGAACACTAAAAATGTGAAAGTCACTAGAAATTGTCAAATGCACCATTTCAATTTATAGTAAACATAATTATCTACAACTAAAACTATTCTGGTTGAGAAAATTATTATATAAGAAAAACTATTGTGTTTGAGGAAATTCATATGAAGGATGAATCAGCATAAAAACAGTTTTTCTTGAAATGAGATGGAGATTTATATGACCAACAGTCAAATATAATTCCAAATAGACTTCATACATGTGTTTACATATGTGGACATTTATATATCATATATAACATATATTACAAATTTAAAATTAATTAATTTTGAGATAGCTTTGTGTTAAAAAGGGATATATAAATACGATATTCTAGCATTAACTGTTCCTAGTACAAAGTAAACAAACACCCACCTACCACAGAGAGTCAAAGTGTATTTAGTCTCTAACCACATAGCCAAGTAATAATTACATCAAAGTACAACTTGACAAGCCACTTAGTTGGATCTTCTTTCATATTACAGTATAAGGCATTATTACAGGTATCTGGGTTACCCCAGAATAGTTTTACGAACCAAAAAATCTCACCCTGTAATGAAATACCTCACTGAAACTGCATCATGAGTCCTGATTCTAGTTTTTATACATTCCTAAGATCACTTGAAAAGAGGCAGAGATAGAGTGTGTCCTCCGCATTCTACTGGAAACATCAATATTTACAATAAGATTAAAATAGACCTAGGGAGCACTACTTTGTTATAGATAACTAATTGGTTGCACAGTTACCACGCCAAGGTATTCTCTAGCTTGAGATGGTAAAGACATGATTGTTAATACCTGAAAAACCTGTGATTGGTACTTCAGTTTTATATATCACATTTGAACCACCTCTCTCTCTCTCTCTCCCTCTCTCTCTCTCTCTCTCTCTCTCTCTCTTTCTCTCTCTCTCTCTCTCTCTCTCACACACACACACACACACACACACACAGAACCAAATACACATATATACAAATATGTATGTATGTGATATATACATGTTATGGCTAACAGGAAGTAGCATATAAATAAGCTATAAATATAAATAAATAATATAATATAAATATAAATAAATAATAAAGATTATTATAACAAAATTATATTATATGCTGTAGCAATATATAAGCAGCAGAGTATTAATGTTCCATGGAAAATATTTACTTATAGTCCATATTTAATTATGTTTAAATCTGGTTTTTAAAATGTACTGACTTGCTTATCATTTTGTGCTATGAATTGCCAGAAAATATCAAAACCCACTAAATTCTTTGAGGAAATCTTTAAGAATTACTCATCAGAGCAGATTACTTCCACTGGCTATTAATGTATACTGAAGCATGTGTACTTTTGGTCTTTTGCTGTCTTTCAGCGATATCAAAATGACATCTTAAACATAGTTTAGAGGTCAAGAATGATGATGCACAAGAAGTATGAGGTGAGCTATTACTCAGATAGAGAACTTCTAAATAAACTTCCATAGCACCAATCAGTGAATCCTGGGTTGTCTGAGATATCATAGAGTTGTGAGTTGAGCTTCCAGGCTATGGAGAAGTCTATACTAAAGATGGTGCCATGTGTCAATGGCTAAACTTTTCTGTGTAGCCCAAAACAAGACATGTTGTGTCTAAAAGGAGCCAATAAGATAAAATGAGGTGATGCATAAAACCAATGGTTAAATGTTATTAATTAAGTTTAATTCCATATTGACATATCCAGCATGGTTTAACAGAGTATCAAAATAAGCCTAGTCTGAATGAATTGAAGAGAAGGAAATTTTTCCAAGGATGAATCTCCTGTTAGTTTAACCAATCCAAGGAGGCCAGCCCCAAACATATATACATATATTAATATATATAGTATATTAGATATCTAATATATTAAATACATAGATATGAAAGAATGCGTATATTCTTATATTCTTTTATATATATATATATATATATATATATATATATATGAAGGTGTAAGAAGTCATGAATTTGAAAAGGAATAAAGAGGTACAGGAGAAAATTGGAGAAAGAAATGGGGGGTAGAAAAGAAGGGATAGAATGACATAAATACTGTATTTATATATGAAATTCCCAAAAATATAAATTTTAAAATAGTGTCTGCAACCATATTTCATGAAAAATAAGAAGACCTTGGAAGAGGGGATCCTTTTTTTTAAAAAATAATTTTTTATTGGATACTTTATTTACATTTCAGATGCTGTACCCTTTCCCCATTTCCCCTCCCTAGAAAACCCCTATTCCATCCCCCATTCTCCTTTTTGCTTTCATATAATTTTTTAATGTTAATCAAAGGCTTTATAAGTTTGGTAATGCTCAATAACAAGATGCCTGTACAATCAGAAGTATGACCCAATACC
The DNA here is from genome assembly GCA_030674055.1 of Rhabdomys pumilio. Lineage (NCBI taxonomy): Eukaryota > Metazoa > Chordata > Mammalia > Rodentia > Muridae > Rhabdomys > Rhabdomys pumilio. The sequence goes on along the minus strand of JANHMN010000004.1, from coordinate 99,587,375 downwards.
CAACCTAGATATATCAACTATCTTTGACTGGCAGAGACACGAGAATATACACCTCCATGTCCTCTCTCCTCTCTCTCTCTCTCTCTCTCTCTCTCTCTCTCTCTCTCTCTCTCTCTCTCTCGTCACCTAGCTCCTCCTCCACTTATCCTCCTCCTTTCCTTACTCATCTTCTCCCTCTCTTTAATTCTCCCATCTTAGCTCCTCCTACATATCACCCTTCCCGTTAAAATAAAACTTTTCACTCAAAATACAGTTAGAGCATAATTATACCAATTTGTTTTATTAAGGTGCAAAATAGAACCAATACCCAGTCGACCATTTTGTTGGCTAAAGAGAACCTGTATATTCTGCAATATACAGTTCTCAAAACAAATTTTAATATCAAGATAATTTTGTTTGAATTCTGGAATCTAGTCTTCTGGCAGCCTGCCTCTGTCATGTCTAATCCATATATTTCTGGGAGTTTCTATAAGGGTGTGCTCCCACCATCCTTTCATTCCCTCCTTCCTATTCTCGAATTCCCTAACACTAGGAAATCTAAACTTTCAGGCACCAAGGTTCTCCACTTCCACTGATGCCTAACTCCTTACCCATTCCCCCTCCTCTAATTACTATGAGGGTGTGCTCCCAACATCCTCCCATTCCTGCCTCCCTGCTCTAGAAATTCACCAACACTAGGGAATCCAAACTTTCAGGCACCAAGGCCCTTCACTTCCAATGATGCCTGGCAAGGCCATCCTCAACTACCTATACAGGTGGAGCCATGAGTCCCTCCCCTTGTGTTCTTGAGCTAGAGATTTTAGAATGGCTACTCCAGCTTGTTTCTTAGGATCATTTGCTCGACAAATTGTTGTCCAGCATTTTACTCTAAGGTAGAGTCTGTGTTTGTCACTGAGGTGGATTTCCTGTATACAGCAAAGTGCTGGGTCCTGTTTATATATCCAGTTTGTTAGCCTATGTCTTTTAATTGGGGAATTGAGTCCATTGATGTTAAGAGATATTAAGGAACAGTGATTGTTGCTTCCTGTTATTTTTGTTATCACAGGTAGAATTATCTTCGTGTGGCTATCTTCTTTTGGATTTGTTGGAAGAGGATTACTTTCTTGCTCTTTCTGGGGTATAATTTTCCTCCTTGTATTGGAGCTTTCCCGCTATTATCCTTTGTAATGTTGGGTTTGTGGAAAGATAATGTGTGAACTTGGTTTTGTTGTGTAATATTTTGTTTTCTCCATTTATGGTAATTGAGAGTTTTGCTAGGTATAGTAGCCTGGGCTGGCATTTGTGTTCTCTTAGGGTTTGTGTGACATCTGTCCAACATCTCCTAGCTTTTATTGTATCTGGTGAGAAGTCTGGTGTAATTATGATAGGTCTGCCTTTATGTGTTACTTGGCCTTTTTCCCTTACTGCATTTAATATTCTTTGTTTTGTGCATTGGTGTTTTGATTATTATGTAATGGGAGGTATTTCTTTTCTGCTCTAGTCTATTTGGAATTCTATAGGCTTCTTGTATGTTTATGGGAATCTTGTTCTATAGATGAAGGAATGTTTCTTTTATAATTTTGTTGAAGATATTTATTGGTAGTTTACATTGGGAATCTTCACTCTCATCTATACATATTATCCTTATGTTTGGTTTTCTCATTGTGTCATAGATTTTCTGGATGTATTGTGTTAAGAACATTTTTGCATTTTGTGTTTTCTTTGACAGTTGTGTTAATATTTTCTATGGTATCTTCTGCACCTGAGATTCTCTCTTCTATCTCTTGTATTCTGTTGGTGATGCTTGTGTCTCTGACTCCTCATTTCTTTCCTAGTTTTTCTATCGTGAGGGTAGTCTCTCTTTGTGATTTCTTGATAGTTTCTACTTCCAGTTTTATGTCCTGGATGGTTTTGTTCAATTCCTTCACTTGTTTGTGTTCTCTTATAATTCTTTAAGGATTTTTTGTGTTTCTTCTTTAAGGGCTTCTACCTGTTTTCCTGTGTTCCCCTCAAATTTTTTGAGAGTGTTATTTATGTCCTTCTTAAAGTCCTCTATCATCATCATCAGAAGTAATTTTAAATCTGAATCTTGCTTTCTTAGTGATATGGGGAATCTAGGACTTTCTGGTGTGCAAGAACTAGGTTCTAATGATGCTAAGTAACCTGGGATGCTGATGCTTATGTTCTTGCACTTGCCTTTCTCCATTTGGATCTTTTTAGTGCTACCTGCCCTGTCTCAGACTGAAGCTTGTCTTTCCTATTATCTTGGTTGTATCAGAACTGTGTGGGGTGGGTGTTACTACTGGGTTTAGAGCTGGGGCCCAAGATCTGCTCAGTGCTCAGGCCCAGACAGGAAGGGTCCAGGAGTGACTTCCTGGGTCCTAGTGGGTCCCAGTTACTCTATGTTTGTGGCTGTTATTGCTGTCTCCTTACCTAAAATACTGCCTTGGTTAGAGCTCATGGAATGTCAGCTTCCTCTGGGTTCTGTGAGATTGGGGGCAGAGCTGGCTCCTGGGATCTGGGAGGGAATTCTTTCAATTACTATAACTGGATGTGGAAGGCCAATAGAATAGGTCTGAGTCTATACAAGTTATTTGTTCAAATACCCATATGATACTACTGAGCCTCATCTGTTATAACACTGTTAGGCTGTCTGTTCAACTTTTCTTGTGGTCTGTATGTACTTAAAAATTAAGATTATTACAACAAAATTCAATATATTAAATCAGTTGAAGAGCCACCATCATATTTGCCAGAGAGTGTTGACTTCTTTAACGTCTTCAGAAACTTTGATGAATTGAAATATTTTTGTAGATTTCACAGTTACCCTTTTAAACATTTCCTGGATGAGTTCATTTTTTAAAGGTTTTATATTTTTAATTGTGTGTGTGTGTGTGTGTGTGTGTGTGTGTGTGTGTGTGTAATGGTAGTACATGTCAGTTCATAGAGGAAAAAAAGAGTGTCAGACTCTCTGGTGCTGAGGGTGCAGGTAGTTTTGAGCCATCACTAATACTAATACTTACAGTAGTTATTATATTTACAATATGTATAGTCACTATATGTGTGGCAAGATGACCACCTGCATATACTAGCTTGTAATTTTGCATAATTTTAACATAAGGCTAATATGTAACTCTTAAACTTATGGAAGATAAGGATCACAATTCAAGAGTTGTGATGACAAATACATGCAAATAACCACTGTTGATTTTCTAATATGTTCTTGTCTCTTGGTTGACATGAAGATTTTAAAACTCGATATTCCAATAACTTGATGTTTTACCCTTGGAAATTTGTAGAAAATGTGAAAATTCATGGATTCTCACTGTTGCATATAAAACTATCCAATATAAAACTGTATTTACATTACACACTTTTAATACTCATGGAATATCACTATTATGAACAGTATCAGTGTTATGTACATGCCACCATCTCCATTCATATATATGAATACATTTAATATGCTAATTAAAATGAATCTATAATTACTCAGATTAAAAAATAAATATCAGGATACTTTGACACCAGTGTGCTTACTATTCATCTAATTTGGCTCGTAATACCTTCAAGAATTAGTAGGGCTTCATGATGCTTAGCCAGAACACTTATATATCAACATTTTCATTCGGGAAAGTTTGTATTCTCTATTTACATTTATGGTAGGAGGTCCACACTCACAAACTATTTCTTATGATAAAATCCTCACTGTTGATGTGTATACTTCCTGCATTAAAATGCTTAGAACTTTGCTAATTTTTCCTCCACATTTTTCGCATTACTGAATGCATGTTAATGAACATGTAATCTTGTTTATTTGCTACTGACTTTTGCATTTATATTTTCTCACTGTAAAGGATTCAAAGTTAATGAATATTACTTTAAAATAAATAAGCTTTAAGAAAGCTATGGATGCATTTTTTTCTGAAAAAAACTGGCAGAAATATTTGGCATTGGCTAGAAAGAGAAGGCTCTTTATTCTGTCTATATGTAGATCACAATGACAGGCAAGAAAGTCACAGAAAAAAAATAACTATAGAGGACCTGGTTTAGATTGTTTTTACTGCTATTTCAGAAAAGTAGGAAACTAGTTGGCAAATAGCATAAGCTCAGAAATAAATTTGTACTATTTATGGAAAACATAGTCCTTATGTTATGAATTACACATAGTCCAAGTGGGATACTGTAATATGTTGGTACTTCATACAACTTATGAGTCATATCTTGCTTTCACTTCACATTACAGGAAATGTTATACTTTAGAGGTAAAATAAGCAGGATTTTTGAAGTTGGAAGAGACTCTGTAAGGGGATATGAAAAACAGAGAGAGGACAAAATTTGGGTGAATATGATCATAATAGTATACTGTATGAAATACTCAAAAGGTTAAAAACATTTATTTTTATTATTTCCCTTTCCCCATTTCCCCTCCCTAGAAAA
>JANHMN010000004.1:99462048-99582556 GCA_030674055.1 Rhabdomys pumilio | reverse complement strand
GTTAAAATAAAACTTTTCACTCAAAATACAGTTAGAGCATAATTATACCAATTTGTTTTATTAAGGTGCAAAATAGAACCAATACCCAGTCGACCATTTTGTTGGCTAAAGAGAACCTGTATATTCTGCAATATACAGTTCTCAAAACAAATTTTAATATCAAGATAATTTTGTTTGAATTCTGGAATCTAGTCTTCTGGCAGCCTGCCTCTGTCATGTCTAATCCATATATTTCTGGGAGTTTCTATAAGGGTGTGCTCCCACCATCCTTTCATTCCCTCCTTCCTATTCTCGAATTCCCTAACACTAGGAAATCTAAACTTTCAGGCACCAAGGTTCTCCACTTCCACTGATGCCTAACTCCTTACCCCATTCCCCCTCCTCTAATTACTATGAGGGTGTGCTCCCAACATCCTCCCATTCCTGCCTCCCTGCTCTAGAAATTCACCAACACTAGGGAATCCAAACTTTCAGGCACCAAGGCCCTCCACTTCCAATGATGCCTGGCAAGGCCATCCTCAACTACCTATACAGGTGGAGCCATGAGTCCCTCCCCTTGTGTTCTTGAGCTAGAGATTTTAGAATGGCTACTCCAGCTTGTTTCTTAGGATCATTTGCTCGACAAATTGTTGTCCAGCATTTTACTCTAAGGTAGAGTCTGTGTTTGTCACTGAGGTGGATTTCCTGTATACAGCAAAGTGCTGGGTCCTGTTTATATATCCAGTTTGTTAGCCTATGTCTTTTAATTGGGGAATTGAGTCCATTGATGTTAAGAGATATTAAGGAACAGTGATTGTTGCTTCCTGTTATTTTTGTTATCACAGGTAGAATTATCTTTGTGTGGCTATCTTCTTTTGGATTTGTTGGAAGAGGATAACTTTCTTGCTCTTTCTGGGGTATAATTTTCCTCCTTGTATTGGAGCTTTCCCGCTATTATCCTTTGTAATGTTGGGTTTGTGGAAAGATAATGTGTGAACTTGGTTTTGTTGTGTAATATTTTGTTTTCTCCATTTATGGTAATTGAGAGTTTTGCTAGGTATAGTAGCCTGGGCTGGCATTTGTGTTCTCTTAGGGTTTGTGTGACATCTGTCCAACATCTCCTAGCTTTTATTGTATCTGGTGAGAAGTCTGGTGTAATTATGATAGGTCTGCCTTTATGTGTTACTTGGCCTTTTTCCCTTACTGCATTTAATATTCTTTGTTTTGTGCATTGGTGTTTTGATTATTATGTAATAGGAGGTATTTCTTTTCTGCTCTAGTCTATTTGGAATTCTATAGGCTTCTTGTATGTTTATGGGAATCTTGTTCTATAGATGAAGGAATGTTTCTTTTATAATTTTGTTGAAGATATTTATTGGTAGTTTACATTGGGAATCTTCACTCTCATCTATACATATTATCCTTATGTTTGGTTTTCTCATTGTGTCATAGATTTCCTGGATGTATTGTGTTAAGAACATTTTGCATTTTGTGTTTTCTTTGACAGTTGTGTTAATATTTTCTATGGTATCTTCTGCACCTGAGATTCTCTCTTCTATCTCTTGTATTCTGTTGGTGATGCTTGTGTCTCTGACTCCTCATTTCTTTCCTAGTTTTTCTATCTTGAGGGTAGTCTCTCTTTGTGATTTCTTGATAGTTTCATCTTCCATTTTTATGTCCTGGATGGTTTTGTTCAATTCCTTCACTTGTTTGTGTTCTCTTATAATTCTTTAAGGAATTTTTGTGTTTCTTCTTTAAGGGCTTCTACCTGTTTTCCTGTGTTCCCCTCAAATTTTTTGAGAGTATTATTTATGTCCTTCTTAAAGTCCTCTATCATCATCATCAGAAGTAATTTTAAATCTGAATCTTGATTTCTTAGTGATATGGGGAATCTAGGACTTTCTGGTGTGCAAGAACTAGGTTCTAGTGATGCTAAGTAACCTGGGATGCTGATGCTTATGTTCTTGCACTTGCCTTTCTCCATTTGGATCTTTTTAGTGCTACCTGCCCTGTCTCAGACTGAAGCTTGTCTTTCCTATTATCTTGGTTGTATCAGAACTGTGTTGGGTGGGTGTTACTACTGGGTTTAGAGCTGGGGCCCAAGATCTGCTCAGTGCTCAGGCCCAGACAGGAAGGGTCCAGGAGTGACTTCCTGGGTCCTAGTGGGTCCCAGTTACTCTATGTTTGTGGCTGTTATTGCTGTCTCCTTACCTAAAATACTGCCTTGGTTAGAGCTCATGGAATGTCAGCTTCCTCTGGGTTCTGTGAGATTGGGGGCAGAGCTGGCTCCTGGGATCTGGGAGGGAATTCTTTCAATTACTATAACTGGATGTGGAAGGCCAATAGAATAGGTCTGAGTCTATACAAGTTATTTGTTCAAATACCCATATGATACTACTGAGCCTCATCTGTTATAACACTGTTAGGCTGTCTGTTCAACTTTTCTTGTGGTCTGTATGTACTTAAAAATTAAGATTATTACAACAAAATTCAATATATTAAATCAGTTGAAGAGCCACCATCATATTTGCCAGAGAGTGTTGACTTCTTTAACGTCTTCAGAAACTTTGATGAACTGAAATATTTTTGTAGATTTCACAGTTACCCTTTTAAACATTTCCTGGATGAGTTCATTTTTTAAAGGTTTTATATTTTTAATTGTGTGTGTGTGTGTGTGTGTGTGTGTGTGTGTGTGTGTGTGTGTGTAATGGTAGTACATGTCAGTTCATAGAGGAAAAAAAGAGTGTCAGACTCTCTGGTGCTGAGGGTGCAGGTAGTTTTGAGCCATCACTAATACTAATACTTACAGTAATTATTATATTTACAATATGTATAGTCACTATATGTGCGGCAAGATGACCACCTGCATATACTAGCTTGTAATTTTGCATAATTTTAACATAAGGCTAATATGTAACTCTTAAACTTACGGAAGATAAGGATCACAATTCAAGAGTTGTGATGACAAATACATGCAAATAACCACAGTTGATTTTCTAATATGTTCTTGTCTCTTGGTTGACATGAAGATTTTAAAACTCGATATTCCAATAACTTGATGTTTTACCCTTGGAAATTTGTAGAAAATGTGAAAATTCATGGATTCTCACTGTTGCATATAAAACTTTATCCAATATAAAACTGTATTTACATTACACACTTTTAATACTCATGGAATATCACTATTATGAACAGTATCAGTGTTATGTACATGCCACCATCTCCATTCATATATATGAATACATTTAATATGCTAATTAAAATGAATCTATAATTACTCAGATTAAAAAATAAATATCAGGATACTTTGACACCAGTGTGCTTACTATTCATCTAATTTGGCTCGTAATCCCTTCAAGAATTAGTAGGGCTTTCTGATGCTTAGCCAGAACACTTATATATCCACATTTTCATTCAGGAAAGTTTGTATTCTCTATTTACATTTATGGTAGGAGGTCCACGCTCACAAACTATTTCTTATGATAAAATCCTCACTGTTGATGTGTATACTTCCTGCATTAAAATGCTTAGAACTTTGCTAATTTTTCCTCCACATTTTTCGCATTACTGAATGCATGTTAATGAACATGTAATCTTGTTTATTTGCTACTGACTTTTGCATTTATATTTTCTCACTGTAAAGGATTCAAAGTTAATGAATATTACTTTAAAATAAATAAGCTTTAAGAAAGCTATGGATGCATTTTTTTCTGAAAAAAACTGGCAGAAATATTTGGCATTGGCTAGAAAGAGAAGGCTCTTTATTCTGTCTATATGTAGATCACAATGACAGGCAAGAAAGTCACAGAAAAAAAATAACTATAGAGGACCTGGTTTAGATTGTTTTTACTGCTATTTCAGAAAAGTAGGAAACTAGTTGGCAAATAGCATAAGCTCAGAAATAAATTTGTACTATTTATGGAAAACATAGTCCTTATGTTATGAATTACACATAGTCCAAGTGGGATACTGTAATATGTTGGTACTTCATACAACTTATGAGTCATATCTTGCTTTCACTTCACATTACAGGAAATTTTATACTTTAGAGGTAAAATAAGCAGGATTTTTGAAGTTGGAAGAGACTCTGTAAGGGGATATGAAAAACAGAGAGAGGACAAAATTTGGGTGAATATGATCATAATAGTATACTGTATGAAATACTCAAAAGGTTAAAAACATTTATTTTTATTATTTCCCTTTCCCCATTTCCCCTCCCTAGAAAACCCCTATTCTATGCCCCCTTCTACTTTTTGCTTTTATACAATTTTTTAAATGTTAATCAAAGGCTTTATAAATTTGGTAATTCTCAATATCAAGATGCCCATACAATTGGAAGTGTACCCAATACCAAATCTAGATATATCAACTATCTTTGACTAGTGGAGACAAGTGAACATCTGCCTACATGTTCCTGTCTCCTCTCTCTCTCTCTCTCTCTCTCTCTCTCTCTCTCTCTCTCTCTCCCTCCCTCCCTCTCTTTTCTCTCATAACCTAGCTCCTCCTCTTTCTTCTCCTCCTCTCCTTATTCCTTGTCTTTCTCTCCATACCCCTTCAACCTTAGCTCCTCCTACATATTACTCTTCCTGTTAAAATAAAACTTTTCTCTCAAAATACAATTAGAGCATAACTATAGCAATTTGTGTCAGTAAGGTGCAAAATAGAACCAATACTGAGTCCATCATTTTGTTGACTAAACAGAACATCTGTCATCTCTCCTAACTAAAAGACTTAGTTCTGAACCTTCCTTTTTTGGATTTAGAATGAATGTCTGCTGAAAACCATCCTCTCAAATATTTTCTCTCAAAGTAAAAAGCCAGGATTGATTATGAGACTATAAGTCTTCAACCCTGTCAGAAATCCAGAATGACTGAGTTAACTGAAATTATGGGAAGCACAAAGCATAGTTTCTAAATCTTAGCCAATTTACAGAGACCTCTGAACACCTGGACAGTCCCTATACTACAAAACATTGGAGCATCTGATCTTCAGCCTTCTGGCCCAGGATCATCTGACAGACTTAGTGATGCAGAATTGTTAAAGGCTGATTACTCTGCCTTGGCAGTTGTCTATTCCACAAGTACATCCTTTTCTGGACAGTAATTTGTTTGTAGATGAAAAGAGGCAATTCTTGCCTAGTAGCTGTCTCACCACAACTGGAGTAACTCCAAAGATGCTCAGTTTCTTCCTAGAATCAAAGACAGGGAAGCTGCCAGGAGCAGACAGGTCACTAATAAAAATGAACATTAATACAAAAATGTTTGTAGCATCAATTCTGTGAAGTTCCAATGTTTTGAAACTAACTATCCATGTAAGGAAATCTGGACTGTTGTCTGTTAACACCTTTCAGCAATTTCTAAATAAAATATAGAAAACACCCTAACAATAAACTCAGAGGCATGAATTTGGTATAGGCCCTTAAATCACAGGCTAACCATCTCAAATCAATTTAAAAAGTTTAAGGAAGGTCTGGGTCTAAGCCTTGTATTCCTAATTGTGTTATATAGGCACAATGCCTGAGAGTAACAAAATTAATCTCACTTTTATATCAATAAGAATCTCTTAACAATGAAAACTTTAAATTTGAAATCAAAGTAAATTTTGTACCAATTAAGAAATTATAACTTCATCTTATAACAATTATACATATTTACCAATAGGTTATGTCTGTGCAATAAATCCTAGCTAAACGTCCCTGTTCCAAGAAAACCATTACTTTTTCCTACAAAGACAGCCCAGTAACACCACAATCCTCAAGCCCAGGAAATAGGGGCGCTGACTCTTCTTTAACTTCTTCAAGATAATTGTGAGCATTGAGTTATTAGAAGAGGGGCAGGGGTAAGAGTAAATTGATCACCCTCTGATGCTGTGTCTTTACTGCATCCAGTTGGAATTCCAGAACATCAGAGGTTCAAGCAGGTCTGCGCAGCTTGCTTGATTAGTAGAAACACTAAGGCTGTGTATTGGGCAATATACAATTCACAAAACAAATTTAGTATCAAGATAATTTTTGTTTGAATTCTGGAATATAGTCTTCTGGTAGCCTGCCTCTGTCATGTCTAGTTTATATAATACTTGGAGTTTTCTGGGGCTGTGCTCCTACCATCCTCCCAATTCTGCCTTCCTGGTCTCAAACTCTCCAACAATAGGGAATCCAAGCTTTCAAGAACCAAGGCCCTCTACTTCCACTGATGCCTAAACCCTTACCCCACACCCCCTCCTCCAATTAACATGAGGGTGTGCTCCCAACATCCTCCCATTCCTGCCTCCCTGATCTGGAAATTCCCCAACACTAGGGAAGCCAAACTTTCAGGCACCAAGGCCCTCCACTTCCAATGGTGCCTAGCAAGGCCACCCTCCACTACCTATACAGGTGGAGCCATGAGTGTTCTTGGGCTGGAGATTTTAGAATGGCTACTCCAGCTTGATTCTTAGGACCATTTGCTTGACAAATTGTTGTCCAGCATTTTACTCTAAGGTAGAGTCTGTCTTTGTTACTGAGGTGGGTTTCCTGTATGCAGCAAAAAGCTGGGTCCTGTTTATGTATTCAGTATGTTAGTCTATGTCTTTTAGTTGGGGAATTGAGTCCATTGATGTTAAGAGATATTAAGGAACAGTGATTGTTGTTTCCTGTTATTTTCGTTATTACAGGTAGAATTATCTTTGTGTGGCTATCTTCTTTTGGATTTGTTGGAAGAGGATTACTTTCTTGCTATTTCTAGGGTATAATTTCCCTCCTTGTATTAGAGTTTTCCTGCTATTATCCTTTGTAATATTGGGTTTGTGGAAAGATATTGTGTAAACTTGGTTTTGTTGTGTAATACCTTGTTTTCTCCATTTATGGTAATTGAGAGTTTTGCAGGATATAGTAGCCTGGACTGGTATTTGTGTTCTCCTAAGGTCTCTTTGACATCTGTCCAGCATCTCCTAGCTTTTATTGTATCTGGTGAGAAGTCTGGTGTAATTATGATAGGTCTGCTTTTATATGTTACTTGACCTTTTTCCTTACTGCATTTAATATTCTTTCTTTGTTTTGTGCATTGGTGTTTTGATTATTATGTGCTGGGAGGTATTTCTTTTCTGCTCTAGTCTATTTGGAATTCTATAGGCTTCTTGTATGTTTATGGGCATCTCATTCTTTAGATTAGGAAAGGTTTCTTCTATAATTTTGTTGAAGATATTTATTGGCAGTTTACGTTGGGAATCTTCACTCTCATCTATACCTATTATCCTTACGTTTGGTTTTCTCATTGTGTCCTGGATTTCCTGGATGTTTTGTGTTAAGAACATTTTGCATTTTGTATTTTCTTTGACAGTTGTGTCAATATTTTTTTCTGGTATCTTCTGCACCTAAGATTCTCTTTTCTATCTTTTGTATTCTGTTGGTGATGCTTGTGTCTCTGACTCCTCATTTCTTTCCCAGGATTTCTATCTCCAGAGTACTCTCCCTTTGTGATTTTTTGATTGTTTCTACTTCCATTTTTATGTCCTGGATGGTTTTGTTCAATTCCTTCACCTGTTTGTTTTTGTTCTCTTATAATTCTTTAAGGGATTTTTGTGTTTCTTCTTTAAGGGCTTCTAACTGTTTACCTGTGTTCTCCTCAAATTTTTTGAGAGTGTTAATGTCCTTCTTAAAGCCCTCTATCACCATCATTAGAAGTGATTCTAAATCTGAATCTTGCTTTTCTATTAACATGGGGAATTCAGGACTTTCTGGTGTGCAAGAACTAGGTTCTAATGATGCCAAGTACCCTGGATTGCTGATGCTTATGTTCTTACACTTGCCTTTCACCATCTGGATCTTCTTAGTGCTACCTGCCCTGTCTCTTGACTAGAGCCTTTCTTTCCCATTATCTTTTTTGTATCAGAACTGTGTGGGTTTGGGTGTTACTGCTGAGGTTAGAGTTGGGGCCCAAAGCTGTTCGGTGCTCAGGAGCAGACAGGAAAGAACCAGTGCTCCTGGACAGGAGTGACTTCCTGTGTCCTAGTGGGTCCCAGTGGGTCCCAGTTACTCTCTGTTTGTGGCTGTTATTGTTGTCTCCTTACCTAAGATACTGCCTAGGTTAGAGCTCCTGGGAGGCCTGCTTCCTCTGGGTTCTGTGAGATTGGGGGCAGAGCTGCTGCTGTTATCTGCTCAGTGCTCAGGCCCAGACTGGAAGCAGTAATATATATTTAAAAGCAAATTTTATCACTTGTACCAAGGAATCTTTGGGAGATCTGGCCAGAAAAAATAAGCAGGAATATTGTTTCTGTAGAAGCAGAGTGAAAAGGGAAGATCTCCAGTTTACCTACCTGCTTCCTTGGGAGGAGGGGCTTATGGTTTCCCAGCTAGTGTCTGCTCTAGTTGGGGGCTGAGATAAACCAATGACTTGCAGGGAAGAATGTTATGAGGGGAAATTCTGTGTAATTCACTGGCCATGGGGAAAGGTGGGGAAGGGATAGTACAGCTGGTGTTATGTTGTAGAGCTGAGAATGACACTGGGATATTTGATTTGTAGAAGTAGTACAAGGAGAAATGAAAGTCTGTAGTAGCTTTCCTTCTCAGTCTTCAGTTCAGGGTTTTCATGGAATTTCTGAGTGTGTTAACATGTGGGTTTTCATTCTTGTCCTTTCTCTTGGCCTCTATTTCTTCAACTGCTTTGCCCTGTCCAAAGTGATGTGATACGTTTTGTTTTATTTCATTATATGTTATTTTGTAATATTAAAATAAATATATGCAGGAATGAAAGAAAGAAAGAAAGAATGAATGAATGAATGAATGAATACATAGCCCCTAGGACAAAGGTTAACAACTAAACTATCATTTATACACATTAGGAGTGAAAAAATAAGTTTACTCCAATGAAATGGCATTGGGTATATCAACCATTTCAAGGTAAGCCTCAAGTTCAATAGTCATTGACCAACATATCATGAACTCCATAGTTTTTGTGTGCTTTTATTTGCTTACACTTCAGTGTTTGTTTGTTTGTTTGTTTGTTTGCTTTCTTTTGGTGTGTTATTTTATTTTGTTTTCATGGTTTGGGTTTGTTGGTTTTTTTGCAAGAAAACTTAAAGTTGGTTTGGTAGGGAGAGGAAGAAGATTTGGAAGGCCCTGGGGGAGGAGTAGGATATAACAAAAAATATTTAAATTAAATATTGTTTTAAATAATAAAAAATTGAAATATCAAAAAGCCTGTTCTGTGGAACTTCTTGGAATTAAAGTTGCTGATACAGCTTATTATTTAATTACAGTTTAATAAATAACTATTTTACTAAATTCATATCTTCTTACATATTAAACATGATATTAAATGTCAGTATATATTTAAAGACAAATTCATAATAACATCTTAAACACTAACAAATTTATACTGTCAGAAATCTGTAGATACTTATGAAAGAAGACCAAAAGTTATATTTGTTAAGTAAAAAAAGTCAAGTACAAAATTGAAGCTCATTAGCTAAGGGGACAATGTTTTCTCAACTTCCATACATAGAGCAAATCATGTGCACTTGGCAAGCATGATTTCAAACTTATTTTTTTCTTTGAAATTATGAAAAATGCGATTAAACTTTACTTTCAGTGGGTATGTATTACATGGAATCATTTTATTCTTCCCAAGAGTTCTACTCATCTACAAGTAAGATGCTTTTGTTCAGTATTTATAATTTGTTTTGCTTGTGCATATTTTATTCTTCAATAATTCATACTTTACAATTACTTCTTCCTGCTTTCTTTAATGGTGTTTCCTAAATACTATCTATAACATTTTATTTGCTCATTGTCTGTACATTATGAATTTTTCACATGCTTATTGCATAATGGCACAAAAGCAATATCTTCCTAAAATTCCTTTATGCCTTTTGGTATCAAATTGACTGTATTTCTGAGCACTGTTTTATTACAATCTGTCCTATAAGAGTGACCTTCCACACAACAGTTATAGACAACTTTATGAGAGAAATTTAATTAAATTTTCATAGCTGAATCTATATCATCCTTTGCTGATGTAGCACTAAAAGACAATATGTTCCTTATTAAATAAAAATTAATAATTCATTGTATAAAGTTAATCATGAAAAACAACATTATGTCAAATAATTACAGAAAACCATAAGAAAAGCAATTGATGTGAAAAAATTTCAACATGGTAATCATGCTACTTATACTAACTATCCTATATCTCATACTTGCCAAAAAATTATTGCCAGTTTATTGTAAAAGACCCCGAGCTGTAAACTGTAAAAGCCCTGAGCTAACTGTAACGGACCACTCTTGCCCACATTTGGGGGTCAAACTATAGTGGCCCGCTCTGTTCCGCAGGTCTGGGTTTAGCAAGAGAGAGAGTGGGGGGAAGAAAGGGAAGAGCCGCGAAGAATAGAGACAAGCCAGAGGATCTGTAGTAAAGTCTTCTTTACTGTCTCCCCCATATACACACCACTACACCTACTACTACTACACCACATACTTCCCACACACACACACATACACATACACACTACAACAAGGAAATCCTGGGTATTTATAGGCTTTTGCCACGTGCCTTGTAGGCGCATGGATACCACGTGCCTTGCAGGTGTGGATATGACGTAAGCCTTACAGGCTTGGACAGCACGTGCATCTTACAGGCATAAATGGCATAGATAGCACGTGGACAACACGTGCACTGCATGCCTTGTAGGCGTGGATACCACGTGCTCCTTGTAGCTGGGGACACTTAACAGCAAAACAAGCTATATGGGATATCAGAGTGTGCTTCAGCTGTTGTAGGCTGTTGAAAACGAAGTCTCAATTCAGGATATATGGCTCAAGATGGCTGTAAAGCTGATAGCTGCTTTCTAGCCGCTTTTTGCTTAAAGTCGGCTCCCAACAGTTTATTAATTCATTTATTAATCACAACTGCTGCTTAAAATGCTTACTATTATAGGAGACACAATACATAAGCAGCCTACTAACACTTAATTAAGGATGTGTAAATCCTAATTCAAAAGGTTTATAAGTCACCAGAATACAGGTCCTGGAGTATTACAAAAGAGATAAGGGATCATTGATAACTAGGCTCCCTAAACACTGTCTCACAGGACTGGGTAGGAAGAACATCTGTAAAGACACTTCCCCAATGTAATGAACTACAGGGTCTACTTTGTTAAAAGGCAACTTCACAAATTGTGTGTTGACCACAGCTGATCTTCTACTTCTCCCTCCTTTTCTTTTGTGTGTTTTGGATTTCCAACAGTCTCTTCTTTAATTCCAAGCAGTCTCAGTCTCCAATCTAGTCTCCTCAAAATGACTAGACTGAATATTGTGAAATTATTTATAAAACAAATCACTTCAATACGCTATTTAAAATATTCTGATCTTTGAGAAATAAGATTATAAAATGTGAAAGTACCTTTACAATGTGTCTTTCACTTTGTGTTCCTTCTATTGCTTTAATTTAGTCTTAAATTCTTTTCTCTCTTAAACAAAATAAAGTTCAACATTGTTCAAAATTTTTTGTTTCCATTTTCTGATTAGTCACACACTTTTTGTGTGCACATGCTGTTTTCTGATTCTATGTTTCTTACTCATCCCACATCTTTGCTTTCTACTTTGAAATTGTCATTTTTCCAGTACTCTCTCCCTTCACTACCCCCTGATTCCACTGGTTCCTTTTCCCCCTACCCTTTCTACCCATGATGCCTATTCTATTTTCATTCCTCAAGGAGATTTATGCATCTATCCCTTGAGCCTTTCTTATTTAAGTTCTCTGGGTCTGTTGATTGCAGAATAGTTATCATTTATTTTACAGCTAGTAATCACTTTAACTTAATCCATATTATGTTTATCATTTTCAGTCCTGGTTGCCTCACTCAGGATGAATTTTTCTAGTTCCATCCATTTACTCTCAAATTTAATAATGTCATTGCTTTTAATAGCTGAGTACTACTTCATTGTATAATGATAACACATTTTGTTTATCCATTTTTTGGTTTAGTAACATCTAGCATGTTTCCAATTTCTGGATATTGTGAAAAAGCTTCAATGAACATAGTTGAGCAAGTATACTTGTGGTATGGTACAGTATCCTATGGTATAGCTGGGTCTTGATATAAATCAATTCCAAGTTTTCTGAGAAAGTGTCATATTGATTTCCAAAATGGCTGTACAAGTTTATGCTCCCATCATCAATGGAAGATCATTTTACTTGCTCCATGTCCTCACCTCTATAAGCTGTCACTTGTATTTTTGATCTTAACCATTCTGGCAGGTATAAGATAGTTTCTCAGGAATAAGCTAGAAACCTGGTATAATAGATGCTCCCAGGAAAACACGAGGATGACCCTAGCAGTATGACTCCTAGCAGTAAGGAATATGGATCCTGAACTGGCCATTTCATGTGACCAGATAAGTCTTCCAGTGGTGGATTGGGACATCAATCCTGCCAAATAACCTTCAACCTACAATTTTTCCTGCCTACAAGATGTATTGGGGTAAAGGTGTTACAGAAATTATGGGAGTGGCCGAGCATTACTGGTCCAACTTGAGACCCATGACACGAGAGGGAGCCAACCTCTGACACTGGCTGGAGGGCAAGGAACTAAAGGCTAGATAACCCAAACATACAGGACTGGTAAAAAAAATTAAAAATAATAAAATTTAATGAAATAATTCCTAATTAAACAATGTTATGATCGTTGACTGGGACTAGCATAATTGTCATCAATGAAGCTTCTTCCAGCAATTGATGGGAGCAGATTCAGAAACCTCAGTCAAGATTAGGTAGAGTTTGGAAATCCTGAGGAACAGAGAAAGAAAGAATTGTAGGAAACAGAGGGGTCGTGAACACCATAAGAAAATCCATAAACTCAACTAACTTGTCCTCATCGGTTCTCAGAGAGACTGAACCAACAAGGAAGCTCTCAGCCTGCATGGGACTTACCTAAGTCCTTGGCATATATGTTACAGTTGTATAGCTTAGTCTTCTTATGAGACTCTTAACAGTGGGAGAGTCTCTTATTGGCTTTTGAGACCCTTTTCCTCATATTGGGATGCCTTGAGCAGCCTTAAAGAAAGTGGAAGTGCCTAGTTTTATTGTAACTTGATATGCAATGTTTGATTTATATTCATGGGAAGCCTGCCCTTTTCTGAAGAGAAACAGAGGAATGGATAGGGAAGGGGAAGGCAGAGAAAAGTGGAGAGAAGGACTGGGAGAAAGATGGGAAGGGAAACTGAGTTTCATGTATTTAACAATAATAATGAAATTGTAATTTTTCTCTTTAATGTATATTCAAATGTTAATACTCTCAATGTATCATCTATCATTTCCTGTATGTAAAATATAAGTCAATCATACTCTTTCACCTATAAAGCATAACTTCCACATTCCTGATTTTAATTCTTTATCATTAATTTATTTATAGCATATGTAGACTCAAAAGTTGGAAGATACAAATAAATAAATGTTTCATAATTATTTTCATGGAGATCATGATTTATGAAAAAAATGACAATTATATATAATAGAATGGTAGTAACACAGATGAAGATAAATCACTCTGAAAAGAATGTTCCATAGGATCTTACAAAGAAACTTACAAAAGTTGAGTTGGCATATTTGATGATGAGGTATCATAAATGCAGAGTAGAAGGAAACACTAGGACAGCATTCATTGACAAAAGAAAGGGGATAACTCTTCTATATAAATACAGCAAATCAATCAGATCAGTTTACATCTTAGTTATATTTGGCATTAATTTTTCTAATTCTAACTAAAGCACACACACACTGTTCAGTAGGTCCTAAATATGTAATGACAAAAGAATAGGTATTGTACTGGAAAAAAGTAGGTCATACAAAGTTTTGAAAAAGAAAATAACATGATTAAGTTTCTCTAGAAATGTTATCTAGAGACAGTGAGGATAATTCTTCATAGGAATGAAAATAGTGATTACTAGGGAAATCATTGGTGACTTGCTGAGTCAGATATTTCATAGAGAGAAAAAAGAATCACAACCATGAAAATGAGGCAGAGAAAACAAAACTACTTACTTAGGTTTTTATAATTACCTAGATTACCTGGACAGTGAATGCAAGGAATAAAGAGAACCACAAAGATTCCTCTAAAAGGAATTTCTTTACAAGGAATGTAGAGAAGCATGAAGTCAGTGGGTCTGCCTTGGATATCTATCTCATAGAAGAGCAGACTGAGAGAGCATATCTTTACCCAAAACACACCTTTTATCTTTCAGGGTACTTTATAAAAATTTATTTTAGTAGTTGAATACACTCAGCTTTAATTATAATTTGCCTTTTTAAAATAGATTTCTAGGGATTTGTGCAGAGGAATTTTAATTCAGCAACATGGCTGCTCTGGGCATATCCAATGGCCTTTTAGGTTTGTGGATCTGGCTGGATTGCCATATCTTTAATCATTCTTGCTGGAACAGACTTGCCATTAGTATGTACCTTTAATGTAGAAGGAAGCAGCCATGTTTGAAAGTGACATCTAATTGAAGGGCAGACAAAGTGATGACTCGGAAAGATTTAACAGAATGAGTCACAGAGTAGATAAGCTCAACTCTCATGAGAACAGCACAGGTAAGAGATACTGCTTAAGAGCAGCACAGGGAGAGAGAGTCAGTTGGGAGTCAGAGCAGTGAGTGCACTTTAATGGAGTTGAGTTCATTAATAACTTCATACAATTCAGTGCAGGTCAAAAGAGACAGTTGAAGCAAGAAAATAAAAAAGAACCAGAAAATTGGAACAAATTGCAGGAGTTAGTTTGAGACCAATTCAGCTGGCAGACACCAGATTGAATCAGTCAGCTTGGAGAGGAGTTTGGATCAGAACAGCTGAGTTGAACCAGCCAGCCAGAGTTCAGAAAGAACTAGAAAGAAGGAGCTTATTCAGCAGTAAGCGTCTAAGAAGCCAGTTTCATCAGGTGAATAAAAGTTAGATTTACAGGTTTGTTTTATGATTAAAAAGTAAAATTAGAAAAAATAATTTATGGCATAAATTATCATGAAAAATAATATGGCTGTGTAATAGATAAAAATAAGTTTATACAAATAACTGATGACTATATTTTTCTTATTGCCACTTTACTAATGCTAAATTGGCCTGATTACACTTGGCAACTTTTGTGCATTTAAGATGACTAAAAAAAGATTAAGTTTAAAACAATTCCTCATCAAGTTGAGTCATAGAGTTACCTTTTTGTAACTGTAAGAAAAGTGTTAAATTCACTTAAAGTCCGGCTTTCTCACTTTATAGATTGACTTTATACAATTCTACCACATGATATCCATGCATACTAAATGCTACTGAGTACAGCTTGATTCAGTGAAGATGTTCCTGTCGTGATCAAATGAGTAATATTGTAGGTTTTGTGGGTTGACTAGTCTCTGAAGCAACCACTCACATCTAACACTGTGGTAAGCATGATCAACACAGGGTTGATCGTGTGGGTTTGCTCCCTCAATGCTTCACTGAAACAGGTAGTGGTCTGCTTTAGGTCTGAAGGCTACAGCTTCTTTATCATTAAAACAGAAGAATGAATTAAAGATATAACAGTGGATATTTTCTTTATGCTCAAGAATAAAAATATTGGTCAACATATAAATATTTTTTTAAATGTTTAATATGTGTAATAATAAAAGGCAGCATAAATCAAACTATTTCTAGACTTATCCTAAAACTATTCTGAATTATCTCAAAAGTTTCTACAGTTGTGAATACTTCAAACACACACAAATCCCAAGCAATCACTCCCTATACACTCAAACATCTTCAAAGTGGGCTTTAAAAGCTTGCTGCCTCTCTCACAAAGCTATGTTTTAAAGGACTTTGGTTGCCTTACTTTAAAATTTATCAACAATCCTACAGAGACAAACATGCACAGAACTGCTCAGCTAAAATAGGGGTAGCTGTCTTAAATTTTCCTACAGTTCCACTTGTGAATTCTAGTTACATCCTAGTTTCAATAAAGAACTTTACCTTCAAAGAAAGATGTAGAAAATATACACATGAACCTCAAGTGACCAAGGAAATGAAAGAATCTGGTAGTGTGGCTATATACACTAGTGACTTTTAATTTACTAACAGTTCTGGTACAATATATTTCTGCTAAGAAAAATTATGTGTTTTTTTTTCTTTATTGAATATAAGATAAAATACTGTGCTTCAAATTAAACATTATGATTTATGAGACTTATTAAGTATTAGAAAAATTGTAATTAGTTTTCTAGTGCCAGAGGCATGACTAAATTATTTGAGTGGAGTGCTGTTGGTTCTCTGATAAACCTGTAATAGCAAGTCAATGAAAAACAATTGATATAAAACTTTTATATTATTATTATTAATATTATTAATATTAATATAGCTGTTGGTTTTATTATAAGATGTAGTATTTGAAGGAGAATATTCAACTGCCCTGAAAGTCTGTGTGCATATGATAGATTGTGACCCAGCTGGCCCTCCTAAGAATTTGGAGATCATATATACAGAAAAACAAAGAAACAAACAAACAAACAAACAAAATGTATTGATAAAAGTACAAAATTATAAAGAGACATAAGCAAAAACTTTGGTTTTAGTTTTAAGCTTATCAGATGACAGATCTACTATATGGACTAAGCCTGAAAACCTGCTTTTGGAGTCCAAAGAGTAGCTGGCCTTGCTATGACTCATTTGCATCTCTCTGGAGATGAAGGTGAAGAGATAGCAGCTACTTAAAGGAAGCTGGACAAGTAGTAAACACACACACACACACATACACACACACACACACACAACCAGTGTGAGTATTCTTTTAGCTAAACAATTGGATTTGTTGTTTTACCGAGTGACTTTTGAAAATCAAAAACAACTAAGCCCACAGTCTAGTTATGGTGAAGATTGTTCAAGACCTAAAAACAAAAGGAAGAGTTTGTGTTGGTAAAGATGAACAGCTATGCACACTTTTACAAATCATTATACTATCTCGTGAGAATTACAATATAGATTTTACTTTACCACATCTTCCCTTTTTCAGAAAAAAAATCAGAATAACAAAACAGCATGACTGATACATATTATCTTGGAATAAAAGAATCATATAAAAAATAAGAAATAAATACACAAAACATTTTCACCTTCCATTTTAATATGGGATAGTCTAGTGATAGAAGATCAGTCAAAGATTTGTACAAATATTTTCCTTGAGAAATTATCACTGACTGATAAGAGTGGGAAGCCAGAGAGGAAAGTAACAGGAAGAAATTTATTGCGACATTAGATAAATGCGTTGCATTTTATACAACCTTGTTCATTCCCTGGAAACCTTCTGAGGTGCTGTAGACTGTAACTCAGAATGATCACAGGAAGAGAAAAATCCTGTATTCTCTCATTTATATAGTGGTAGTGCAACTGTGGTATGAACATATCCTAATTTCTGGCATGCTATGATTGAAATCAGTAATTTTTCCATAGCTGGAAATGTTATCACATCACAAAGATGTGGTTTTAATTGGATTTGGAAGTTTTTATGTTTTAAAGAAATGTTCTAATGTTTTTCCATAAATTAATAAATATTTATTTTTGGACTATTGCAATGAAGATTGTTTAAAAAATATTCTGTACACCTTTCTAAATGTTTGAAATCTCTAGGACATAAGGTGAACGACAAATAAACATACTGAGTACTGTGAGTGGCTGACTCATTTTATATTACTTTGTTTGTTTATCCTTTTATGTGTACATGTGCATGCCTGAGTGCTGTTATGTGTACTACATATGCAGGTACTCTAGTTGTCCATATGAGGGTGTTACATCCCCTGAAACTGGAATTATGAATAGTTATGAGCTCTCTACAAGAGACTTGAATCCTGGTCCTCTACAAAAACAAAAAGTCTGGGAGGTAAGAACCTCCAGATAATGAAGCCAGATAAAGAGAGTTTAGAGAAGCTATAAGTTAATTGATGTACCTTCAAATAAAAAAGATACAAGACAGAGAGTGTAAGGAGTTTCACTGGGTGAATGGATGACTCTTGTCCTGCAAACAGTGGCATACTAAATATAATCCATAGGCCCAAGTATGAGCTGTCCCCATAACAGCAGCACAAGAAGGGCAAGAAGAAGCTCCCATCCCTCAGCCCCTGACAGTACTTTTATACCACCTCTTTAAAGCCGCACACATATTGAAGTAGAGGGAACATGAAACACGAATGATCCACAAGCTCTGGTATCGAGCTACATCACCATTCCCCAAATTCAAAACAGCTGTTGCAATCATTAGCCCCAAATCACTGTTATTACCTACCTTGGAGAGACACAAGACAAGTCTTACCAACAATCAACCAAGAAGTGAAACTTTCATAAGACCATAACATTTGCGTCTGTAGCATCATCTATGAAAAGACTTTGAGTAAGTTGTGAGGAAGTAGAAGGTAGGAAAATATCACTGTATTTAGTTGTATAACCACTGATGATCCCACAGGCATCAACATAAAACACCAATCCCAAGGTTACCTAGATTTCCTTGATGAACATCAGTGAACAAAACAGTATAAATATGTGAGGGATATTTATGCCTTTCTTACATTTGTGTATGTTCAAAAGACATATATGATAAAATAAATTTTCAAAATTTGTAAAGTAAAAAGAAAATTATAAATTTACTTCAAGTCACAAATCATTTACAGAGAAATAATGTATTTAATTTTAATAAAATATGAAATGCCATGCACTATTCAACATGTTTAATAGTTTAAACTTAAGTAATATCAGTTTTATTTCTTCTCTTGGGAACTTGGAGGGTTTGAAGTCCTTTCCTCCTATTTTGTTGGTTGTTTTCCAACAGGATTGATTGTTTACTTTGCTGTGCAAAAGTCTTTTTTTGTTATTTGTTTGTATTTTTTTAATTTTATGAGTAATCTGTTACCTTTATTTTTTAAGCTTCTTCCACCCTAACCAGAAAGTCATTACCTATTCTTATATCATGAAGTACAACCCAGAGTCGTGAATACAAACATGTATAAATAGGATATAAGTTTTTCATATGCACTAGTATACAGAATGAGTCCTAATGCTAGGGATTTAAAAAGAAATTCCTGGAAGTGAAAAAGGAGAGATGGTAGGATCATGAGGGAGGATAGGAGAGTGCAAGGGACTGGAAAGTACAGGAAACACTGAAGACAGAAAGATTACGTAAGGACGGGAACAAGGATGGAAGGTGGAAGGGAAAGGGGAGAAAGTTAAGCAACTCTAAGTGTATGTAACAAGGAGATCTTCTAGGTAATAAGTTTTCTTTAAAATTAAAAATAGCAAACTGTAACCTCTTCAGTATATTTAGTGTACAATTAGCACAACAAGGCCATGCTAACCTATATGTTATAATTCTGTTAGCATTACCATTACAAGAAGCTTTATATTATTTAATAGTCTAGACCCACAGGGGCTACAATCATAGTTAGCTATAATGTTAAGGAGAATGGAAATCATACCAAGCAATGGTTGCTTTTCTTTCTTTCCTTCCTTCCTTCCTTCCTTCCTTCCTTCCTTCCTTCCTTCCTTCCTCCCTCCCTCCCTCCCTCCTTCCCTCCCTGCCTGCCTGCCTGCCTCCCTCCCTCCCTGCCTCCCTCCTTTTCTTTCTTTCTTCTTCCCTCCATTTCTCCATTCCTTCCATCCTTTCTTCCTTCTTTTTAAAACAATTAATGAGTGAACAGGCATTTAACAAACAAAATAAATAAATAAATAATAATAATAATAATAAACCTAGAGGATGAATTGTGAGATTGCATTTACAAAAATTTCTAATTGCTCTTAAATCATTGCAACAACTGAATATAGTCCTGAGTTCCTTACTAGGGTTCTAAGCAGAAATCATACTATATTTTCAGAAACCATTAGAATACTTCTGACAGAGATAAGCAGTGCAATGAGTAGACACTGCTGTTGCAAAGGGATAAAACCCCTCTCCTGGCAAGCCATTTATCATTACAAGAAAAAACTACCCATAATTTTATTCCCAATTCTGATATTATCACTTGCAGCTATGGTCTCTGTTATTGCAATAACAAATTGAGAAATAATATTTCCCCCAGGAAAATGTGGGATGTTTTAATGTTTTATAGCAGAAAGACATTTTTGCAGACATTGCAGGAAGCTAATGCCTTCCTTAAATTGTGCTATAATTCAAAGAGAACTATGAAATGCAGCTGTAAAAGTCAGCTAAGTAAGCTTGTAACTTCTGTCTTATTCTTTTAATATCTTTGACTTTGTTATTGTGACTTACATTTTGTTGAAAGGGTTCCATTCAATTTTTTCACATATAGCTTTGTTTAAAGAAAAAACATACCTCTATAATGAGGTACTAGTTTCAATAAAAGGAGATAGAGCAGAACCCACTAGGTCTCTTACTTATATTTAATTTTCATGTGTTACACATTAATCTACATAACTTCTAATTATTAGACAAGATACTATGGACTCAGAATACACTGGAGAAGAGCACAAAGGGAAGTTTATATGATCCATCATGGAACCTGAATTTGTAGAAAAGACTGACAGAAACAATTAAGTCAATAATATATGCTGAAATCTGAAAAAGGTGTTAATAAAAATAGATTATTTATTTATAACATTTATATTTTTGTGACTTTTAACCACCACACTTTTCTCTTATAAATAAAATTTGCTTTAGTCTGTTGTTTCAATGTAGTTTCTTAAATCGATTACTTTTTATTTTGAAAAACAAAAATAAAATAAAGAGGAACACTTCAAAGACATTAAAATAATAGTATTTCTGTTCCCACCTCCAAAAATAGCAAGCTTTCATTCCATGTTATGACCCCTCTGTGTTCTTCCAGGGTTTTCCCCCCACTTTCACAAAGTGAGCACTCTCACGAATGTTTTGATCCTGATTTTTTGGACACTTATAACCACTTGCTTACTATCATTAATTTTAAACTATAAAAATAGAATTATAGTACATACTTACCTTGAATTTACTTGTTATGTAATTTTCATAGTACAACTGCATTATTATTTGTATTTTCATGTGTATTGCTTTAATTTACATAACTTAATATTGCTATGTATAATAAAAGTGTTTTACTAATTCTCATTTGATAGACATCTGAAAAAGCTTGCCAATTTTAAAGAAGGCAATTATGGAACATTATTCGATCCCCAGGAAAAAAAAAAAGTCATTTTTACCAGAATAACCATGAGAGCATTATTAACTGCAGGACATGGTCATTTTTAGTATGTAATGAAGACCTTAAAAGAGAAACAAAGATATTTAATACAGAATAGAAAGTTAAGAAATTACATAATCATCTTAAGAGTTGTAGGAATATTTGATAAGATCTATTACTCTTTTATTAAAAAGAAAAGCAGCATTGTAAAAGACAGAAGATTCTTGAAAAATGAAATCTTAAAAAAATCTAAATGAAAATGATCATAAATGTGTTATTTCTTTTTAAATATGTATGATAATTACTGGAGGATAAAAAGGATAAAATATGTCAAAAATGCAAAATAATTTAAGAATGTGTATTGTATTGTTTTATACCCTTTATGCAAGAATTCCATGCCCTTTCTCCTATAAAAAATGCTATGCTAAAATTTTAGATCATAAAAATATTAGGATTTTTTTATCAAAGCAAAACATTTCTTAATTCAATATTGAGCATTATAAAGGTAAATTTATTCTAAATGTTCTTTCTTCTTAAATTTCAGAATATTTCTGTTCAGTGTTTCTCACTTAAATTTTTTGTGAAATGAGTCTCATCAATCGTTGAGTTAACTTGTGTACTAATCTGTAACACTACTGTTGGGGTAAGGCTCTAAATTTTGTTACTTTATAGCTTTAATAGTTATATATGTACGCATATGTATATATAAATTTTACATGCTTCACACTGGTCAGGATTTATAACTATCTGATGTTTATCTTGATGAATCCTCCCAAAGTCCCCAGATGTAGTCTTGGTCACACTCCTATTACTCAGGCCTAGTCTAGCCACTCTTGCATGCACTGTCCTCAATCAACAGGCTCTGCCTGGCCTCCTACTAACTTTGGCAATATGTTCTAATTCCTACTTCTTATTATCTGAATAGTTTTGTCTTCACCTCTCTCTCTCTCTCTCTCTCTCTCTCTCTCTCTCTCTCTCTCTCTCACACACACACACACACACACACACACACACACACACACACACACATACACACACACAAGCCACTCATCTCCCTTTTCTCTCACTGCTTTATGTAGCCTTTGTTCCTCTTCTGTCCTCCTGTGGCTTGTGTATGTCCTATCTCTGATTCAGTTACTTTGTCTGCCATTCAATTTAGGTGTCACTTCCAACATGGCTGCTTCATACTAACCTCACCATTACTGTTGAAGATCAAAGATGTGTACTAAGGGTGTGTCTGTATTTCATTCATAAAATATTATAATCCAGGGAGTATCTGCATTCTGCCCAGATCATATTTTCAGATGTAATACTTTATCTATGTTGCCAGGTTAAAATTTCTCCACAGAACTGCTCACTGGAATAATACAGGCTACCAATGGGCACATAACTGAGGAAAACTGCCTGGTCTAGTTTCATATCTGCAACTGAGATAAAATAACCTGAGAAAAGCACCATGTGAAAGAAAGAGGTTTCTTATGTCTTAAAATTCAAGCTTCAGTTTGTGATTTTAGCCAGATTCTTCTTCAATGATTTTCTCTCTTTAATGAATTCTGGCTTTAATTCCTGAATTGTCTTCCTCACTTTCACAAGGTATATGTGGTCCTTTTAATAGGTTTGTCCTAGGGAATGACACTAATTAATGGTTGGAGTCAGTGTGGCCTTATTGGAGAAAGTGTCTCACTGGGGGATGGGCTTTGTGACCTTCCTCCTAGCTTCCTGGAAGTGAGTCTTCTAGCTGCTTTTGGAACAAGAGGAAGGATTCTCATCTCCTCCAGCTCCATGTCTGACTGCACTCTGCCATGCTTCCCACCATGATAATGGACTGAATCTCTGATCCTGTAAGCAAACCCCTATTGAATGTTGCCCTTTATAAGAGTTCCTCTGGCAATGATGTCCTTCCCAGTAATGAAAGCCTAACTAAGACACACTTTATGCCTACATTTTCTTGAGTATTATTCAAGTATTTGCTCTTTTTAAGTCCATTTTCTTTTTTGAGCTGTTTCTTGGTATGTTTTCTAAATTCTTTGAATTATGTTTCACATTTTATTTTTTAAATTGAGCAACCAAATTCATGAAACTGACAGATGGGCAAAGAGGTACACTCACAAAATCATTGCCAATATTCTTCCCTAATTGTAAATTGGCTAAGAGTGTCAATTTTCAAAAAAGTAGAAAAAATATTTTTGTAGGATGGGATTATGAGATACTTGCCGATATTTCATGAAGTCTGGAACACTAAAGGAGACTACTTTACACTATGATACAGTATACAGAATATGGCACTTCATCAGCCACAAAAGAAACACAGGAATAAAACATTTTGTTGTACAAACTGGAGCATTCATTCAGTCCTCTAAGAGGACCTTTCCTTTGAGATGTGGAAAAACTGTTTGAGACACTGGCAAAAATGTTTATAAATTCCTCCAAGTGTGTAATATGGAAATAGTACAATATAATTTAATGTTTACATTCAAAAATATTCTCATGAAAACTGTCTTAATTTCTATCCTAAAATGACATAATTTTTTCATGTCAAGGGGGTTCAGATTAATATAATAACATGAAAAAAATAAAGAGCATGTTGGAAGATACCTCCAAAACACTATGCATGAATATTAATCACACCTTTTAATTATCTATTAATGCAATTGTTTTTTATTTATCCATGTAAATATTAGGCATCATTAATAGAGAATTTCAAAATTTGCTTCTGTTAATTTGTATTTATGCTGAAAAGCCATA
Organism: Rhabdomys pumilio; assembly: GCA_030674055.1. NCBI lineage: Eukaryota > Metazoa > Chordata > Mammalia > Rodentia > Muridae > Rhabdomys > Rhabdomys pumilio. Next base: position 99,558,690 of record JANHMN010000004.1, on the reverse strand, counting down.
AATCTGCATGATTTGCGAAGGATTCATGTAAAACTCTTGTACATAGGCAGAAATGTTCAACTCATCTCCAAGCAATGCATTACTTACATATAATTTGGCAGAAAATACTCTTAAACAATAGTTTCATAATTATTCTATTATTTATTAACATAATAAAGGCATAAACATTATCATGTAATGGTTATGTTGAGATTTTCATGAAGGTAAATTATACCTTAAATGTATCTGCATGTTTGGAATTGAGGTGATCACTTGGTACTTTTAAATATCAAAATGTAATAACACTATTTGTGAATTTGACTTTTTCCTCAAAGAACTAATTCTTTATTATATATGTGAAATGTATTTTTAACATTATTTTAAAAACCAAAACAGTTTACTTAAAAGGACTAAACCTACTAAACTGTATTCTATAATCATTATTTTTAACTCTGCAAAGCAATATTTACAAATAAATATGCCTTAGACCAAAAGGCAGAAAAAAATAAAACAAAACAAAATAATTGTAGAAGAAGATTAGTGAATAATTTAGCATAAAATTCCAAAGCAGATTCAATAGATTTTAGATAATGACATTTTAATAAGTCGAGGGCTTATGTAAACAAGCCTGTGGCATATAAGTTACATTCATTTATATTTTATTTGTCAGAAAGAAGAATTCTCAAATTCCCATCCTGCATTCATTGATCATGTTTTCTGGAAATGAATTAGAGGATTCCTCTAATACCCGCTCCATAGATAGTTATTGACCTTTTGATGATAATGAACACTAATTAGATAAGATTGTTCCTTGTGGTAAAACAATAGCTGGAAGGAGTAGGGGCATATACCAATGCTTCATTGAGAAACACAGAGCATATTTGACTCTGGTACTGTTTGTGTTAAGGCTTCTTGACCCTTTAAATAAGAAACTAAGAAAGCATGTATGTATCTGTCTAGTTTCTCATGTAATTTTAGTTAAGTGATCAAGGTTATCATTTATATTTTCTATATTTGTTTTCTCCAGTGTCCACTTGCTTAAGCATTTTGATAAAGTTCATTATTGAATGAGATAAAGTAATAAGTAGTTCTTTTCTCTGCATTTGCTGTAACTTGAATTGTTTACACTATTCTCAAAAATAATGGGAACAACCACAAGGTGATGAGCATAGTAGAATTCCACCATCTTGATTTCCAACATATTGTTCCATTTTTTCTAGAGCCTTTTCCTTCCTAATAAAGATATGAAAATCATATTGTTCATAATATGATAATAATTGTACATTATTGTTTATTTATAACCATAAATGCACATACTAATACATATATGTTGTTTTAATTATATGAATAAAGCATAGAATGATTAAAATCAAGTTACATGATTTTATATATATATATATATATATATATATATACATATATATATATGTGTGTGTGTGTGTGTGTAAATATATATATATATTCAGTCTTATCTTACTATGAAGTAAAAACTTAGAAATATATAGCCTTGTAAAACTGAAAATGTATAAATCAGATGGCCCAGATAGCCAATCACTTGAATTTATTCAAGGGATTAAGATGAGTACACAGAAGTACTATTTGTAGATGTATATTAATTGCAATATGATTCATTTGAATTATCAATGTTTCTATCAACATAAACTGGGGAGGGGGACAATGTTTGAGAAGTAAACAAATAAAATAACCAATAAAAAGAGTGGTTAATTAAAGCGTGTTGTATGAACACAGCAAAATATTATATATTTTTAAATTGGGAAGTTAAACTGCCATTTGTATGAAACTGATAAACCTGATAGAACATACTAAATAAAATAACTTAGAAAAGTAATTATTTGGCTAAGTTTTAGAAGCTATCCTTAGTGCTTCCCATAACTTCAGTTAACTCAGTCATTCTGGATTTCTGACGGGGTTGAAGACCAATAGTCTCAGAGCCAATCCTGGCTATTTACATTGAGAGAAAAGATCTGAGTGGATGGTTTTTAGCTGACATTCATTCTAAAGCCAAGAAAAAAGCCAGGTTCAAAACTAAGTGTTTTAGTCGAGAGAGGTGACAGAGGTTCTGGTTAGTCAACAAAATGATGGACTGGGTATTAAGACTATCTTGTATCTCACTGGTACAAATAGGAATAATTATGCTCTAATTGTATTTTGAGAGAAAAGTTTTATTTTAACAGGAAGAGTGATATGTAGGAGGAGCTAAGGGGGAAGGAGCACTGAGGGGAAGAGATGGAGTAAGGAGAGGAGAAGATGAAGTAGAAGAGAAGCTAGATGATGAGAGAGAGAAAGAGAGAGAAAGAGAGAGGGGGCATGGAGGTATATGTTCACATGTCTCCACCAGTCAAAGATAGTTTATATATCTAGGTTGGGTATTAGATTACACTTCTGACTGAGCATTACCATACTTATAAAGCCTTTGATTAACATTTAAAAAAATTGTATAAAAGCAAAAAGGAAAAGGGGGCACGGGATAGGGGTTTTCTAGGGAGGGAAAACGGGGAAAGGGGATGGCATCTGAAATGTAAATAAAATATCCAATAAAAAATAAAATAAAAAAGAAAAGTAATTATCTGATGAAAGTAAAAACAATAAAATAAATCATAAAAATAATGAAGGTCTGCAATATACATGAAGCAATAATGCTAAAATATATTAACATAATGCTGCCAAAATGAATGCATTGAAAAACCCTTTTCTTTAAAAAGAATTATGATTTAGTTAAAATATAATTATATCACTTACCCATTTCCTTCTTTTTTTCAGCCATTCTCAGTTACCTTCCCTTAAATACCCTCCCAGGTATCCTCACTCTCAAATAAATAGCCTTTTATTACTTGATTAATATTGTTATATGCACAACCAACAGGTCCTAAAATACCCAGCCTTAACAGATATGTCTATACCACAGTATCTACATCTATGACTCAGAATACATTGTAGAAGAGAGGGTAGGAAAAATTTTTAATTAAACAGAGTGAAAAAATACAGGTGAATTTTATGTTTTAATTTACAGTACTACAATATAAAGATAATTTACAAGTTTAATTTTTTAAATGTTTGAGAAACAAAGAAAGTAATTATTGTACATCAGACTTGATTACATATACTTTTTATTTTAAATATATATGTGAAAATACATATATAGAATTGCTGTAAATTTTAATAAACATCATAAACAATTTTCTTTAACATATTTTCACACTATTCATATTCTGGTATGGAGGGTATTATTTGTCAATATCTAATGAAATATTTGACTAACCATTTACCATATTATTACTGAGATATAGGATAAATTGATGTGATATCTCAATTCAAGCTCTACTTATAATCGTATGTTCTCATATTAAAGTTCAGCTATAAAGTATTTTCTGTAATTCTGTGTTTTAAAGATACTAAAATTAGCCATGGTTTGACAAAGGAGTGAGTTCTACATATATGAAATAAAACTTACATTCAGCATAGTCCTTAATTTTCTCCATATGTCTAATATTATTCTTCCTCTATTTTGGTGTAAATGTTTCTTTCAGAAGACATCCTGTGATGTTATTATGCTGAACTGAGATCCAGGCCGTACCATTTCAGCACCAAAGAAAATAAATTAGACATGATCAAGATGTTCTTATATATGACAGAGAAAAAAAGATTCTGACTGCCTCAGATTAACCTGATGCCAGTCTTTATTAGTTCAAGTGATTGTCTAGAACAGATTTGCCAGCCTTAATGGTGGTTATACAACTTCCAGCATAACAAGTACCACACTAGACAATGAACAGATTATTCTAGAAGACTAACAATGCTTTTGCCCCTATCATGGAGGTGTCATTTGGTTGTTTATCATCCTTGACTTTTGTGAATTCTCTGAACATAGAATTCATGTGAGCATTGATATTGTGAAATTTAGAAAGGAAAACATGAACAACAGAAAACTATGCTAAAGATAATGACATGAATGTGGAGAAAGGCTGCAGGTCTCAAAATTATTTAGTTGCTGCATACTTATTAATCCAAGAGCATGCTTAAATATATTGTATATTTAGTGTTCAAAGTTCTTGTCTAAAATGCCAGAAAGCTGAACACAAGGTACTCACCAGATTATTACAATATACCTATGCCAGCACATAAATTAAGATTAAGAATGTTACTAAACTTGAAGACCTGTCATTGAGATTAGATAGGCAAATAAATGTTACCCTTTCAAATGAATATGGCAGTTCAGAACTATTTACTGAGGTCACCATAATTTAGTGGTATGTCTTCTTTCTTGCAATGGATGATTGGAGACTGAAAGCCAGGGTATTATTTAAATATTTCCATTGTCAAGATAGGAATATAGTGTGCTTTTACAGTGGTTTCTACTGAAGAATCCTATACAAGTGCACTGTGACAATCTAATCATCCTGATGTCTCAATGTTTGAGTTTATATTTTACATATAAAACCTTGTAACCATAGAATAAACTATAGAAATTAGAGAGAAAATTACAGTATGTAGAATCTAAACAATATGACAGTAAGTCTCAGAAAAGTAAAAATTAATACTTATTTCATAGGAAAGGCAAAATAGCAGGAGCCAAGGATTATGCTTGTAAAAGTATAAGTACTCCTTATTTAATATGAGTTTTCAGTTTTCTAAAACAGTATAAAAGTCAAAATAGGTTTTACTATTTTATATATAATAGCATATAAGTAGATATCATCTGTGTACGTACACTTGGGTTACAAATCCATTCTCTGTATTTTTCCAAATGGTTGCTATTCCTTGGGAAGAAAATTTTTATTTGAATATGTTTGCTTTCATTTGATCATAGTCTTTAGCCTAAGCAAACTCTCATGTAGCCTTGAGCTTCTGATATTTTTGCCTCCAATGTCCTCCTGAGTATAGTGATTTTATGTGGACAGCAGGCCTGGATTATGTGGTACTGAGTATGTAAATCAGGTCTTAGGCTTTCTTATTAGGTAAGCACTCTAGCAACTAAATTACATGATAAACCCATGAGTTGTTATTTGGAAATATTCTTTCCTCTCTGAAAAGCAAAGAACCATTAATATCAGTCACCACAACAAAGGTCCCCATAACATTTTACAGGGAAATACAAACTGATTATGCTGCTTTTAGATGAACTGAACATTTAATATTTTAATCAAAATATTATCCCCGGAATCTCAAGGTGCCTTCTATTAGCATACTTCTTTGTTCATAGATATAAATAAACACTTTTATGGTAAACATTTTCTTCTTGTCTGGCATTCAAATAGACAGACATGATCTGGGATCCTTATAAAAAGAACTTCTCCATGAACATCTGGTCTAGCAACTTTCTAATAGAGTTATATTGAAAGAGGAAAGTTTAAGGACACAGTGAAAGCAAGGCTTCCAGCTTCCCTAATGTCTACTTCTTTAGCAGAAGTATGGTGCAGGGCAAAATCGTATTGGATAATAGGAACCTGACTAATTTGCTAATTATTTAAGTATTTGAAGAAAGTAATTTAATCTCACTGACACCCAGTTATCTAATGTTTAATGATTTATAGTTGTAAAAGATTGCCTATAACAAACTGTCTCTATAAATTAGCTTGCCAATTCTCTCACACATCTAAATAATACTGAAGATATTACTGTATTGAACAGGAGTTTGTTTAAGTCAAATAAACAGTCACTGTCTGTCTTTCTGATTTAAGTTGAAATTTGGAGGGTTGAGTTGTACATCCTATCACTGGAATAATAAATTTTTCAGTATTAAATATGTTTACTAACAGTGTAAAAACTACACAAACATATATTAGCATGTTCATTAGTTATTACAAATATGTGGAGTGTTCTAAGCTTATTTTAGCAATTTGGAAAACAAAAGATTCTTTCTCTAAATCAAACTTCATTTTTTGTCTCTGAATTTTTTTTACAGTGAATATTAAGCTGCAGAAATAAAACAATCACTAGAGATTGATTTTATGTTTTAGAATGCAATGAAAACACAAAAAGATATAATGTGATTTTTTCATTTTTTCAAATAACAATTAAAAAGTCTGGATTTAAGTACCGACTCTAATTTATGCTTTTTATCTGATTGTAGGCCCTTGTTTTTGAAAGGAATTTTGTAACTCACAGGAGAAAACATGGAAGTGTGATGCTTAACTCCCAATAAGAAGACAAGGAAAGAATTATCAGAACAGAAGAGGTCTCCCAAGGCATCTGTATTCTTTTTTCTCTGTCTTCATCAATTCTCTTTGTTTCCTGGTATCTCCCTGCCAGCTGCTTGGAGATAATGTCCTCCTTACTTCCTGGCCATTATGAGAACTGCAATTATTCTCAATAGTCATCACAGGATCAGACATGGTAAAGTTGTATTTCAGTTTCAATCGATTCTGTTTTGAAAACTGAAATTCAACTCATCAATTTTCTGTATCTTAGCATGTGCTAAATGAAGGCAGGATGGACATTTGTTGCATTTTACAAGCTTGGAAATCCAGAGGGTTTGTTGTTGTTGTTGTTGTTGTTGTTGTTGTCCTTTTAGTTCTTCTATGCAGAAAGAGAAGACAAATTGTAGATACTTTTAAAAATGTAATACTTTTAAAAATCTATTTATTTTAGTGTATATCATCCTTATGCCATGGAGTGCTTAAGAGGCTCAGAGGACAATCTAGTGGAAATGATATTTTTCTTCTGCCATGTAAATTAGGGGGATTAATTCAGGTAATTAGGCTGAGGAGCAAGTGCCTTTTTACACTTAGTCACCAGCCAATCACATGTCATTTTGGATTTACACTTATATTGGGCTAGGATTATCACAAATTATCATACCTATTTTTATCATTTGAAATCATGTAGGAAATATTGGTCTTCTTTAAATCTCAGTTGTCATTCTAGGCTGAATGTTTATGATCATTCACTTGTTCATCGCTATATCCCAAGTGCCAGATAAAGCAATAGGCCCTTGATATTTCTTTTAAATAATGAAACATTGATGAATCTAAATTATACTAGCTCAGTTACACTTGCCACGAGAATAATAAGATCTCAATCTCTCCTTGGCTTCATTTTCAACAACATTGATATTTAAAATGCAGAAAGAGCAAATGTATTTTCTGTGAACCATTAAGCCTTTAGAATCAAAGAGAGATTGAAAGTATTTCATAAAACTTATTGAGGCGATTTATTACTTTTAAATTATAGACAATAAGTGAAGAAAATAGAAATGTTCAGTACATATCACAAAATGAGCACACCATAGCCTAGGTCATATAAATTTAGCAATATTGCATTTTTAGCTTTGCTACAATTTAGCCCATTTCAAAGCTGAGATGTTGAACTTATATATAACTAAACATATCCTCCCAGTTTTACTGACTGAATACATGCACAGCCCAATTTACTAGAAAAAATCTGTCTGCTACTAGCCATATCTATTTATATTGGAAGTTATTACGTCTCATTTTGCTCATCTAAGCTTATCAGAAGCCCCTAACTAAACCATAATGCTTATAAATTGTAAAAGAATACCAGTTGAATCTTACTTTTAAAAAGCTTCTTTGTCAATTCATTACTCTAAAATTATAGACAAAAAGTGAAAAAAATTGAAAGTCTGACTACATTTCACAAAATGAACACACCAAAGCCTAGGTCATATAAATTTAGCAATATTGTATTTTTAGCCTCTGTTAAAATTAACTGTTATATGTTCCTCAATGGAACTTTTTTTCCTCTTTTCCCTTAAATTGTGAAAATATTTTTAAGCACAGTTTTAATATAGGGCAGCAGTTTTCTATATCAGAAAAAGAAAGCAGGAAAACTTAGTAGCCCAGGGAAGCTTGTGTTGAAAACATATCCTATGAACAGTAGGAATCAGGAGAAGCAAACTTCAATAGAGGAGAGAAAGCAAACTCTGTAATACAGTAACATACATGTAACAGGGAAGAAAACAAGGACATAGTCTTGCTTTGTCTTTTTCTTTGACCTTGTTTTATAAGCATGCAAATGTCTTAGCTAAAGTGGTGGGGTTTTGTTTGTTTGTTGATTTGGTTGGTTTGTTGGTTTGTTGGTTGGTTGGTTGGTTGGTTGGTTGGTTGGTTGGTTGGTTAGTTGGTTTGGTTTGATTTGGTTTATGTAGTAAATGCAATGACTCAAATTAGCTTGAGGAGAAAAGAAAGTGCTTAATCTCATAGTATGCATATATTATCCAAGGAAGTTACAGCTAGAATTTAAATCAGTAAAATGGAGGCAGAAACTGATGCAGAGGCTTTGAAGGAGAAATATTTACTAGATTATTCTTTATGGCTTACTCAGCCTGCTGTTTTATATATAGCATCCAGGACAACCTGTCCAAAGGTAGCACCACCCACAGTAATCTGAGCCTTGCCTACAGCAGGATGTAATTGAGACATTCTATTAATGATGTTTCTTCATTTCAGATGACTATAGATTTTGTCAAGTTGACATAAAACAGAACACATGTACCATGCATTCTAATTTGCTCAAATATTTTTCTCTATTTGTTTTATAAAAATTTAACTTAATAATTCATAAAGAATGCTTGTTTTAAAACAGTCGTTCGTATGTTTCACAGGTTATCCTTGAACTCTTTATGTAGCTAACATAGTCTTAAGCCCTGGATACTGCTGCATCTAGTCCTTCACAAGTACTAGGATTACAGGACTTGAGCTTTACATGGCTAAATAATTATTAAGATTTATTTTCAAATATAGAATAAAAAGAAAGGAAGAAAATAATTAGTCATCTTTTTAAAAAGAATGGTTTCAAATTTCTAATTAAGCTGCATGTTAGTTAGCTAATACAATGATGTTTTAAATAAATGAGTTTCCAGTTTTAAAGCTCCAAAATATAAAAAGGTGATATGCATGGAGTAAATATTGTTATTTTAAAATTGTTTTTTCTCCAGAAAAAAAATCATTAATTTTAAAGCAGTATTTCAACCAAAAGCAAAATTTAAGGAAAAGACCTCATTTAATGAAGCAGAAAACATTTATTCCCAAATTAAGATATATTCATGATCATTTTGTATTTATTTTTTGCAAAAGAGTTTTCATACACTTAGGCAAATATCTAAATATATTGCTTTATTTCCAACCTGAAGCTGTTAGTCTTATTAATTTAATTTATGCCAAAATGATATAAGGGTTAGTCTAGGGTATGAATTTTTAGATTTAAGTAAAAATAATAATTTGCTTTTGTCTTTTCTTTCTACTATTTTGAGAAAAAACAAAGGTCTGGGACAAGCTAGTCAAGTTATTCTGAATTCAATTGCTTCATGAAGAATTCTCTAGGAATGCAATATAAATAAATCTAGCTTTTTGGATTCAAACAGATAGGTATGTATGCTAATATATCATAATAATAAGTTCCTGAGTAGATAAATAGATGGCAGATTACAAAAAATATTGAAGCTATTGAAAAGAATGTAACTTAGAATGTATTGATTTAAGTCCGGCACACAAAAAAATGCAAAGGCTTTGCTTTTTTATGTATACACTTTATCTATTTGGCTTTCTGTCTCTTTTAAGTTTTATTTTGTTTTTCATTCATGTTTCTGTGGCTGGCTACACAAATGTATACAGCTACCACCAAAAGCCAGAAGAAGGAATCAGACCCCAGTATCTAGAGTTATAGGTGGATGTGAGCATATCTTCTAGAAGAGCAGTGAACACCATCAAGCTCTGAGACTTTCTCCTGGTCCTTCTTGTGTTTCATTAATTTTCACATAAATATTATTTTTCTCAATAAAGTAACAGAAAAAAACTGATATTAAAAAAATACTTTGTAATTAGTATATTCTCCTTTTGAATGTCATGATAAAACAGGCTTACTCTCACTTCTCTGAGACTTGTTTTGTCTTAACATAAATCTAAATATTAAAAAATATAAATAAGGAAAACTTACATCTAATTAATAATTCTGTCTTTGGCTATGGTAAATTAATTGCCTTCTCTTATGAATCTCAAGGTCACCAAAAGAGGAATGACTCTTAAAAATATGAACTGGGATTGAAGAGATGACTTGAGGAAAAAAAGGTTCTTGCCACTTCTCTTAAAAGTATAAAACACACTTCCATAATTAGTCCTCTGACCCTATGGCTATGTTATCAACATATAATAAATAAATAAATAAATAAATAAATAAATAAATAAATAAATAAATTTTTCTTTTAAAAAAAGAATAGTTGCCTGAAATAATAATTACACTTCAAAGGAATTGTATTTCACTGTATTTCTTTTTGTTGAAAATAATATAAAATATAATTTAGAAAATTTGAAAAAGAGTACAACCAATGTTTACTGATGGTTATTTAAAAACAACACACATACCATTTTTCACATTAAAATGAGTTTTTCTAAAACTGTTCCAAGTAATATATTAAAACCTAAACTAGGATTTGTTTTGTTATATATTTTAAAACACAATTTTATAAGCTGTAATATAATTATAGTGCAGCAATACTGAGAATATAAGGAATTGCCCCATGGTAGAAAAAAAATAATGTTAGCTTTAAAACAGTTAAAACTAAAAATGTTCTGATTTTAATTATTATTAGCTTATATAAATAGACTGCAGATATCAGTAATTCAATTCTAGAATAAAAAGGGCACTCATTTAAACAGAATTCATACTAGAAAGTAAATGTATTCAAATTGTTTGAACTACTTAAATCATTTTTATCAGGCTATCTCCCTAAAGGAGGATAATTTAATTTAAAAAGATTGGAATATTGACTAAGGTATAGATCCCTGGGTACTTAACAGATAAATGAAGCAGATTAAAATGAAACCTATCCAGTGTAATTCATTTTATGTAGATATTTACATTTAGCCATTTTTCTTAGGATAGTGAATTATTTACAATAGGATTATATTTAGAATACTTTTACTGGCCATACTAACAGAAAAAATAGTAATTTATAACACAGAGAATCCATTGATAAATTTCATGAGCTGGTTATGTATTTTGATCATATAGTTTTCAAATTTCATTTTAATAGAAGGAGGAGGGAATTGTTAGTGGTTTGGACCAAGCACTCCATTTTGTTACCAGAAAATTAGTTTTGAGCATCTTGTTTAGCATTCCTTAGTGTGAAGTTTTTACCTACAAAACCTGGTGATAGCATGACCTACCTCCTTATAGAGTGAACATTTGATGAACCCATGTATCTAAAACACTCAGCAAAGGATTAATAGGTATAAGTGGCAGCTCTTGGGGTTTTTCTGGATTATTCTTTTATTGTTTATACAGATCTTCATCTTCCTTAAGGTAAGCAAATATTGTCAAGTTTCTCATTAATTCAAATCTTTCTTATTTTGTTAAAATAAAAACTAACAAGTGATCTGTTCATCAAAACAAAGTATCTGATTAATGATTTATATTAAAACAGCACAAATATACATCTGCAAGGTCATTCAAGCACTCCTTACAATTGTCTTCATTAATCACAGGAAGCAATTGTGAATCAATCAATAAACATTCTATGATCTTTCTTGTTGCTGGTCTTAGAGTAGAAAGTTAATGTTAACAACTCAGTTACTTCTTTGAATTTCAGAAACCCAGCAAACTATTTCTCTTACAAAGTGCTGGGTAGAATCAATGACAGTGGGGTTAGAAAGTGCTCAAAGATTTAGCAGAAGTAACACATAAGTCAGAATAACATACAATTGTTGGAAGGGACATAGGGCACCAAGTCTCCTAATTTCTAAGCTCTAAACTAAATAAAAGGTTTAGGAATTACATATTAGATTAAAATAATTATATTACTAGATTGTATATTATTAGAAGTTAAATTAAAAATGAAATAGTTAAATAAAAGTAAAATAGATTTCACCATTAATTGTGAGACAATATGAGGAAGTTCACTTTAACTTCAGAGAGGATCAAGGGAAGGAATGCAGGGAGGTTCAGATAAACCTAATGGCTATGTGATGATCAAATAGAAATCTAATAGTAGAAGCTTCAAAAAATATATACATATATGAATGTAGTTTAAATACAATTACCCAAAACACAATGTACAAACAAACAAACAGAAAACCTTGGGGAAGTAGCCCCAACTGGATATCTCTCATTGTCCAATGAAGCTTCCAGAACAGAAATGTGATGCATCCAATAAAGTATTTTGGCCAAAGGAGTCCCTTGGGAAACCCCAGACAACAAAGCCTATTGCCAAATATATTGGTGACTCATAATAAACTACAACAATGTTCTATTTTGCTAAAGATAACACCTACACAAATTATTCAATACAAAGAAGTTGAACTGGAGCCTACCTAGAGCCTTCATTCAGCACTAGAGTAATATTCATGGTACTCTGCATGCAACCGAAAGAAAAACATAAGACATGAACCCAGAAACAAATTCTTCAACTTACAATGGCAATTTGCTTGAAAGATACTCTTGTACAATCATGGTAAAAAGTTTATGGGATTAATCATCAATGTCTGATTTGATTTAAGGCCTAATCCATCAGATAGAACTCATCTCTGATGCTTTTGGGCTGGCCAAGTACCAGAGAATAGATAATGTAAGAACCTAAGCAGAAAAAAATACTACTTTTATGCTAAAGAAACATATTAATACATTGAGACCTAATGTCATTCAGCAAAAGTTACATATTCATCCCTTACTCACTTGTTACCTTCTCCTGCAACAGATGGGAATAAATACAGAGATGCAAAAAAAAAAAAAAAAAAATCCCAGAAAGTCTGAGACCTTGGAAAACTCAACTCCTCAAAGAGATGCCTCCATCAAATCCTTCTCAGGGCTCAAGGAACTCTGCAGAAAAGTAGGTTGGAAGACTGTAAGAACCAGGTGGGATGACGGATACCAAGGAAACAAGGTATCTAGAAACAACACGGCTGCATGAAATATGAACTCACAAAGAATAAGGTAGCATGTATGGACCTTACAGGTCTTTACAAGCTAGGGATTTGGAGCTGAGAAAAGGGGTGGGTATACACAACCATCTGAAACTCAGAAACTGTTTTCAGTTGATAGCAACTTAAAAAATTATAATTTTGTTTTCTCCAATGGAGTCTCACTGGGAAAAACAAACTATAATTAAAGACTGTTCTCATGCCTTGTGTAGTATATAGTCAACACAAAACAACTCAGTGGAATCTGTGGTATTTCTTTGTCTCATAATGTTAAGTTATGGATTTTTTTGTTATTGTTTTTAATCTCTTGAGTCATGGCATATATATTATGGCTTACAGTTTTGTGTTTTTATGGTATTCCTGTGTGTATGAACATGGTTGTAGTCATGTCTTATTAGGTTTTTTTGTGCTTTACTTTGGCTTTCTTTTTCTTATTTGATTGATTTTTACTGTTCTGATTTGTTTGTGTTTGTTTCATTTTATTTTATGTTATTTCTTAGATGTCTGTTTTGTAAGGTGAGACAGAAAATATATATGTTCAGATGAAAGAAATGGTGAGGAAGAAATAGGAGGGGTAGGGGTAAGAGAAACAGTAAATGGAATATATTCTGTGAAAAAGTTATATTTTTTGATATTATATTTACATTTCAGATGTTATCCCCTTACCAAATTCCCCCCACCAACCAGGAACCTTCTATCCCTTCCCCCCTTTTCATGTTTCTATAAGGATGTGCCCCCAGCTACCAACCAACACCCCCTCCCCACTCTCAAATTCCTCCCCACTCAGTGTTCAGCTTTCATGAGACCAAGTATCTCCTCTCCCACCTATGCCCAACAAGGCCAATCTCCCCTATATGTAAAGATGGAGTCATGAGTCCCTCCCTATGTGCTTCCAGGCTGGTGGTTTAGACCCTGGGGAGCTCTGGTTTGTTGGTATTGTTCTCCTCATGGGGCCACAAACCCTTTCAGCTCCTTCAGTCTTCTTTCTAACTTTGCCATTGGGAAACCCTTGATCAGATCAGTGGTTAGCTGTGAGCATCTGCCTCTGAATATCTCAGACTCTGGCAGACCTCTTAGGAGACAGCTATATCAGGCTTTTGTCAGTATGCACTTCCTGACATCCACATCAGTGTCTACCTTTGGTGACTGTACATGGAATGGATACCCATGTGGAATGATCTCCAGATGGCCCCTCCTTCAGTTTCTGTCCCACACTTTGTCTCCAGATTTGCTCCCTTGAGTATTTTACTACTCATTCTAAGTGGGACCAATGCATCCACACTTGGTCTTCCTTCTTCTTGAGCTTCATATAGTCTGTGAATTGAATCTGGGCTCTTTCAAGCTTTTGGGCAAATATCTGCTTATCAATGAGTAGATACCATGTGTGTTCTTTTGTGATTAGGTTACCTCACTCAGGATGATATTTTCTAGTTCCATCCATTTACCTAAAAATTTCTCGAATTCATTATTTTTAATAGCTGAGTAATACTCCATAGTGTAAATGTACCATATTTTTTGTATCTATTCCCCTGTTGAAAGACATCTGGGTTCTTTCCAGCTTCTGACAATTATAAATAAGGCTGCTATGAACATAATGGAGCATATGTCCTTGTTATATGTTACATCTTCTGGTATATGCCCAGGAGTGGTATAGCTGGATACTCAGGTAATGTTATGTCCAGTTTTCTAAGAAACTGCCAGACTGATTTCCAGAGTGGTTGTACCAGCTTGCAATCCCACCAACAGTGGAGGAGTGTTCCTCTTTCTCCGCAACCTCGCCAGCATCTACTATCACCTGAGTTTTTGATCTTAGCCATTCTGACTGGTGTGAGGTGGTATCTCAGGGTTGTTTTGATTTGCATTTCCCTGATGACTAAGGATGTTGAGCATTTCTTAAGGTGTTTCTGGGCCACCTGAGTTTCCTCAGTTGAGAATTCTTTCTTTAGCTCTGTACCCCATTTTTAATAGGGTTATTTGGTTGTCTGGAGTCTAATTTCTTGCGTTCTTTGTATATATTGGATATTAGCCCTCTATCAGATGTAGAATTGGTAATGATCTTTTCCCAATCTGTTGGTTACCATTTTGTCTTATTGACAGTGTCCTTTGCCTTACAGAAGCTTTGCAATTTTATGAGGTCCCATTTGTCAATTCTTGATCTTATAGCATAAGCCATTTGTGTTCTGTTGAGGAACTTTTCCCCTTTGCCTAGGTATCCGAGGGTTTTCCCCACCATCTCTTGTATTAGTTTCAGTGTATTTGTTTTTATGTCAAGGTCCTTTATGCACATGGACTTGAGCTTTGTACAAGGGGATAAGAATAGATTAATTTGTGTTCTTCTACATGCTGACCTCCAGTTGAGCCAGCACCATTTGTTGAAAATGCTGTCCTTTTTCCACTGGATGGTTTTAGCTTCTTTGTCAAAGATCAAGTGATCATAGGTGTGTGGATTCATTTCTGGATATTTAATCCTATTCCATTCATCTTCCTGCTTGTCTCTGTACCAATACCATGCAGTTTTTATCACTATTGCTCTGTAGTACAGTTTGAGGTCACAGATTGTGAATCCCCCAGAAGTTCTTTTATTGTTAAGAATAGTTCTCCCTATCCTGGGTTTTTTGTTATTCCAAATAAATTTGCAAATTGCTCTTTCTATCTCTATGACAAATTGATTTGGAATTTTGATGAGGATTGCATTGAATCTGTAGATAGCTTTTGGCAAGATGGCCATTTTTACTAAATTAATTCTGCCAATCCAGGAGCATGGGAGACCTTTCAATCTTCTGAGATCTTCTTCAATTTCTTTCTTCAGAGACTTGAAGTTCTTGTCATACCGATATTTCACTTGCTTGATTAGATTCACTCCAAAATATTTTGAATTATTTGTGACTATTGTGAAGGGTGTCATTTTCCTAAATTTCTTTTTCAGTCTGTTTATCCTTTGAGTAGAGGAAGGCTACTGATTTGTTTGAGTTGATTTTATATCTAGCCACTTTGCTGAAGTTGTTTATCAGGTTTACGAATTGTCTGGTGGAACTTTTAGGGTCACTTAAGTATACTATTATATCATCAGCAAATAGTGAAATTTTGAATTCTCCCTTTCTTATTTGTATCCCATTTACCTCCTTTTGTTGTCTAATTGCTCTGGCTAGGACTTCCAGTACTATATTTAATAGGTAGGGTGAGAGTGGGCAGCCCTGTCTAGTCCCTGATCTTAGTGGGATTGCTTCAAGTTTCTATCCATTTTATTTTGATGTTGGCTACTGGCTTGCTGTATATTGCTTTTACTATGTTTAGGTGTGGGCCTTAAATTCCTGATCTTTCCAAGAGTTTTAACATTAAGAGATGTTGAATTTTGTCAAATGCTTTCTCAGCATCTAGTGAGATGATCATGTGGTTTTGTTCTTTGAGTTTGTTTATGTAGTGGATTACATTGATGGATTTCTGAATATTGAACCATCCCTGCATTCCTGGGATAAAGTCTACTTGATCATGATGGATTGTTGTTTTGATGTGGTGTTGGATTCTGTTTGTGAAATTTTTATTGAATATTTTTTCATCAATATTCATAAGTGAGATTGGTCTGTAATTCTTTTTCTTTGTTGGATCTTTGTCAGGTTTTTTTATAAAGGAAAAATACAGAGAGTATATGTAAATTGTACTTACAGTATAGCTGACAGTTGGAATTTAGGAATGTTTGTCTGAGCCTTAAGCATCATTTTTCTGGAATTGTGGGACTTCCAAAATAAGTATTCAGTTTTCTGAGTAAAGCTATAGAAAAGTTTGGTATTAGGCTCCTAAATACAATAATAGAAGGGCAAGACTTTTGAGAAACAGCTTTTGGGATGATAGACCATTGATAAATTGATATCAAAAGACAAAAATTGAGAAGGAAGATTTATCTTTGAATGGGGAGAAGTTAGATGTCTTTATGAATGAATAAAACATGTTTTGAGGGAGTATAATGTTTAACTGTAACACTGGAAGTAATAATTTCAGAAGTAATGAAATTTCTGGTCATTCCAAGAAAAGTAAAAACCTTATATATTGACATATGCTAACTTTTACATTAACACCAAAAACTATGTGATTGCACTGATAGCATCAATTATTTAATTTTTAGATTTGGCTAATTATTACATCAGAAACTATTTTTAAAACATTTATTTATGTATATGTGTATGTCTGTGTTGTTTATTTGTAGTTTTCAGAGAGCAACATGCAGTAATCGGTTTTCTCTTTCTACGATATGGGTCCAGAAAATCTTAAATGTAAAAATTTTTAATTATTTAATAATTGTTTTCTATTGGGGAAATTTAATTATCAAAATGACTCCTACAATTATATGGAAGCCTAGAACATTTCCTTTTTATTGTATAAACATTACTCATAATAAATTGGAAATCACTACCAAAAAAATCACTTGTTGGAGTATCAGACAAGCTTTCACAAAAATTACAACTCCAAAAAATACAAAACAATAACATGCCCCACTGATGTTAGTATATATAATTTTTAAATACTATGTTACTCTAAGTTTTATATTTATTCATCAGTCCCTGAGAAAATATACATGAAAGAATCTGAAGCTTATTGAAAAACTACTGTCAAGACAAAAAATATGTAGAACTAGATGTCAACCTGTAGAAAGTAATAAAATTTCGTGCAGATGGTACTGAAAACATATCTGTACTTTTTATAATAAAACTAAGAGAGGCTGTAATTCCCACTATACTGTATATAGGAAAAGATGAACATTTTAGATGCTATTGTGCTAACATATTTTAAGGAAAACTGTTCTTTACTATGACAAAATGAAAGACTGCAATACAAAAGTGTTTAAGTTTTGCAATAAAAAATAATATTTTTCTCAGAAACAATTTGTTTTGGTGATGATTTGGAGAAAAAAATTGAGAAAAGAAAGGCTCTCCAGATGGCATCTAAAGGGGATAAATTTTACTGATCACAGAGAGTCCTTTGATTCTGTGTTAATTTGCACCACAATGTGAAGGTTTTAAGAATTGCATCCACTTTGCTTCTTATGTTTCTGGGAGTTGTATTATGCCTTGTGTTTGTTTGTACACACTACTCATATTCTTCCTCTCAGATTGCTAGAGTAAAAAAAGATCGGTAGATGTGGCTAGCTTTGTCAATAGCAAATTCCTCCAGAATTTATATCCAACACAAGGTCTTTCTTATTCCATACCATCAAAGGAAATCTGCAACTGACGGTTATGAAGGGGTTAGGAGCATCTCCAAGACAAGACAGAGACCTGCTAAAAGGGAAGCACCCAAGAAGCAATGATGATGACCTTAGAAGTAACTCACTGTATTGGGAATAAGGAGCCTGAAATGGCCACCTCCTGTAGCCAAGCAGAAACCCCAGTGGAACAATCGAGACACCAACTCACACATAAAATTTTATCCTGTCTACAAGAAGTGCAGGCACTGGGGACAGAGTAGAGACTCAGGGAATAGGCAATCAATTATCAATGCAACTTGAAACCCATTCCATGGCCAAGCAACCATTCCTAACACTATTAATGATGCTCTATAATGCTTGCTTACAGAAGCATGTTGTCCTCTAAAAGGCTCCACCCAGCAGCTCACTAAGAGAGATACAGTCACTCACAGTGGATACAGCTTGGTGACTCTTACTGAAGAATAGAAGGAAGGATTATAGTCACCAAAGAGGATAGGAATACCACAGGAAAACCAACAGTCAACTATTCTCAACTTTTAGGGCGCTCAGAGTCTGAACCACTAACCAAAAACATACACAGGTAGGACCTAGGCCTCCTAGCACCTATGTAGCTGATATGCAGCTTGGTCTTCATGTGGGCCTCAAACAACTGGAGCAGGGCTATACAAAAGCTACAGCCTATATGTTAGATATATTCTTCTAGCTAGCTGCCTTGTCTGGCCTAAGTGAGAGAGGAAGCATCCAGCCTCACACAGACTTGAAATGCCAGGGTGGAGGATATTGGAGGTGGGGGAGCACATGCTCAGAGGAGAAGGAGAGGGGGGAGAACAATAGTAGGAGAGGGTAACTGGGAGAAGGCAGTGAGAGATATTTAAAGTGAATAAGTTAAAAAAATTAAATTAAGTTAAAAAGAAAAAAAGACTTCATCTAAGATAAGAGAATATTCAGTTTAAAAAAAAAAAGCACTTTAAAGTTTAGAATCACTCCCACTTCAGTGAAAAATGTGTTCTCCTTTTATTTTATAATAACAACACTAAAATTAGACCTTAAAAGAAAGAAAAATTTGAAAATATGCATTAACCATAGAAGTGCTGGAAAGACTGTAAAACATTGTTTCCTCACACATCTTAGCCTTTAATATACAGTGTTGAAAAAGTTTGTAATCTATCTGGAAAGTTCTCTGAAGACAACACACACAAGAAAAGGCTGCCATGAGCTTATCCTCAATTCATGTCCTCTCTGAAGCAGCCAAGGGATGAGAACATGGGATTGGGTCATGATTTGGTCTTGTAAAGAGTGGTGTTGTTTTCTATAACAACATATACCTATCTTGACTATATGCTACTCTGAGGCCAGAAGCTGTAGGCCTCTGGATCTATTAAATTTGTTGCCTGCTCCAGGTGATTAGGTAAAGATCTTTTTGCTATTGCTCCCTTCTCTTGCCAAGGACCCCAAAGTTTCTCTAGCTAGGCTAGTTAGCTCTTTGCAAACCAAAGAGCATGAAAAGGAAAATATCAGTCTTTACACAACCAAATACCCACAAAACCATATATATTCATACACATATTTACATTTTTATTTGTATCTTTTTTTCATATTAACCCATTCACATTTTTGTTGGGCACAACCACCTGTCTCATACATTTCACCACTATTCATAAATGCATTCATACACACATATTATTACACACATACGTATAGATAAACAGACTTATACTTTGGATGATGGATGGATGGATGGATGGATGGATTGATGAATGGATGGATGGATGGATGGATGGATGGATGGATGGATGGATGGATGGATTGATGGAGCAGAATTCCCCAAGCCAAACCATTAAAGTAACAGTTATATTTCTTTGCTCTGGCCTTTTTACACTTCTTAGACAAAAAAAAATGTTCTTTAGAAAATTGTCTCAGAGCCCTTCCAGGGGGTCCTATCTGTTGCTGCAACTAATTGCTATCTAGTCTGCTCCCCTGAAGACATCACATCTGGAGGTAACCCAGGAGATCCACTGCTGTTAACACATCTGATACTACATCCTGAGGCATCCCAGCAGACTTGCTGCACTCAGGGCATCTGGCATCATAGCTTGAGGTATCCTAAGAGATCTACTGTACATAGGGCAACTGAACAACTGATCACCAGCTTGTCTGCTCCCCTGAAGACACCACAGCTTGAAGGCATCTCAGAAATTCATCTGTACAAAGGACAAGTGGGCAACAAACATCACAATCTGACAACCTCCTGAGGGCTTTGTGGCATGCAGGGCAACAGACCCAATAGACTGAAAGCCTCCTTGGAGTTCTGCTGCACACAGAGAAACAGAAACCATAGTCTGTAGGTCCCCATGGAGAACAGCTTCACACAGGACAACAACAGCCTGACTATTCATCTGAAGACCCTAGAGTCTAAAGGCTGCCCAGAAGATCTACTGTAGCCATGGCAACAGATTAGCGTTTCTCTGACTCTCTGAAGACCCCCCCCAAGGTAGAAGGTCCCTCAGGAGATCTGCTATAGCCAGGGCCATAGGGCTACCAGAAAACCTGAAGGAACCCAAAGAAAAAAAGAGGCAGATTTCAGACACAGTAATCCAAACCAGCAAACACCAGAGATAACCAGACAGCAAGAGGCAAGCGAAAGATCATAAGCTATATATGTATCTGGAGCTAAAGATCCCTTTTTATACACTCCTTTGTTGGTCGTCTAGTCTCTGGAAGAACTGAGTGGTCAGACCAGCCTATATTGTTCTTCCAATGGCATTGCAATTCCCCTCTGATCAATCCTCCAGTCCTTCTGCCAGCTCTCCCACCAGGTTCCCTGAGTTCAGCCTGATGGTTGGCTCCAAGCATCCAACTCTGTATTGGTCAGTTGCTGTCCAGACATCTCTAAAAACTGCCATACTTGGTTCCTGTCTGCATGCACCTCTTGACCACATATGTAGCAGAGGATGGCTTTGTTTGACAGGAACAAGAGAGGAGGCTCTTGGTTCTTGGAAGTTTGATGCCCCAGAGTAAGGGAATATTGGAATGGTGGGGTGAGAGAGTGTGGGTGGGGGGATACTCTCTTACAGGCAAAGGGGAAGGGGATGGCAGATGTGGGATAGAGGGGTGGCAGAGGGGTAACCAAGAACTGGGATGTCATGGGATGAGGGGTGAGTAGCCTAGCCTATTATACCCAGCAAAACTCTCAATGAACATAGATGGAGAAACCAAAATATTCCAGAACAAAACCAATATAAAATATCTACCAATCCAACCCTACAGAGGATCTTAGAAGGAAAACTCCAACACAAGGAAGGTACAAACACCAAAGAAAGGACAAGATATTAAGCATCTCACTAAAAAAGCCAAACGGAGAGTACCACATACACTTAAAGTCACCTACAAAAACAAACAGATCAAGAACCAACAATCATCTGTCTTTAATATCTCTCAATATTAATGAATCAACTCATCTATAAAATGACATAAGCTAACAGACTAGATACACAATAAAGGTCCAGTATTTTGCTGTATACAAGAATCATACCTCAACAACAAAAAGAGATACTATCTCAGAATAGAAGAATAGAAAATGGTCTTCTAAGTAAATGATCCCAAGAAACAAGCTGGAGTTGCCATAATAATATTCAATAAAATAGACATTCAACCAAAACTTATCAAGTGTGATGAGGAAGAACACTTCATATTCATCAAAAGAAAAACCCACCAAGAGAAAGTTTCAATTCTGAGCTTCTATTGCCCCAAATGCAAGAGCACCAAAATTCATAAAAGAAATGTTACTAAAGCTCAAAATACATATTGAACCCCACACAATAGTAGTAAAAGACTTCAATACCCGACTCTCATGCATGGACAGGTCATTGAAACAGAAACTAAACAGAAACACACTGAAACTAATAGAGGTTATGAACAAAATGGATTTAACAAATATCTACAGGACATTTCTCCCTAAAACAAAAGAATACACCTTCTCAACACTTTAAATGCCTTCTTCAAAATTGACCATATAGTTGGTCACAAAACAACCTTCAAGCAATTCAAGAAGATTGAGATAATCCCATGCATCCTATCAGATCATTGTGGACTAAGGCTGGTCTTCAATAACAGCAAAAACAACAAGAAGTCCACATAATTATGGAAACTGAGCAACTCTTAACTCAGTGATAACTTGGCTAGGGAAGAAATAAAGAATGAAATTAAAGATTTCATAAAATTTAATGAAAATGCTGACACATTATCCCCAAACTTATGGGATACAATGAAAACAGTGCTAAGAGGAAAATTCACAGCACACCTGAGAGCTCTAGAACAAAAAGAAGCAAACACACCCAAGAGGAGGAGATGGCAGGAAATTGTCAAACTCAGGGCCTAAAGCAACCACATAGAAACAAATAGAACAATACAAAGAATCAACAAATCCAAAAGCCGTTTTCTTGAGAGAATCAACATGATAGATAAATTCATAGCTAATATGACTAACTAAAGAACCCAGAGGCAGTATCCAAATTAACAAAATCAGAAATGAAAAGGGAGATATAACAACAGATACAGAGGAAATTCAAAAGATCATCAGATCCTACTACAGAAGTATGTACTCAACAAAACTGGAAAATCTAGATGAAATGGATGATTTTCTAGATAGATTCTACATAACAAATTTAAGGAAATCTGATCAATATGGTGAGCTAATGCCCAGGGATTACTATATTAATTTAATAATGACAGTAAAGGCTGCAAGAAGAGATGAAGTCTCTTTGGGACTCAGCTTTTGAGCTCACCTATTGGAGACCATGCAAAACAATAGACCACCCCAGGAAAACCACTTGTTAGCCTTATCCTATCCTAAATTGCTCCCAACAGAAGGCCACTTCAAACAAACTTTAAGGTAGACTGCCCTGAATGCTGTTAGTAGAAGGTAGACAAAAAATCAATGCTAGGATGGACCTTATACTCCTGATTATATTATCAGTACTGTAATTTGGATTTGAACTTTCTCCAATAAAAGGCTCATATGTTAAAGGCTTGATCCTCAGATGGCTGATATATCTAAACATTGGACAATGACTGGGTTATATAAGCTCTGACCTAGTTAGTTGTTTGATGAATTCATTTGACAGCATTTAACAAGTTGGTGGAAACAAAAGATGTCAGATCTTTGTTTTTGAAGGAAAGATAGGAGCCTATCTTGTTTATCTGTTTCTTACCCTTCTCTGCTCCTGGCTTCCCCAAAATAAGTAGCCTCCTTTATTACCCTCCCACTGCTGTGATATTTTTCTGGCCACAGACCCAAAAGCAATTGAATATTTTTGGCTATTTATAGGACACATTATGACCATATTCACCCACTGTCTTCTCATACTTTTTCCATATCATTCAACACCTCCCTCCCCTGCAAGTCCTGTTCCTACTATAATTGTTTCTGTTTTAATTTATTTTGGGGTAAGTGATGGTTTTTTATTGTTGATTTGTTTTGTTTTGAAACACACTGGGTGTAACAAAAGCTACCCATTTGGAGTGCAGGCTACTCAACAATGGCTACACTACTGTAGACAAGTCCCTCTCCCCCTCCTGCCATAAACTACCAATAGTTTCCCAGAGAGGTCACTAGCCCAATGAGCCCTCTTTCTCCCTTGACTGAATAGCAAACTATAATTTCCTAGTAGCTTTCATTAGTAAACTGTGGAGTTCCTTTTGGGTCTATGGATTATAATTAAGAAAACAAAGTTAATAGCATCTAATATGTCAGTTGTAATTTACTCAATTTTCATTTTGTCTCTTTATTGAAAGTAGATTCTTTTATCATACAATATATCCTGATTATAGTTTTCCCCTCCCTCTATTCCTCCAAGTTCCTCCAGATATATAGTCTTTTTGTGTCTCTCATTAGAAAAGCACAGGCTTCTATGATATAACAAGATAACAACCCAATATGACAAAATAAAATATAAGATACTATAAAATAAAAAAACCATCATATCGAAGTTAGATAAGGCCACAGAAGGAAAAGAATCCCAAGAGCAGGCACGAGAATCATAAAACCTTTAGTTCACATTCTCAGGAGTCCCATTTAAAAAATTAGATGAAATCTAGAATATATATTCAGAAGACCTGGTGCAGACACGTTATCCCTGTGTTTGTTGCTTCGGTCTCTGCCACTTCATAAGTATCTTGCTTAATTAATTCAGAGGATTTTTTTCTTCTGGTGTTTTCCATCACCCCTGGCTTTTCCACTCTTTCCATCTCCTCTTCTATAGGGTTCTCTGAACTCAGAGAGACAGGATTTATTAGTAGTCATCAATTTAGAGTCTCTATCTGTGAAATGTCTGGCTGTGGGTCTCAGCATCCGTTTCTATATGCTGCTTGAAAAAGCTTTCCTAATGATGACTGAATAAGGCACTAATCTATGACGATGTCAGAATATCATTAGGAGTTCCATATATGTACAAATATATATGTATAGGTGTGTATGTGTGTGTGTGTGTGTGTGTGTGTGCGTGTGCGTGTGCGTGTGCGTGTGCGTGTGTGTGTGTGTGTGTGTGTGTGTGTGTAGCCAAACATTAGATAGTTAGTTTAACTAGTAAATAATTCCTTGACTCTCCAAGGATGTAGAACATTGAAGTTGACAGTACTCTTGGTGTTCTAGTAAACATTTTTATTTATTTTTCATATAAGGGTTATTTTAGTAGGAAAATCATGTCTTAAACATCTTCATTGTTTCTAAATTTTACTGGAATTTCTCTCCATATTCCAAAGTCTATATTTATAGATATTTACAAAATAAACATTTTTAACCTATATTATTTCAGACAAATGAAAGCCTGCATCCTTGGAGTTCTTCTAGGCATGTTTATGTGAAGTGACCTGCTAATCTCAGCTTGATGTATTCCCAAGATACTAAAATATTTTATAATCATACTTAGTATAATCCAAGTTTTATTTGTACTTTAACCCTGTCAGCTTTCAGAGATGCTGCATATGGGTAAGAATAATATTCCCACTCACTGCATCATAGTCACTTGGTGTTTATTTTGAACTCTCTTACAAATTTAACAATCTCTTCTTTGTCTTATTGAAGTCTTACTTTATCTTATCATATACAGCTTAAGTTAAATGGAAACTTTCTGTATTTGCTAAAGAAATCAGTCATCAGGACTGTTCATTCCCTTTCCATTTCTCAAGCTGGGTCAATAGACACATTTACAGCTTTCATTCTGACATCTAGAAAGTGTTATTCTCAGGTCTCAGCCTACCTTGTTACTCTATTCCTCGTAAGCTTGAGTTTCTCTCTTAACAATTGTCGTTTGTCAAAATTATTCACTTTTATTTTGCTACATCATACTCAATTTCCAAGACTGTTCTTTCTATTTTCACTCAACTACTTCTCTCAACTACGATGCCAATCCAGAACATATGGGAATAAAATAACTATAGTTTACTATTTTCATGATTTTTTTTACAGTAATATATACATCACTTATGCGTCTGTAGTAATCTGACATCTGATGAAGACTGGTAAGTCAAAAGAACACACTAAATGCAGAGAAGTGAGTCTTGTGGATTAAAAGCTTTCTTTATAAAAAATTAGTTTTATATAATCTCTGTTTATGATCCTACATATTTTAATTAATATATGTATTATATCTAAAAATGTTGATGAGTTGTTTGATTTTGATTATTGTTTTGCATTTAAATCTTCTCTGGAACTCGCACTATACCAGTAACACATGTCTATTTACAGCATTCAGTAATGATCAGGTTAAAATGCATCATCATTTTAAGGAAGCTTCATTGGGATAAAAAGGCACTCACAAATCTAAAACAGTGGCTTGCAGTCTCCTTAGATTACATATCAGATATTGTACAACTCATAAGAGTAGGAAATTACAGGTAGAGGATAGCACAAAATAATTTCATGGTAGGGGTGTCATCACAACACAAGGAACTGGAATAAAGTGTCACAATACTAGGAAGGTTGAAAACCAATCATCTAAATAATTTTGTTCTGTGTGAGGAATACATTTCAGGAGTATATGTACTACTTTCTTGAATATTATTCCCAGGTTCACACATTATCCATCTGGATACAGTATGTGCTGATA
The DNA here is from genome assembly GCA_030674055.1 of Rhabdomys pumilio. NCBI lineage: Eukaryota > Metazoa > Chordata > Mammalia > Rodentia > Muridae > Rhabdomys > Rhabdomys pumilio. The sequence continues at coordinate 99,532,516 of JANHMN010000004.1, read as the reverse complement.
CTTATAAGTCAATATCATTATTTTTTCCCACTTGTAAAAACAGGAAACAGATGAATGATACAAGCTATTCTTTATTAGTGTACTTTTTCACGGTTTCTACTTTTCTTTTAAACACCTCAATAGAATAGTTTAACTGGCTTAAGGCAGCTCCAAATTCAGTCATTTTTTTTCCGCAGGTGTGTAAATGGTTGTACTATGGGTCCTCTTCTCAGAAAGGAAGACTGGAATAGATAGTGTGACAGAAATAGGAAAATGCCCTTCCTGTTCATGACAATGCACTATGAAGTGTGGCTGAACTGAGAACCTACTTTGTGTCACAAAGTTTTTTTGTTTTGTTTTGTTTTGGTTTGGTTTGGTTTTTTGTTTTTTATTTTTATTTTGTTTTAATAGAATAGGCTTTCGTGGTGAGAAAACTAAATAAAAATCTCAACTTCTTTCAGATATAATTATATATTGGGTCTTCAAGTTAGTGAAAAGCTATAACCTTTGTTCTTATGTGTAGGATAAAATAAAAAGTGAAAAGAAAAGCACCATGTATTCAAATTCTTGTTCCATTTTAAACATTGATGATGACAAAGCAGTTTTGCCTTAACATCAAATTGACTCTTAAATTTATGGATGAGTGTGAGTTGTCAATGTGTCTATAAAATAAAAACATATTTCAGTTTATATACATTATACAATATACTATAACTACATATAAATACATATTATATGTTACATGTACAATAAAATATTTAAATTTATATTCTGCAATAAATATTTTAGAATATATATTGTAGAATATAAATTTATATAATATGAATACAATGTATGCAAATATATATTATACTATCTATATATACATATATAAATATATATACTTCAAGAGCACATTTACTATTCCAAAAATAATTAGAGCTTTTGTTTGACCATAATAAATGATTTCTGTGGTGTAATAATTTATGAGTTCTTGAGATATTTTACTTGAAATCTATAATTGTTTTAAAGAATTTTCTAGTAAGTACTATATTCACGTGATTTCCTTCCTTCACTCTCCTTCTTCAACTCTTGTGTCTCCATACTCTCTCTCAAATTCATGACATCTTCTTCTTTAATTATTACAGCCACATATATACATGCATTTGTATATATAAACACAGCCTACAGAGTCCATCTGGTGCTGTACATATGTGTGTATGTTTAAGCCTCACTGCTTTATGACAATTTGAAAAGTCTCACAGACAAACTTCATAGCCTTGACATTTTTCAAATGGTAAGAAAACCTGGTATCGTGTGCACATTTCATACATAAAAACAGCAATCCATTTTACCATTTACTTAGATTAAAACAAAAGATTTACAAAATTTGTATATATAATACATACATAAGTGCTTGAGAGAGAATATAGTGATGCCACAAATATATATAGGAAGAAACAAGAGTCAGATACTCCCCTGCCTTCCTAAATTAAATAATATGAAAAGTACAATCTTTAGGGTAATGAATTAAAAGTATAACACAAGTCACTGTATTTCATTCAATTATAAAAACATTCTGAAATGAGTTGCTTTAAGGGGTTCATGTTTGTTTCATGTATATACATGAGTTTCTCAGTGTTTAAATTGATGTGAGGCAGCATCTGTAATGACTTTCAGATGAATCTGGTTCAGTGCTGTACCAATTATTTTAGAAGCTTTACATCCTTGCATAAACTAGATGCTCAAATTCACTAGTTTTGACCTCATAACTCTGATTTAGTGTTTTGATTGATAAATGTAAATTGTTGAGTTTTCAAATCCAACAACGATAAATTGTTCTGAACAAAACGTTTTATAATTTTTATGTCTAAGTAATTTCCCTAAAACCACATTGTTCATATAGTTGCTATAATACTGATGCAGCAGACTTCATTATTATCTGCTTAGTACACTGAGACCATTACATTTACTTTCTTAAGAGATCAACAGTGAAAGAAACATATGCTGTGCTCTTGAGACTGTGGAAATATGGTACTGAAGACATTAGACAAAGGGAGCCATAGATCTTCAGAAATGTACTGGCCTGAGCAGAATAAAATATCATCTCTAAAAAGCCACCAATATATAATCTTACTGGCCCCCCCTTTCCATCAAAAATCAGATAACTATACACAAATACCCCTTTTAGTTCAAGGCTGTGAGTACATTATGGAAACTCCAAGTAAAAGTACTGAAAGTAGTGAGCCTATCAGCTACAATAAGTTTCCTATATATACACCTGAAGTCCATTTATCAGTATTTTCCTTGCTTTGAAGTCTGTTTTTTTTTTTTTTCTGAAACTAATATAGCTATTCAGTTTTCACTTGTATAGTGTTAACCTGGTTTCATGCCTCCAATTATTTACTTTAAGTATAGACATAACTCATGTTTAAATGAATGTGTTTGGAGGAGGGGACGAGAGGGGAAGTGGAAGAGGGAGGGGGAGTGGAGGGTGAGGGGTAAATGGAGATAAACCTAACCATGGAAACATGTACACTGAATCTCTTTGGATCAATGAGTTGCCCTCAAAGGCCACTAAGGGGAAGATTCTGCTGAACCATCTGAACAGTGGCAGAAGCACAGCATACACATGGTATAGGGGCAAATGTGACTCAACTTAGTTTTTCTACACATTTTCAAGTCTCAGGTAGAAAGTCCTGGGTGGAAATTCTGCCTACTCTGAGGCTAATAAACTGAGCAGTCCTGGAATGCAGAGAAATTGGGATACAATTTCCAAAGATTATCACAGAATCAGTGTATGGCTATATTTAAAATGTTTGTGGTAAATAAGACTCTATTTGGTTCTGTCACTCCTGTTTGACAATAATGTGACTCTAAATAACTCAGTCAAGGAAATATACTTTTGTAAATAAGATAAAATATTATCATTTGCTTTAGTATTTATATCAAGAAATATTTAATAAACATTAACTGTATTTAATAGGCCTATTAGATTGTTGAGTAAAAACGATATTGTTTTGTCATTATTAACATTTTTAATGATAGATCAAAATTGCACCATCATAATAAAACATGGGTGTTTCAAACACCAGCCCTGTACTCAGGCAACTCAGTCTTTAGGATGGAATAGAATATAAGCCCTCTTTGCTTGTTAAATGACTTGATGGTTGATAGAGTAACCATGAGCAAGGACAGAATCACAGTTGTACAGCCAGACCAGTCCTGAATCAAATGCTCTGTTAGGCAGAATAGCTAATCTATGGGCAGACAATAATACAAACATTTGTGCTATTGGTGTCTGCCAGCCAGTTCATTTTTTGTTGTGTGCTGCTGGACAGACCATTGCAACAGTGTACCTTCTTGTTCTCTGAGTCAGGTAGAAGAAATGGTATTCTAGTTGCTGGATCAGTACTAGGTAGTAGTGTCAATTCTTACTGGTTACTATGGTGATGACTTGAGAAAAAAATTGTCTAAGAAATAACTATAAATCATTCATTTCTGTGGAGTAGAAAAGCAAAGGAATACTTAGTGTTCTCTCAGTACCAGCAAAGGTAGCAGTAGGAAAACAATAAAAGTAAAAACAGCAAATATGACCCGATTCAAAAGTAAATGCTAAAACCACTAATTGAAAACATTGAGGAAATTATTTTAAGCTTGATTTTTAATACTAAAGAAGCACCAGCAACAGAGTGGAGAAGTGAATTGCATGTTCTCTTTCTTAGATGGAAAAATATATGCATAAAAATGCACTTATTGTGTACTTATATGCTATGGTTTGAATATACTTAGCCCAAGGAGTGGCACTTTTAAAAGGTGGTGCCTTGTTGTAGTAGATGAGGCCTTGTTGGAGAAAGTCACTGTGCACATGAACTTTGAGACACACCTCCTAGCCACATGGGAGACAGTCTTTTCTTTTTTGCCTTTGGACCAAGAGTCAGGAGCCATAATGGGACAAGTTAATAATGGCAGATGATCATCCTGAAATGCTTGCCTCAGATTATTATATAATCTGTGAGGAGTGTGCCCCATTAGCAAGGCTGTGGTGGACATGATTTTAGGAAGGATTCCTGCTATTAATATGCTTCTCCTATTATTATTATTATTATTATTATTATTATTATTATTATTATTATTAGACATATGCAACTATCACTAAGCAATAGCACACCCTTTTGTAGCAGATCTCTGCAGACCCACAAAGATGTACTGTCTTGTAGTGATACCATATAGACAAATAGATGACTTCTTAAGTCTTAATGATGATCCTATAAGAATTCCTAAAATTATATCAACAATTACTAAGCTCTTTTATATCAGGACTACTATTAAGTCCCTCAGGCATAGTTGAATCTGCAAAGAGAACTCTGCCAGTCTCCAGTTAATTGCTCCTAGACCATCTCTTGCTTAGAGTACATTCCAAGAGATCATAAAACAATTAACCTAAGTTACTAGAGGAAACCCACGATTTATTATAGGTACCAGGACAGAAGAGAAAATATTGCCTGGGTTTATCTATATAAAACTTCACTAATTTCTTAAGTTATGGTTTCAAACTTTCTGTAAACCTGTGGAGCTAGATAGGTGATGAATGTCTAGCTAGATAATTACTCCTAATGGATATTCATGTAAACATTCTGTGTTGTAAACTTCTATTTCAACTTATGATTTGAATTTTGGTGTGAACTTGTGATGAACCTTATAACATGTGATCATGTACTCTGAATGGTGTATAAATACTGAAGATAAAGACAAAGAGTCGGTTAGAATTGTCAGTCAGTTAGAATAGTGAGTTAGGTTAGTTAGAATAGAGTTAGAATAGTTAGTTAGAATAGTTAGAGAGTGAGTTAGAATAGCGACTTGGGAATCAGTTAGTTAAGACCCCGTCACCCTTTCCTTTCCCCTGCCTAGAATTTTTCTCTCTTAGAATTTTTTAGAATTCTAAGATTCTTTAGATTCTTTGTTAGAATCTTTTCTTCTTCCTCACTCAGGACTTTTCACTTTTCCCCTCAGATAGCTTTCATAGGATAATTTTTACACTTAATAAACTCTATAGCAACTTTTCTAAGCATCTTTTCTTCCTGTGACCCAGCCTCAAGTTAGAGCCCAGCAGTTCCTGCTGAGATAGAACATTGCCTAATCCTCTGCTGTTAGGCTACAGATGTTAATCACCCTAGCCTGCAGTCTCTTACCCTCAGAAGAAGTTTTTAAGATAATACAAAACTATTTAACTATTTACTTTAAGATAATACAAAACTATTAACTATTTACTTAGCCCTAGTCTTAGGGCTAGGATGCAATTGCCAGTTTCTGGCCACAGGATCACTGACTGCAGATCAGCTACAGTAGCATAGGGGTTGCCACCGGTGGGAGGAGGAGAAGAAAGAAGAAGCGACTGCATCTCCCCTCTCACCCCACGTCGGGGCTGGCCCCTGGCAACAAATGTAGAATTATCATGTTCTCTAGCATCATGTCTGCCTGGATACTGCTATACTTCCTACCATAATGATAATAGATTGAACCTCAGAACCTGTAAACTAGTCATAATTAAATGTTGTCCTTTATAAGAGTTGCCCTGGTCATAGTGTCCCTTCACAGAAATAGAAACTGTAACTAAGACATCCACACATATACAGAGAAGCATAAGGTAACTCGTCAGGAGCCATCTAGGATAGGCTAAGGCTAGCAGGTGACCCTCCTGGAAATGGCCCACTGTTTTTGCATGATCTAGAAAGGGTGAGCTGAATGGCAAGGTTCTAGAGAGACTCCATCTCAGGATTGCTTCTGGCAGCTGATATGCTTTCTTGTCATTATTAAATTAATATAATAATCTTTGAGCAGTAGCCAAACCTACTGATTAGATTTCCTACAAATCAAAATAAAGATAAACTTTCATTAATTAATGAGGTTTAGATGAGTTAATGATTCTATAGAATTCCTGATTTAATTCAAATAATTTTAGAAAGAAAATGTAAGAGATTTTCTTAGTTGCTTTGCTAAAAAAGATATAATGAAGCATTAATCAAGAATAAAATGTTCCCATTCCTCATGTAGAAAGTAAAGGCTGCATAATAAGAAATACAATGAGTTTTCATAATTTCACTGAAAAGAAAAATAGGCTTTGGACCAATTTATGTTCAAGGAAAAACATTTAGGTCTAAGGATATAGCCAAATGTATGCACTATGATAAGACAAGGCCAATGTAAATCTTGCTTTGAACTTTAAAAAAGCATATGGAATGAAACAGTGCTTTAAACTTAATAACATTCTTCTGTAACTCCCATTTTTTGTATAATTTTATCCATGAGGTAATTTCTAAAGAAATTTTTGTCTAAGAAGGTATAAAAAAAGCCCGAGAAAATAAATAAAATTATTGGTTGGATGGTTTGGCTTAGGGAGCTCAACTTGTACATATGTATGTACGTATATGTACACTAATGTAAGCATGCATGAAAGCTTGTAAAGTGTATGAGACAGGTGGTTGTGCCCAACAAAAATGTGAATGTGTTAATGTGTAAATAAGAATATGAATGAAAGTATAAATGTATGTGTGAATGTGTATGTGTCTGTGCATATTTGCCTGTACAAAGCATTTTAAGTTTTTTCTTTCCTTCCACTCTGAGTCACAAAGAATTAATCAGACTAGCGACATAGGCTCCTAGCTACCTGGACAGAGAAGGAAATGATAATCAATTTAATTCCCATCGTCAGGCACTATAGGCCAAGCTAGCAGTTTTTAAATATATAAGAAGCAAGAAAGTTTTTAGATTTTTTTAAAAAAAGCTATCAGCAAGAATTCAGTTTAGTTTTAGAGCTAAAAGGCCAAAGACCATCAGTCTTTAAAGCTACCTCCAAGGCCAATGCTGTGTTCTGCTTCAAACCATTCCACGTTGGGCTGGCTCTGGGCAGTAACTAATCCAGGTAAATTTGCTCTGTGGGAAATTGACATAAGTCATTTTCATCATGAGCTGGGGGATGTAGTAATAAGACATACAGGTCTACTCATTACTTCTGCTTCTCTGCATCCATCTTTAAAGCTTGTAATTTGCACCCATGTGATGTGTAGTCTCTATCCTCCTGTGTTCCTGTGTCTGTGTGAGAGAAAACAATAAAGCAAGACACCAAACCCGACCCAAAATGATCTAAAAGAGAAAATGAAAACTGAGTGTTGGTTATATTAAATTTCAGAGTGGAATATTAGGATAAAGCTATATAGATGAGATGAAGTGAAAAATGAATTAAAAGTATAAAGTCTTCATAAACATACTCTACCTATCACCAAACACCTTGATGTTTGTGAAGACTCTCCATAAGCAGAAGCTCAACTTCTCTGTGTTCAATGAGTTGTGAAGGTGGTTTCTTCAGCAATAGGACATTGCCAATGGCTTTTGAAAAGCAACCTACAGACTTGTCCACAACCTGGTTTGTTTTGGGGTTTCCACCGAAACTCTTTGGCAAGCAAGTCATTTAGATATAACCCATTTCCATTGCTGAAAAACACATTTGGAGTTAAGAAATGGCCATTTGAAGTTCTCTCTCTCCCATTATTTGAAATTACATTTGAATTGCCTTCATAACTATTCTCTTTTCCTTCCCTAAGGAGATAATATCTACTTCCCATTCCCTACTTTCTATCTAACCTGTGTGTTTTATTAATTGTAGTTTGGTTATTATTGACTTAATAGCTAATATCCTTATATAAGTGAACAAAGAATATCAAAATATTCTTTCTGGGTCTGGGTTATCTCAGTATTATTGAGTTTTTAGTTCTATCCATTTACCTAGGAATTTTATGATTTTACTTTTAAATTCCCAAGTAATATTCCAACATGTAAATGTACTAAAGTTTCCTTATCCATTTATCTGTTGAAAACTATCTAGTTTGTTGTCGATTCCTGACCAATATAATAGAGCAGACATTATTAACATGGTTGAACAAATATCTCAAGAGGGATGAAGTATGATTTGGGTAAATTCCCAAAAGAGATACAGTTGGATCTTGCAGTAGACAGATTTCCATATTCCTAAAGAAACACCACACTGATTCATAACATGGTTGTGCAAGTTTGCACTCCCACCAGCAATGGATGAATGTTCCCTTTACTCTACATCTTTGCCAGCATGAATTGCCTTGGTTTTATTTTAGACAATCTGAAATGTGTAAGATGATCATTTTGATTTGAATTTTCCTGGTGGCTAAAGATGTTAAACACTTCTCAGCCATTTGCATTTTCTTTTTCCAGAATTCTGTTTACCTCTCAATCCTGTTTTTAAAGTTAGTTTTTTTTCCCATGATATCTACTTTCTTGTGTTCTTTATATATTTTGGATATTAAAACTACTTCTGATATGGTGTTACTAAAAAGTTTTACCATTCTATAAGCTACTGTTTTGTTCAAATGATGGTGTCCTCAGTCCTACAGGAGCCTTCTCATTTTATGAGGACCCATTAATTAATTCTTGATAGTGCATATGCTAATGGTGTTCTGTTCATAAAATCTTTCTGTGCTAATGAATTAAAGGTTAATGCTCACTTTTCCTTCTATAATTTTCAGTGAATCTGATTTTATGTTGATCCTTTAAGATTTGAATTTTGTGCAAGGTGCTAAGTATGGGTCTATTTAGATTATTATACATGCAGGCATCCAGTTTGAAACACCTCAATTATTAAAGATGCTATATTTTGACCAGTGTATATTTTTGACTTTACCAAAATTCAAGTGGCCATGAATAGGTACATTTATGTCGGTGTCTTCAGTTTGATTCAGTTTGATTATCCTTTTAAGATCTATGAATAATTGCATTGGAAATTTGAGGGTGAATGCATGGAATCTTTAGTTTGCTTTTGGTAGGTTAGTCAATTTTTATGTTATTTCTACAAATCTATGAGAATAAAGAATATTTCCATCTTATAATAACATTTTCAATTCATTTTTTCAACATTTTTAATTTAAGTATTTCACCTGCTTGGTTAGAATTAGCACTATATGCTATATTATCTGAGGCTATTTTGAAGGGTACTATTTCCCTGATTATTTTCTCAGTTCACATGCCATTTGTATATGGGGAGTCTATTATTTTTTGTGACTTAATTTTGTTTCTTTATATTCTACTGAAGGTATTTTTTAGCTATAGGAATTCTCTGCTGGAAATTTTAGGGTCACTTAGATACACTAGCTTGTCATATTAATATTAAGATACTTTGATTGTTTCCTTTCTATGGCCCTCCCTTTTCCCCAGGGACTGTTGGCCATTGACTGAGAGATTGTATCAACAGATTGGTTTCTAGGAAGAGCTTCAGCAAGACAGCTCAGCTTTATTTGGGGTGAACTTTTGTTCACCCCAAATAAAGCAGGAGTTGAATCTGTAATTTGACCATAGGCTACTTTTCTTTCCTCTAAGTTATTTTTAGGGTATTGAAAGTGGGAAGGGCTTATTGATTATTACTTTGAACCTAACTACCACATTGTAGGAAGGATTGAACAGGATGTATGGGCTATATCATACAGCACTTGTAGGAAGCATTATTCAGGGATATCTTCTCGATTCCTATAGAGAAGGACAGGTTCCTGTCCTTTGAGACACTTTCCAGATAAGATCAGGCAGAGAAGTAGAACTCTCACTGAGAAAGGGAGTCTCCATTTTGTATGAAGCTAAAAAGAACTAACCTGGGCATGTAGACTACAACCTTAAAAGCAGGATCTTCCAATTTTTTTCTGATTTGTATCCACTTGAGCTTCTTCAGTTATTTTATTAATCTAAGACTTTAAGTACTATATTGACTAAGTATGCAGCTAGTAGACAAACTTTACTTATTCCTGACTTTAGTGAAATTGCTTTGAATTTCTCTCCATTTAAGCTTAAAACTGCTTTTTAAAAGTAGTGACAGTTTCTTGTGTCCCAAATCTTTCCAACACTTTTATCTGAAGAAGTATTGGATTTTGTCAAAGACCTTTACTATATCTAATGAGATTATCATCTGTTTTTTTTCTTTTAGTTTTTTTTGTTAATATTGTACATTACATTTACTGATTTACATATATTGAACCACATCTTACATCTCTGGGATGAATTATGTATAATGTTGGGGTGTGTATTCTTTTTCATGTGTACTTGGATTCTATTTGCAAGTGTCTTAATGTGAAACTTTGGATCTATGTTCATAAGGAAAAATGGACTGTAATTATGCTTTTTTAATGGTTCTTAATGTAGTTTGGTTCAGGGTAACTATAGGCTCATAAAATAAATCAGGTAATGCTTCTTTTTTTATTTTGTAGAATAACTTGAGGATTTATTAGTATTAACACTTATCTGAATGTCTGGAAGATTTCTTTGTTAAATCCATCTGGACTTCAACTTCTTTTTCCTTTTTAACCTTTTTGGTTGAGAGACTTTTAAAGACTCCTTCTATTTCATGATTTTTCTTTTATGAGTATGTAGCATTCTTTTCTATCTTTTTAGGTTAGCTTTGCTTGACATCTATTTTGTCAGGTATTAAAATATCCACTCAAGCTTGTATTTTAGGTCCATCAGCTAGAAATATCTTCTTTGAATCCTTTTATCATGAGATTATGTCTGTCCTTGGTATTAAAACATTATGTTTCCCAACACAAGGAAGGAGAATAAACACTAGAAAAAGCAAGAAAATAATATTCTTTTCCAAACCAAAAAGAAGATAGGCACATATACATAATTCTACCTCAAACAACAACAATGATAAGAAGCAACAATCACTTTTACTTAATATTCCTTAATATCAATGGACTCAGTTCTCCAATAAAATGACATAGGCTAACAGACTGGTTACATAAACAAGACCCAACATTTTGCTGCATACAGGAAATGGACCTCAGTGACAAAGACAGACACTACCTCAGAGTAAAAGGCTGGAAAGCAATTTCCAAGTAAATGGTTCCAAGAAACAAGCTAGAATAAATATTGTATATAAAATAAAATAAACTTTCAACTAAAAGTTATCAAAAAAGATAAGAAAGGACACTTTATACCCATCAAATAAAAATATACTAAGAAGAACTCTCAAATTTAAACATCTTTGCTCCAAATATAAGGGCAGCCACATTCATAAAAGAAACTTTACTAAAGGTCAAAGCACACAATGCAACTCACACAATAATATTGGGAAACTTCAACACCCTACTCTCATCAATGGACAGATCACGGAAACAGAAACTAAACAGAGACACAGTAAAACTAACAGAAGTTATGAACAAATTGGATTTAACAGATATCTATAGATCATTTTATCCTGAAACAAAAGAATATACCTTCTTCTCAGCACCTCATGGATCCTTCTCCAAAATTTATCATATAATCAGTTACAAAACAGTCCTCAACAGATACAAGAAGATTGAAATAATATCATGCATCCTACAAGTTCAACATGGACTAAGGTTGATCTTCAATAACAACAAAAATAACAGCTAGCCCACATACATGGAATCTGAACTGTCTACTCAATGATAAATTTGTCAAGAAACAAATAAAGAAAGAAATTAAGGACTTTTTAACAAAAATTCACTGAATTCAATGAAAATGAATGCACAACATACCCAAACTGCGACACAATGAAATCATTGCTAAGAAGAAATCTCATAGCTTTGAGTGTCTCCAAAAGAGAAACTTGAGAGGACATACACTAGCAGAATAACAGCATATCTGAAAGCTCTAGAACAAAAAGAAGCAAATATACCCAAGAACAATAGATGGCAGGATGTAATGAAACACAGGGCTGAAATTAACCAAGTAGAAACAAAGAAACAAAAAAAAAATCTATACAAAGAATCAACAAAACCAGGAGTTAGTTCTTTGAGAAAATCAACTAGATAAACCTTTAGCCAGACTAACCAGAAGGCAAAGAGACCGTCTCCAAATTAACAAAATCGGAAATGAAAAGGGAGACATAATAAGAGAAACCTAAGAAATTAAAAAAAAAAAAATCAGATCCTACTACAAAAGTCAATATGCAATGAAACTAAAAAATCTGGATTAAATGGCAATTCCTAGACAGATACCAGATACTATAAGTAAATCTAGATTGGATAAACCATCTAAATAGTCCCATAACCCCTAAAGAAATAGAAGCAGTCATTAGTAATCTCCCAATCAAAAAAAGGTTAGGACAAGATGGGTTTAGTGCACAATTCTATCAGACCGACAAAGATCTAATACCACTGTTCTTCAAACGATTCCATAAAATAGAAACAAAAGGAACAATACACAATTCATTCTATGAAGCCACAATTACGCTTATACCTAAACCACACAAAGACCCAACAAAGAAAGAAAAATTTAGACCAATTTTCCTTATGATTATCAATGCAAAAATACTCAATGAAATTCTCACAAACCAAATCCAAGAACATATCAAAATGATCATCCATCATGATCAAGTAGGCTTCATTCCAGGAATGCAGGGATAGTTCAATATGTGGAAATCCACAACTTATTCCTCTACATAAACAAACTCAAAGAAAAATAATCACATGATCATTTCATTAAATGCTGAAAAAGCCTTTGGTAAAATCCAAAACCCCTTCATGATAAAAGACTTGGAAAGATCCGGAATTCAAGGCTCATATATAACATAGTAAAAACAGTGTACAGCAAACCAGTAGCCAACATCAAACTAAACTGAGCAAAACTTGAAGCAATCTCACTAGGATCAGAGACTAGACAAGATTGCCTACTCTCTCCCTATCTATTCAATATAGTACTCAAAGTCCTAGCCAGAACAATTAGACAACAAAAGGAAGTCAAAAAGATACAAATAGGAAAAGAAGAAGTCAAAATTTCACTATCTGCAGATGATATAATAGTATACTAAAGTGACCCCAAAAATTCCACCAGAGAACTCCTGAGCCTGATAAACAACTTTAGCAAAGTGGATAAATATAAAATTAACTCAAACAAATCAGTAGCCTTCCTCTACTTCAAGGATAAACAGGCTGAAAAAATAATTAGGGGGAAGACACCCTTCACAATAATCACAAATAATATAAAATACCTTGCTATAACTCTAACCAAGCAAGAGAAAAATCTGTATGACAAGAACATCAAATCCCTGAAGAAAAAAAAATTGAAGTAGATCTCAGAAGATGGAAAGATCTCTCATGCTTCGGATTGACAAGATTAATATAGTAAAAATTGATATCTTGCAGAAAGCAATCCACAGATTCAATAAAATCCCCATCAAAATTCCAGTTCAATTCTTCATAGAGTTAGAAAGATCAATTTGCAAATTCATCTGGAATGACAAAAATCCCAGGATAGTAAAACAGCATTTTCAACAAATGGTGCTGGTTCAGCTGGAGGTCAGCAAGTAGAATACAAATCCATCCATTCTTACCTCCTTGTACAAAGCTCAAGTTCACATGTATCAAGGAATTCCACGTAAAACCAGATACACTAAAAGTAATAGAAGAGAAAGTGGGAAAGAGCCTCAAATACATGGGCACAGGGGAAATTTTTCTGAAAAGAATACCAATGGCTTATGCTTTAAGATCAAGAATTGACAAATGTGACCTCATAAAATTGCAAAGATTCTGCAAGGCAGAAGAAACTGACAGTTGGACAAAACAGCAACCAAAAGATCTAGAAAAGATCTTTACCAACTCTATAACTGATAGAGGGCTAATATCCAATATGTATAAAAAGAACTCAAGAAGTTAGACTTTAGAGAACCAAATAACACTATTAAAAATGGGGTGCAGAGCTAAAGAAAGAATTCTCAACTGAGGGACACTTAATGGCTGAGAAGCACCTAAAGAAATGTTCAATATCCTTAGTCATTAGAGAAATGCAAATCACTTGAGATTTTACCTCACATGAGTCAGAATGGCTAAGATCAAAAACTCAGGTGACAGTAGACGCTGGCAAGGATTTGAAGAAAGAGGAGCACTCCCTCATTGTTGATGGGATTGCAAGCTAGTACAACCTCTTTGGAAATCAGTCTGGCAATTCCTCGAATACTGGACATAGTATTAGCTGAGTACCCAGCTATACCACTCCTGGGCATATTCCCAAAAGATTCTTCAACATATAACAAAGACACATGCTCCACTATGTTCACATCAGCCTTATTTATAATAGCCAGAAGCTGGAAAGAACCCAGATATATTTCAACAGAGGAATGGATACAGAAAATGTGGTACATTTGCACAATGGAGTACTACTCAGCTATTAAAAACAATGAATTCATAAAATTCCTGGGTAAATGGATGGAACTAGAAAATATCATCCTGAGTTAGATAACCCAATCACAAAAGAACACACATGGCATGCACTCACTGATAACTGGATATTAGCCCAGAAATTTGGAATACCCAAGATACAATTCACAGACCACATGAAGCTCAAGAAGAAGAAAAACCAAAGTATCCACACTTTGGTCTTTCTTAGAAGGGGGAACAACATACCTATAGGAGAATTTACAGAGACAAAGTGTTGAACAGAGACTTAAGGAAAGGCTATCCAGAGACTGCCCCATCTGGGCATTTATCTCTTATATAGTCACCAAACCCAGGCACTGTTATGGATGCCAAGACATGCTTGGTGACAAGAGCCTGATATAGCTGTCTCCTTAAAGGCTTTGCCAGAATCTGGCAAATACAGAGGTGGATGTTTGGAGCCAACCATTGGACTGAGGACAGGGTACCAATGGAGATGTGAGAGAAAGGATTAAAGAAGCTGAACAGATTTATAGCCCCATACAGGAACAACAATATGAACCAACCAGAGCCCCTGGAGCTCCCAGGGACTAAACCACCAACTAAAGTGTACACATGGAGCTACCCACAGCTCTAGCTACATATGTAACCTTGTAGGACATCAATGGGAGGAGAGGCCCTTGGTCCTGTGAATGCTTGATGCCGCTGTACAAAGGAATGCCAGGACAGCGAATCAGGAGTGGATGGATGGGTGGAGGAAGCCTGGGGAGGGAGCATGGGATAAGGGGTTTTCGGAGAGGAAACAAAGGTGATAATATTTGAAACATAAATAAAGAAAATATCTAATAAAATGTTTTCCAAAAAAAAGTTAAATTTTTTGGATACAGCTAAAAGATAGTTCCTGTTTTCAAATGCATTCTGTTAATTTATGTACTTTTACTGACTAATTGTTGCATTGATATAAAATGATATCAATGATCAGAGTTTGTTGTATCTTGATTTCTGTTATTTTGTTTTAGTGTCTGTGTGTTTGGGGGGCTGGTCTGGAACTATTTATTCTTTGTACTTTCTTTGGTGTGGATAGTCCTTGTAGGTTGGAGTTTTCCTTCTAGATCCCTCTGTAATGCTGATTTTATAAATAAATATTGATTAAATTTGGTTATATCATGGAAAATCTTACATTATCCATCTATTCTGATGGAAAGTTTTGCTGGGTATGGTAGTGTGGCCTGGGATCTGTGGCCTTTTAGAATCTGTAGACTATTTGTCTAGGCATTCCTTGCTCTTAAGGTCTCCATAGAGAATTTTGATATTATTTTCATAGATCTGCCTTTTTATGTTTCTTGATAATTTTCCTTGTACCTTTTAATAGTCTTTCTTTGTTCTGTATTTTTAATGTTTGATTATTATATCCCTAAAAGACTTTCTTTCCTGGTCCAATCTATTTGATGTTCTTTATGCTTCTTGTACCTTGACAGTTATCTCCTTATCAGTTCAGAAAATTTTATTTCATGAATTCGTTAATTTTTTTCCTGTACCTTTGACTTGGTCACTAATATTCTCTGATTTGAATTTCTCCTGGTGCCCCAGATTCCCTGAATATTTTCAGGCCAAAGTGTTTTAGATTTAATACATTCTTTGACTAATTGAAGAATTTATTTCTTCTCTTGTGTCTTCAATCCCTGTGATTCTTCTGTCTTCTAGATTCTATTGGTATGGTTTACTGCTGAGGTTCCTGATTGCGTTCCTAACTTTTTTACTTCCAGATTTCCCTCAGTGTGTGTTGTCTTTCATGATTCTATTTCTAATTTCAAGTCTTTAGAGAATTTTATTCATTCCTATCACTGTTTGCTTGTACATTCATAGATTTCTTTTGTGGATACATTCATATCTTATTTAAGGATTTCTATTGTATTTATAAAGGGTATTTGAAGGTTGTTGTCTTGTGCTTTGACTACATTGTAGTTCTCAGCACCTGCTGTGGTAAAGTTGGGGGCCTCCAGTGGAGACAAGTTGTCCTGGATGTGTCTGTTTGTTTGTGTGTTTGCTTGTTTGCTTGTTTGCTTGCTTGTTTTTACACTACAGTTCCATCCTGGACTGGGAATATTGTAATACTAGGTGTTGCTATCTTCTTTTGTCTTTGCTAAGTGGATATTTTATACTTTGGTTTCTGTTTTCTCCCTGGTTCTTAGCAAAGGGTGGTGGCTATCAGTTGCCAGGTAGAAGATTCTTCTACGGTTCTGATAGGTTTGGTCAAAAGGGAATCCAGATATTGGGAACTGACACCTAAGAATCTAAAAGGGACTTACAGGAGGGAACAAGAAAGATGTTCCACCAGGATTTCCATAGTTCTTTGGGAATAGGGTCAAAGAGTGAGGAGTAGCCAGAACAGGTATTTTGCAGCAGAGCTGGGCAGGGTGAACATGGAGATGAGATAAAATGAAAATCTGAAGCTTGCCTGCTTGCTTTGCTGGTCGATTTCCAATGAATGTCTGGAGATGGGTACTTGAATAGCAGGATGAGCGGCAATAAAGGTTGGAAAAGGTTTGTATGACCCACCGGGGATGAGGCAAGTAGGAGAACAAGACCACAGCAGATAGTCCTCCTACAGAGTTGGGAGTGAGACTTGTCAAGGAAGAGATAGTGGTGAAGACCCACATTTAGGCTGCCTACTTCCTTGGTCCTCGTGGCCTGTGGATTCCCAGAGAATTTCTGCTGAAATGAGGTACTAGTATCAAGTGATAAGTGAGCAGAATGAAAGTTGGAGTGGAAAATTTGAATTCTTCTTTGGAGATGGAGTCTGCCCGAGAGAGGAGACCACAATAAGTTGTCTGCTATCATGCTAGAGCTGAGACTGGGAAATGGGATTTGGAAAAGCCAAGGGACAGTTAAGATCTACTATCAGTCTATCTGCTTCCCTAACTTGCTGGCCTTAGGGTCAGCAGAAAATATACATTATTATGATTACTCTTTATTATGGGACTCTCCTAACTTTCCTCATCCACTCCTTTCCCAAAATGAGTCAAGAGAAATGGAGAAGAGATAAAAGCCCATGGAGATTCAGCACAAGCATTCACCCATCATAAGCATTTTCACTAGCTTGAAGATTTCTGGCAATATCTATCTTTTTTAGGATTTTTGAGGGTTTTGAAATAATTCAATTTGTAGGTCATGATGGGAAGGCAAGCAACTTCCAGGTAATGACTGAATCAAAATGAAATTGCTAGCAACATCTCCTTTACTTACTGTCCTAATTTCAACTGAGACCACTTGGCCAGACATTTAAAAAGTGAAGAGACATGAGGTAACTTGCCCCCATCTCAGCTTTAATCCTTGGCACTGAGTCCTGAACTCCCTAGTCCTTGCATCACCAAGCTAAACAGCCAGCACTCCTCCCTTCCATCCCCCACCTCCTGTGCAGATGTCCCCTGCCTCTGAAGGAGAAAGAAAATTGGTGCCCTTGAAGTAATAGGACCCCCATTATTGGGTTATGGAAAAAAAGACAATTAAGTGTTCTTAGACAGCTGTGGCCGGCTAGTCTCTGATAACTGAATAAGTTATTTCTTCCCCGGTCAAAAAGGTCCTTTCCCAGCTACATGGTCCGTCCTTGCTGTCTGAACACATGTTACTGAACAGCATTCCTTTAGTTTCTACCCAATCATGTAACACTAAGTCTTGAAAACTTCACATTATGCATATCCTATTTATACCTCAAACCCCTAGACATGAGCGTTGTATTCCTAACCTGTGGAGCAGAGAAAGTTCAATCGGGGTCTGGATTTATACAATAAATGCTTTTTGTGTTTACATCAGTGTCGTGATTTCTGGTAGTTTCTTGGGGTTCCTGCGAACTGGGCATAACAAGGGAAATGGAAATGACAAAGAACTATATTTCCTATGGAAACTTTATAAACTCAGGAGTGTTCTTAGAATCTGAAAGGTCTGTGCATATTCAAGTCCCAGAGAAGGGAGATGCTAAAGGGGTAAGGAGGGAGTGGATGGGTGGGAGACTACCCTCTTTGATGCAAAGGGGTGCGGGATGAAATGGGGGGTTTGTGAAGGGAGACCGGGAAGGGAAACAACATTTAACATGTAAATAAATAAAATAATCAAAAAAATTATATGTTCCTAAAAAAGAAAAGACAAGAAATAAATTGCAATAAAGCTGGCAAACAGTAGAAAATAAAGAATGAAGACTTGGAAGGAACAGACTTATGATCAGGGAAAGCATTCCTTCAAGGTTAGCTGTGAGACCACTCTGATAACTAAAGGCCATAAACTGGCAATAGATAATTTATTGTAGGTACAAGGACAAAAAATAAAATATTCACTAGTTTATCTGTACAAAATGACAATTCTAATGAGACCCTAGGAAGATAATCTGTCTCTTGGCTAATCTGTGCTAATTTAAGATGAGAATTATTATTTTAAATGTTTAATGAGCTTATGGAGCTAGTAACAGATAATGAATGTTTAGTTAGGTATGTATCACATGTAAAAATTTCTACTGTGACTTCTTACCAATTTATGACTCGAATTAGTGTCTTAAAATTGCTATGAATTTATGGAATATAATGATTCTCAGAAGACCATATGATCAATTATTCTGAGAATAGCATTAAGGGAGGAGGCTTTGTTCTTTCAACAATAAAAAAGGTTGGTCCTTTTCTTTCTGAAATATAAAGGTAGAAGTTTTTCTTTCTCTGACCAATAAAGTTTGGAGCTGTGTTTTTTTTTTTTGTTGTTTGTTTGTTTTTGTTTTTTTGTTTTTTTGTTTGTTATCCAGAATAAGTGAGGGTTTTCTGTGTGTGTGTGTGTGTGTGTGTGTTAGTGCTTGCTTGTTAGAACTTGCTCACAGGAGCTTTTGCTCCATCCACCAAATGTATCTATGCATATGTAAATAGAGGTGTATGGAAGCAAGAATGCATGAACACTTGTGGAGTTGACAAAGTGGTCTGGCCCAACCAGTGTGCATGTGTGCATGTGTGGGGGGTGTTGTCAGTATAAAAGTTTTAAATTCTTTTCCTTCTTTTTTTTTCTCTGGTTCACAAAGAGTTAATGAGTTCCCATCCTCTTGCCTGAAAGCAAGAGGTCCTTTTGAGTGAAAGAGTAAAAAAATCAGCACTTCTATTAATAGAGGGAGAGTTACAGAGAAAGAAACCAGTGCTTATTAAAGCACAAAATAGTAAGACAAAGGAAACCAGCACTTATTAAAGCATATATGGTAGGAGAGAGAGAGTTACAGAGAAAGAAACCAGTGTGTATTAAGGAACAAAGTAGTAAGAGAAAGAAAACCAGCATTTACTAAAGTGGAAATAATAAGATTATGAGGCCGGGGATCATTAGTTGTTAGCCTTTGTCCAACTTTGCGTTTGGAATGTCCGACATTCCAGAGCTGGAGCAGGCCTCCAGCAAATTCCTTTAGGTTGGTTATTATACTTGTGAATTTACTTCACACTTGTAGACCTATGGAGTTGGAGCCTATAGTAATATGATCCCATAATCCTATAACCTATAGTTTTAAATATTAGTTGAAATATTTTGCTGCAAATCGGTATTTGAGAAAATTGAAGAGACTAAACCAGATCCAATAAAATATAAAATAATATATCCATTTAAAAATGGAAAACAAGTTTTAAGAAATTGTGAATCCTTATTTTTATTCTAAATTGCAGATATGTACATGTTGGAAACAAAGAGACAGTAGCCATACCAAATGAATATAAACTCCTTATTAAATGGAATGGATAAAGTCTGATTTCTAGGGCTAAAGATAATGGTTAAACACTGCATTTGGCTGTGTTTAAAATCAACTAGACACACAGAGACAAAAAGAGAATGGAAGATAATCCTTGTCAAAACAGAATATCACTATCATCACTTTTGAAGTGGAACACCTTGAATACTGAATAACAAAAACTAGTGTGAGATCAGATGAATCAGATCTGTGCCTACTAAACAACCCAAGAGCAAGGTCATCAGAGCAGGAGAGACCTAAAGATGCTCTTAGTAGCAGAGTTTCCCAGAGAGAAAGAGCTATTGTCTTGCAGAAAGAATCTCCTAGAAGACCATTTGTGAAACAAAAAGCAGGCAGATAGCAAAATTATAAAGCCTCACAGAAAATAATGTGACAAAGTCAGGAAGTGAAACTCTTGCCTCTGAAGCAAAGTCTCATCTATTATAGTGAAGCCTCATTAACTGAAAGAGGAAATCCCCTACAGCAGCAGAGAAAAATGAGGCAAAATCAGCCTTGGCAAGTTTTATTTAGATGTTTTCTTAAGACAGAGCAAGCTTAAGAAGATTCAGTGGAACTGGTGGAAATAAAAAGCAAGCACTGTGTATTTGCATGACTGTGAGTTTGTAAGTTAAATATTTATACAAATAAGTGGCCAGGGTTATGAAGTTGCTCAGTAGCCCTTCATTTTTATGGGGTAATCGAGGGATTTTTTTTTATGTTTTGAATTGCTAGTTTATTAAGTTTCTTTAAAAAATAATATGATATATATGCACTAAATAATATTATAATAATTTAATTATTTTTATTAGAAATCAAAGGTGCATAATTTATTAAAATACCTGATTTTTAAAAAAATAGCAAATCAGCCCAAGTTACTGGAAAAAAAAACTTTTGTTTCATTTCAGGTGACAACCTTCATTGGCCTCAAAGAATGACCCTGGAGTCATTGGGCTTGACAATCAATAAGGCTCAAAGCCTTGTGATATACAATGCTTGCACACCCTATTAGATGCATCAGAAGTCTAAGTCTTTTAACCCTGGTGTCAGAGCAAAATGCAGTAAGATCTTTGTCCCTAATAAGAGGTTTTCTCAGATGAGCAGTCCTGCATGATACATGTCTATTCTCAAACAGACCTTTTTGATAGATAGTGGCCTGTGACATTGTTCTAACTTTGATTGATGAAGCAGGAAATAAAGAAAAACTGAACATGTAAGACTGAATTCTAGAAGAGTGTCGGTGGTTATTGGTTCCTGGTTCATTTGCTTTATATCTTTCTATAACCCCCATGGCTTAATACTCCAGAAATAGGTGTAAGATATTTATGGTTGTTAACAGTAGAGACTAATTAAATAAAAGGTAAAAACACTATAAAGGACCTATGTGAAATATATTTACATTTTTAAATATGTAAGAAGAAATTTGGTGTGTTACCTGCAATACAACCAGATAATTATCATTTTTTGTGCCATATAAAAGTTAAATGCAGGCCTAAAGATTTTCAAGAAATGCCTACTTTTATTCACCTCTACTACCAAAATTTTATCAAGGTCTTATTACTTATTCCATAGAATGTTAACAAATAGCAAACCTTGAAAAAGCTGGATATTCTTATATTTTTGGTTGTGAGTCTAGCTTTTAACGGCTGAGCAATCGTTATGGGACTATAGCAAATTCATGACTTTGAGTTTATTGTTAGAGTGTTTTCTATATTTTTATTTAGAAATATCTGAGAGGAGTTAACAGACAACAATCCAGGTTACCTTACATGAATAGTTGGATTTCAAAACATCAGAAATCCATAGAATAGACATCACAAATATTTCTATATTAATGTTCATTTTGATTAGAGAACTGTATGCTCCTGACAACTTCCTGTCTTGGATTCTAAGAAGAAATTGAGCATCCTTGGAGTTACTCCAGTTGTGCGGAGACAGCCACTAGGCAAGAATTGCCTCTTTCCATCTACAGACAAATTACTGTCCAGAAAAGGACACACATGCAGAATAGTCGACTGATTATATCTGCCTAGACAGAGAAATCAGCCCTTAATAATTCTGCATCACTAAGGTCTGTCAGATGAGTCTGGACCAGAAGGCTGAAGATTTGATGGTCCAACGTTTGGTAGTATAGGGGCTGTCCAGGTGTTCAGCAGTCTCTATAAATTGGCTAAGTTTTAGAAGCTATGCTTAGTGCTTCCCATAACTTCAGTTAACTCAGTCATTCTGGATTTCTGATGGGGTTGAAGACCTATAGTCTCAGAGCCAATCCTGGCTATTTACTTTGAGAGAAAAGATCTGAGTGGATGGTTTTTAGCTGACATCCATTCTAAAGCCAAGAAAAAAGCCAGGTTCAAAACTAAGTGTTTTAGTCAAGAGAGGCGACAGAGGTGCTGGTTAATCAACAAAATGATGGACTGGGTATTAAGACTATTTTGTACCTTACTGGTACAAATAGAAATAATTATGCTCTAACTGTATTTTGAGAGAAAAGTTTTATTTTAACAGGAAGTGTGATATGTAGGAGGAGCTAAGGGGGAAGGAGCACCCAGAGGAAGAGATGGAGTAAGGAGAGGAGAAGATGAAGTAAAGGAGAAGCTAGGTGATGAGAGAGAGAAAGAGAGAGGGGGGACATGAAGTCAGATGTTCACCTGTCTCCACCAGTCAAAGATAGTTTATATATCTAGGTTGGGTATTGGGTTACACTTCTGATTGAGCATTACCATACTTATAAAGCCTTTGATTAACATTTAAAAAATATTGTATAAAAGCAAAAAGGAAAAGGGGGCATGGGATAGGGGTTTTCTAGGGAGGGGAAATGGGGAAAGGGGATGGTATCTGTAATGTAAATAAAATATCCAATAAAAAAAGAAATAGCTGGTTATGCTCTTAAAATAAAATATTTAAAAGATGATTTATTTCATGACAATAATTTAATAAAATATCCTTTCTTAAATAAGTGTTATCCTCAGCAGAACTAGGACAAATATATTCTGTAGGTCTTGGTTAGACTAAAAAAGCCAGAAATGTTACAGCTGTTAGAACAGAAGGAAGAAGGAGGTTTGGCTGCCTGCACAAAACAGGTAGCTGATGTTCAGCTACCATGGTAGCACCAGTGCCAGTGGCAGGGACTGAAGTGGTGGCAGCAACAGCACCAGTGGCAACAGAGTGAGCCTAGCTTTGCAGGCAGGTACAAAGTCTAGTCATGATTGCTTTGGAAACTCTCTTCCCCAAATGTTACTGCTCAGTAATACAGCCACTCTCAGATGATCCTCGGTGAATGAACTTGTGCACTTTATTCAATGTAGATAAGGACTTTATAAACATTGAGGAATAGAATGGGATTTAGGGGTAGATATTTTCTACTGACTCAATTTGAGATGCTAGTTGTGCTCCATTAGCATAAGGAGGGACTCCAATGTTTTTCCATTGGCAAGGTCCTCTCAGTGAGATGTTGAGGTTTCAGTTTGTTCTGGAGCAGGTAGAGGCAGGCAGGGAATGGTTCCACTCCTATCATTCTTAATTGTGAGATTCACATGTTCTGAGATTGTTTAAATTTACCAGTTCTTCTGTCTGGTGGCATGCTCCACTTGTCCCACAAATAAGTTTCAGTAGTATTTTTGACCTGCAATGATTCTCCAGACAATCACATCATACATATACATATATACTCATACATAGTACTTCACCACATACAAGAATAATTGTACTTACTAGATTTATTAGTTTCTAGACTTAGAACTAATTTGAAACGTATGTATAACCTGTCTTTACCAGGATCTTCGAATTTACAAGATGCTGCCAATGAAAATTCAATGTCAAATGAGGTAAAATAACTACCTCAATTATGCTATCTGATATTTGAAAAGCATGACAAGACATTTGTGTCACTGTACTTAAATGGTTAAGTAAATTTGTTCACTCATGTTAGAGTAATGCTACAGGGCACATGTTCAAATTAAATCACATGCTGAAGCAAGCCTAGATCTTCATTTGCAATGGATTTTACAATCCAAGTAATCCCATAAACACTGCATGCCTTAATTAATTGGCCATTAATTAATTCATTTAAAACACATTTACTAAACACCTTTGGTGTGTCAGTCACTTGGAGAACTAGTCTCTAGGAAGACACTACACAGCCTCAAGGAACTCACTGTTAATGACAGTTTACTTCATTAAACCAAGATCAATTTATATACAGAATATTTCAACAGGAACAATTGCTTGAAATGTAAGATTGAAATAACAGGAAAAACAATGGTTTTCAGAAATTACACTTTATCATACAAAAATCTCAAAAATTATTGTTGAAATAATTCTCATAACTGTCATGAATTCTGTAAGATTATCAATCATATAGTAAAGCTATCAATAGGAATATTTTATCAAAGCAATCACCATTTAAATGTAAAACATGTTTTAAAAAATATTTATTTGTTCACTTTACATTCTAATTGCAACCCCACTCCTCTCTGCCCAGTCTCACTCTTACTAATTCCTCAGCCCATTACCCCTTCTTCTTCTCAACAAAGAAAAGCAATTCCTGCTTGGGTATCACTATACCCTGGAACATCTAGTCACATGAGACCTAAACAGATCCTCTCCCACTGAGGCCTAATCAGGCAGTCCAGTTAGGGGAAAGAGATCCAATGGCTGGTAACAGAGTCATAGACAGCCTCCATTCCAATTGTTTGGGAACCCACATGAAGACCAAGCTGCATATCTGTTATAAATGTATAGGGTTCTAGATCCAGCTCCTGACTGTTTTGTGATTGGTTGTTCAGTCTCAGTGAGCCACCAGGGACCCACAACATCAATTCACCCACAAAACCTTTAACCTCAATTTTTTTCCACCTACAAAATGCACAGTCATAAAAACAGAGCAGGGACTGAGGGAATGGCCAATCAGTGACTGGTCCAATTGAGTCACTGGCCCTGTAAGACAGTCAATACCTGATGCTATTAAAGATACTCTACTATGGTTGCAGGCAGGAGCCTAGCATAACTGTCTCCTGAGATGCAGGGATCTACATCCAAACATCAGGCTGCACACAGAAAGACTTATAGGAGAGTAGGGGATAGAACTGAGTGACCAGGAAGGATCAAAGACACAACAAGACCTACAGAGACAAATCAATACATCTTAAGGTAAGAAACAAAGTGCTGATACCTGGGGAGAAGGCTCAGTGGGTAGGAGTATTTAATGCATAATCATGGAGACTTTAGTTGAAATCCAGAATCCACATAAAAATTTAAGAGTGTATACATGTATATAACTCCAGCAATCTCTGTATGGGGTAGGAAAATTCCAAAGGAAGATTACTGAGGGTTCCAAGCCACCAACCTAGCTACATGTCCAGAAACAAACTCTGTCTCAATGAAATAAACTCAAGAATGATAGAACAAACTACCTGATATCCTTCTCTGACCCATCATATCACACATTTCTAAAAATATAAACTTATAATGCATACACACATTACATAGATCTATAGGAAATGCATAATGCACACTACCATTAATGATAAATTAATAAATTTTAGAAGTATAATGCTTGTTTAATTTTCTCTATTGATTTATTAAATAAAATATTATTGGTTTTAGTTATGTATATAGTAATATGTATTTACATAACTTGTATTTATTGAGGCCTTCCTTACTATAATACATATATTAGTACTCATAATTCTTATAATGGTACTAAAAAGTAGGTATTAATACTTTTTCCACGTAGCATATGAGCATAGTCAAAGGATTATATCCATCATGCTCATATTCAGTGAGTATACATAGGAGCTCATCTCTCTATCCTGGTAGTGTGACAAAGTGAAATCATTTAATAGGGTCATCACTCTATAGGTATAATATTATGGGTATATTTTATACTAGTGTGTTATTAAGCATTGTTTATCTAACTGCATTTATATTTATGTTTATGTTTTTATACTTTGTGAACAGGCATCAACACATTGAAGAATAAGAAAATTAATTTGAATAATTTCCTTCCAAATTATTCAAATTTGAGGTTTGTATTCAAATCTAGCAAATAAATAAATCTATCATAAGGATGTCAGTAGAACTTTGAATACAGACTCTCAATTTTATTATTGTCCAGAATTTAAGAAAAATTAATACTGCTAATGATCATAGATGTCTCATTTTTTATTTTCAAATTTTGTCTATATTCCATAATATGATAACACACAAAGTTAGAATTTGGCTTACTATAAGATAATATTAAATCTACCTAGAGATTGGATGTG
Source organism: Rhabdomys pumilio (assembly GCA_030674055.1). Lineage (NCBI taxonomy): Eukaryota > Metazoa > Chordata > Mammalia > Rodentia > Muridae > Rhabdomys > Rhabdomys pumilio. Next base: position 99,506,372 of record JANHMN010000004.1, on the reverse strand, counting down.
CTAGCCAATGACAGTATATGTGAAATATTTCTAATTTTGCAATCAACATATTCTAATCTAGAAAGTGATTCTCATTTGTAGAAAACTCAGTTGTATGTAGTTTGTTTCTCATAAGATTTTTTTTTGTGTATATTATAATAGCTTGAATGCTTTCAAGACTTGAAAGTCATTTGCTATCACCCTACCCCTTTATGCTTGTGGAGTTTAAACTTTTTGTCATTGTTACAATTTATACATAATGAAAATTTCCTTCCTAAGAACAGTAATACACAATGCCAGGAGAATGGGGTAGATTCCCTGCTATTAGCCCTTTCTTCATAGTAGATACTTTTACCCACTTCAGAATTGTTCAATTGAATTTTTATAATCCCCAAATGCTTTTTACTAAACTCAGAAGTGCATAAGTTTTGATACTTTCATTTTATTTAATTGCTTTTGAGTTTTAGGAATGTTTTAAGCATTGTAACAGCAAATAAAAAAATAACAGAGATGAGCACAATTTTTAAAAATCCTGTTATAAATCTAAAGGTTGGATATTCAGTATTGACTATGAACTATTCAAATTTTGATGTGTTTTCTCCTAAAATTCATAATTTTTGCTAGAGAAGTTACCAGTCTTTTAATATTCATTTACTATGTTCCTAAATCCAATTTCAATATAGTTTTGAAATTTTCTGCAATAACCATATACATATCTGTTTGAAATTTAACATATTGGAATTATTTCATTTAAATCTGTACATAATGGACTTCATAATTGTACCACCACACGTTTTTAAAGTTTTTGTTTCTTCCAGGTGTAAATGATTTTCTGGTGTGACTACTAACATAGAATCTTTGAAGTTGTGTATGGTTATATATACCCAATAATCACTTCTATTCCAATGAGTAGACCTATCACCCAGGACACAAATGATGCCAGGCTTGAAAAGATCTAATTGATTTTCTGCTATAAATTAGTTTAGAGCTAAATCTTTAGTGAGTATACTGATCTGTTTCCAACAGGAAAATTGAAGCAGTAGGCACGGTAAATAACTGCACACACAGCACATGCAGTTGGCAAGAAAAATAAAGCAAAACTGGGTCAAGTTAAGAGACACACAAGAAAATTAATGGCACCTTTATATGCTAGCTTTGTTTTATTTTCTAGTGAAATTTTCATAGCTTTGTATTTTATATTCTTATAAATTTTATATTCTTTCACAAAATGTATTTTAATCAAATTCCTTCTCTTCTCCTACATTTTTCCATGCTTTCCCTACAATTTTACCCATACACTTTATGATCTTCTTATCTCTCTCTACAAGAAAAACATCAAATTAAACCAAACAATAACACCAAAAATAACACACACACACACACAATGGAGTTTGGTGTGTTTGGTTACTTATTCCTGGGCATGTGTCCTGGCATAGAGCATGGTTGATACACTGATACCTCACTGGAGAAAACTGATTTTTCTCTTTACTGGAAGGTATTAGTTACAAATAGTTTATTGGTTAATGAGTAGAACCCAATGACCATATTCCCTACTCAGTGCTGAGACTTTGTCCAGTTTTTGAACTTGTGAAGGTGTTCTCTGTGTTGTCACAGACTCTACAAGTTCATTTGTGTATTAGTGTTGCTCTGTCTGGAGAATACTGTTTCCTTGGTGTCATCTACTATCTCTGACTCTGAGAAACTTTCTGCTTCTTCTTCCTCATAGACCCCTGAACACTGAGTGTAGAAGTTCGATGAAGTTGTCTCAGTTAGGGCTGAATGTTTCAAAGTATCTCACTTCATAGGCCCCACCCAATTATGGATCTCTGTGTTAATTATTGTTCACTTGAATAAGAGACTTCTCTGATGAGGGCTGAAGGATTCTCTGATCTTTGGGTGTAGCAGTATCATTAGAAGTCATTTACTTCTATGTTCTTTTAGCAGGATATAGTTACAGGTTTTGCCTAGGTCTGTGATCTGTGTAGCCTCAGGTGTATGACCACTTTAGCAGTTTTAGTTATGGGCGGCTTACTCATCTAACATTTGCTCTACTGCTACACCACTTACGAATTTCAGGCAGGTCTCTGTTGTAGTTTACAGCATTTGTAGCTGGGTGATGATTATTTTTCTCATTTAGCAACATGCAAAGTATCTTCTAGAACCATGAATTCTAGTCAAAAGGATAAAGCTTAAGTTGAGGGAACATTTGATTTCTCCTTGACTAATGACACAATTAAATATTGTCTTTGGTGAGAAAATGCTGTTGTTAAGTTGTGGATGGTAACCAATAGTCTTTGTAAAATCCTGTGATGTTTAGGGCAGGGGAAATCAGACCCTTTGGCTGAAAATCACAAGATAACCTACAATATATTAAAGATACTTGACATGTGTTTTAGTTAATGCATATAAATCAATTAAAATGAGTAATCTCTCTGGGCACGTGTGTGTGTGTGTGTGTGTGTGTGTGTGTGTGTGTAAGAAGACACTAAAAGTTTTACTTTTAAAATTATGTGAAGTGCCTTATATTTAGTACTTTTGAAAGATGCTGATTTGTTATCATTAAAATTTAGATACTACTCAATTCACTAAAAATAATCTAAATGAAACAGTGGTAAATGTACTTAAATATATCCTAATATTTAATTTTGCAAATTATATTTCCAATGATCAAATGTCTCCTTCTGAAACATAAACTTACATTTAAGTTAAAATTTAGATCCTTCAGTTGAAACCTAAAATTGTTAATTTTTCAATATTTACTTTTAAAATCTGTAATGATATGCATGCTCACTGTTTCCATCAGCAAGTACAAAGCCATTCTAAATTTCTTAAGAAAACATTAATATGAAGGATTATATTTTCTTTTAAGTTTATCCTCAGAGAAGAAAAAGCAAATTTCCTATGAGAAAATAATGTAATTAGACTTTAAAGACTAAGAAAGTAGCAAACATGTCTATGATGTACCCAATCACAGCAAATACACCTATAGCACATATCCAGCAGTTAAGGGTTCAGAACACCATATTAACATCTCTTTCTACTAGATAGTTCCTCTAAAGTCTTGAAATATCTAAGTATATGAGGAGTGAAATAAATGATAAATAAAATAAGAATATTTTAAATTAGAATGTCTTACTATTTCAGAAATTCATATCAGCCAATGGATGTTTTGTAATTTACCATGTTATGAACTTCTTAACATATCAATATCTTTTTCAAAGTGCATATAGAAAATCAGATGGAGAAAAAAGACAGAGGGAGAAAAAATGTGTTTCAAATTCTCTAATTACACCCTTCATGGATTTTCTAATTTTTAATATTAATATATGTTTCCTATGTCAATTTTTAAGATACCATTTTACTTAATCTTCATAAGTAACTAATGCTAAGAGAATGATGGAACTCATAATTATTTTTATTAATTTTTATCATATAATAAAGGAAATGACATAAAAATAAATATTTTAATGTAAAATTATGTGGCTTAGCTCTCAAGCTGATGAAAGGCATTTTTACCTAATTTTAATATCTTCCAATGCATTTTTTATTTCTTTCACAATAGGAGTAAAGCCGTCTAACTTTTGTTCACCTCTCCCCTTTATTTTCTCATCTATAAATATGTACCTCCTCATTTCCTCCTATAAATATGTATTTGAACATTTCACCTGGACAGACTGGCCAATTATGAAAAAAGCCAACATGTTGCCCTGACATTAATCCTTGACACTTGGGTGTTTTAAATGTAAAATATTCAAATGTGGGATATAAGAAGAGAAAAAAAGAAGATGCTTTCTCAATTTGCTGAGAATCAGTATATAGTCACTCACCAGTAAACTAGTCAGTATATATTCATGCATCTATAAATTTTCATATTCACCCATGTTTGTATATTTTGATATTTTTATTAAAAGTAAATTATTTTTACTTATTAATAGATTTATGTTTGGTCTTAAGATATTGTAGTTTAGTATCACTTGAATATTTAATGGTGCTAATAAAGTCATTATGTTTTTTCACTGTAGTCTTTCTTTGAATATTAATGAAGCATAATTTACTTACATATTTATCATCATTTAACATTTGCCTTTGAAAATCAAATGGCTCTTCTCAAGTTTGACAAGTTGTTCTTCTCCCCTCAGTATAACATGGAAATTTTTCCTAAACATTTCTGTTTTTAACCACATGATGTGTTTTAAACATTATTTGATCCTGTTTTTTTTTTTTTTTCATATTTGTCATTTTGTCATTTGTCATACCTTTTTATTTTTTCTGTGTGGAATTTTAGTTTTTAATTGATCACAATGGATTTACTTCTTATCTTAATTATGTTGTAAACATTCTTTATAAAGTATTTGACAAACACTTTTTTTTAATTTATTATTTTATTTATTTACATTCCAAATGTTGCCCGACTCCTGGTTTCCCTTCCCAGAGTATTTCATCCCATTTCCCTCCCCTTTGCATCTGAGAGGATCCATGCTCTCCCCTGATCCAGACAACTCACTTCCCTGGGACATCAAGTCTCTACAGGATTAGGTGCATCCTCTCTAGCTGATCCTAGACAAGGTAGTCCTCTGCTATGTATGTTGGGGACCTAGGTCTAGCACTTGTATGTTCTTTGGTTGATGGCTTAATCTCTGGGAGCTCCCAGGGGTCCCAGTTAGTTAACACTGCTTCTTACCATACATTTTGTAACATAGACATGTAGATTTTCCCATAAAATGAGATCTATTTTATAATTGTCTTAAAAACTTACTTCAGAAACAGTAGAGAGTAGTGAAAAGGAGACCAGGTCAAGCAAGTTGTCTCTTCATGAATGGGTTAATTTTACTCTCATGGGGAGTTTTTAACTAGAGAAGATATTTACTATAAATGCATTTTTGCATCATTTAGTTCATCTTAGCAATAACTAACTGGCTTAGACTTGAAGTAATTTCTACTGTATACTTATTTAGTAGGAGAGATACAGAAAAGCAAAAAATATGTTTTACTTCTTAGGAGGGGGCTTACTCTAGCTACTTTGGCAGCAACACAATTTTTGATAATGACATGGATTCATAGAACTTGGAAAAAGGACAAGCTAATGTTACTGCAGAGACTCAGGAAAAATAGTAAGCTTAATTCACACTGAGTGTAAGAGAAACAGAAAGACAAAGAGATATAAAAAGATTAAGCAAGAAAAAAAACAGTGCATATTCATGTAGTGTGTATAATGCAATTTACTCACCCCTGAAATAACAGACTATACAATCAAAATTTGACATATATAAAAAGTAAAAAAAAAAAAAGATTAAGATGCATAAAAAAGCCAAACTAATATTTCAACCTGTCTTTAACTGTTGCTTTGAAACCTAACACATATAATTCAGTTTGTGTCAAATAATAAAATTTTGTTTAACCATACCCAGCACATGAATTACAGCCCACTTATTAGTTCTTTTGCTGTAGACTTGTTATATAATTTGTTTTTCTCTAATTCTATATTTATTCTAAATTAATTCTACATTAAATCATGAACCTGTAATTTTAATTATTAAAATTTATTTTATCTGGATAAATTTGAAATTCTTATTTTACCAGAAATATCATATTGACCCTGAAATGATGATCCAATTATTCGGTACAACATAACTTCTAATCTTTTCAAATACTATTAGTTTTGGATCTTGAATAAGTAAATAAATTGCAGGATAAAAGAGTTTCACTTTCTGCTTGGCAAAAGCATGAAGAAATATATTTTACAATCACTAGTTTAAAAAGATATGATTAAGTAATCTTTGGTAGAGAGTTTACATCATCTATAAAAATCTAATTTTCAGAGCATTTTTTGTACTGAATCAATAACCCATTTTACTCAAGTTGTTAAGCATCAGTTACATTTTCATTTATGTGTATCAATCAAAACTACAACTATTCCAGTGTGGATGTATTACATTTGCAAAATACAATAGTTAATGTTACCTTATTGTTCATGATACATAACTAGGGAGAAAAATATCTAGCAAATGACACTGAAACCCACAAATAATTTAGTTCATTGAGGGTTTCTGATAGCTTATAACAACAAAGACCATATCATTTCTTGTCCAGAGCTTTTATTTCAGTCGCTGTCTGTGCTTTGGTCCTTGAAAAAAGGTAAAACCTTAGTAGTTGCCTCCATTATATACTGAGTTATAGTCTACTACTTGACTCTCCAACAGAAAAGAGAAGTTTATTAGTTGATTATCCCCATGCATCTGTTTCTCTCCCTTTCTCTGTAAGAACCCATTGCATCCTATAGTTATTACTGGACTCCTAAACTTTTACACAAGTAATTTAGTTATAATCCCCTTTCAGTTAACTACAATTGAATTGCCATTCGCCTTTGCCTTGAAACCACTCACACAGAAATGTTATCAGTGAAATCTAAAGAAGCTTTCTGATGTTTGTTCTGTTTGTATAGCACACACCTGGTACTGATGCCTAAGTCTTATTCTGTCTCTGGGTCAGGATTTAAATTATCCTTTCATCCTCTGTTGGAAGATTATAATCTACATGATGTTTTTTTCTTTAGCTTCCAATTGTGTTCAATAACTGTAGTTTGTGAATAGACTATTTACAGAATGAAGGGTAATGGCAGGCTCTGCTCTATTAGTTGTCTTTCTCTAGGTTAAGATGACTATTCTTTACCCAGAGTATTGGTATTAGTGGGGCATGGATATTAATGGAGCTCCCCACATTGATGTTAAACCTAGACAATAACTGTTTATGTTAGTTTGGTTTGGTTTGGTTTGGTTTTGTGTTATGGATAAAGTCTGATGTAGCCCAGGCAGGCATTAAACTAATTAGGTGGCCAAGGTGACCTTGAACACCTGATCATCAGCCTTTATCTCACTAGTGCTTTGATTGCAGGCAAGTAACCTCCACTGCTTTTTCCTTTCGTCTGTCTTATTGTACTTTTATAAATTGCTGCTTTATTAAGCTTACTTAAAATTATTATACTGTCACAACTGACAGAAAACCTGTTTATACTAAATATTCTATTTTCTTTTTCTGTCTATAGCAGCACACTGTCCTGGTTTTTTTTTTTTTTATTTGATGGTTTGTGGTTTTGGTGTGTTTTGTTTTTCTGTAATGTCCATCATGGAAACAATTCTTTCCCATGTCCTGGTATTAACACTTCAATGATACCTAAATAAGTCTCATTACATTTCAGCTCATTGTTTATTCATTAACTATATTGCTTATATAAGCACTTATATGTAAATAAATTAGTTACAACTATCTTCAGCATCTATACACTATTGCACCTCATTTCTGAGACTCCAATTAACTACATAATCTTCCTCAGAATAGTTTCATTTTATGTTCCGGGACTGAAATTTCATCACCCCCTCAGATTTTTTCACTTCCATTATTTAAACAATTTCTAGCTACATAGTCTAATTACCTGCTAGTGTCATGTGTGGTAATAATTTTTCAGTCTGTACCCTCTACGATAGTGTCTCTTTAGTGTTAAGCTAGTTCAAACATGATTAGTTCAGTATCAATATTTTTAAGTATAATTACTCAATCTTTAAAAATTAAACCTGTTTTTAACCCGTGTTTCATGATGTCATTTGGCACACTTCTACAAAACACAGACACTTTTATTTCTGTGAAGCATCTACCAACTATAGAAATCCAAGATCCATCCTTTAGCGTTCTCTTACTGTTTAAATTTGTTGCTATTCCATACTACTCAGTGTCTACTAAAACATTTATTATTAAGGTATATAAATGTTTGCCCTTTTGTTTTTATGATGCTGAGTGTTGTATGCAACGCTAGTATTGCTTTGACAACAATGTGAACATTCCTTCCATTGCACAAAACAGAACATAAGAAAGGGAAAAAGTTAAGCCTTAAACACTTAATTTAGTATTGAAACCAGCATCTTGTTGTCTTTGTTGGTTTTGATAGCTTTGCTGAAGTTAACAGATTGTTGCAGGTCCAGTGCCCCTGCAGACAGATTTCTTTATCATCTGGCCTTTTCTGTAACATATAATTCAAGCTACATTTAATAATCAAAAAGATGATTTTGAATTTCAGAATTAAATTCTTTACTCCAAGCATTCATTTTCTTCTTAATGGAACCCCCCTCTATATTGTTGCATGGCAAAGGAACTTGCTACAGGAGAGATTTGGATTGAGGTAAGATTATATTTAGTTTTATTTCTGTTCAAAGTACCTGTTAATGGGGGTATCTGTATTCTTTGGCAAGATAGTCAAAGCAAACCAGGCCTCGGATCAATTCTATTTTCAGCCTGCAATAAAACTGTCACAGAGATTTACCAAATAAAATTAAATAATGGACAGGCAGGAGTAGCAGGATCAGCAGCAAGGTCAGAGTAATCACCTTGAAGAGAGTTGCCAGCTGAATGGAAGAAGCAGCTTAATGATAATAATAGCAAGTTGTACCAGTCATCACCTGTTGTTTTTTGCCTTTTCTTCACAAACTGTAAATTGCAGATTCTCATTCTAAGTACGTGTATATGCAACAAAGAACAGGCGCTTAAACACTTTTCCTTGGAGGGAAATCAATACTTACAGTCCTCTTTTTCAAGTTAATATTTTATACTCTCACATAATGCAGAGCCATATCAATATTTTAATATCAAACAGTGTAACCAACTTGGGTATAAATGCCCTATGCTGCCAGCAAAGTCTGACACTTTAAAATTATACCACACAATAAAACATTAACAGCCACTAGCAGTAGCTTAGTGGGTATTTCTGTACCTTGAACTTAAAATTAAATGGTCACATAATTACTCCTGCTCCTGCATCTTGTATGTAAAGTAAATAATACAATGTTACAATAAATTAGTGTTGTACAATATTCATCCATACAGTCATACCACACTACATTAGTATTATAAAGTAACTATATTTATAGAAAAAAATATATAATATATATATCATGTCTATATAAAATAAGGCCAACACTTAATAGTCTTATCTTCATGTTTCTAGTAACACATTAGTTCCTGTTATTTAAACTAAATTCTCCATTCTTAGAATTCACTTCAGGAGTTAATAGGTATTTAAGAGAGCAAGATATCTTTCAAATAAATCTTGTGAAAATTTTATGGGTGTGAATGCATATCTGTGCATTTCTTTGTATGAATGATGGTGAATGGGTACCAAACACGCATGAGTGGGACAGAGGACAATTTCAATAGTAGGTCCTTCCCTTGTTTGAGAGAGAGAAAGAGATAGGGGGAAGCTGGCCAGAAAGATTCCAGGGATTATCATGTCTTCACATCCCATCTCATCAAAGGAGCTACAGATGTCAGCTTTTGTGCACAATGAGCACGAGAAGTCTGCAAGCATGTTACTCACTGAGTCATCTCTCTCACACTAACATACCCACTTACTCTGTTAAGTCACATTTGGTCTGACTGTATAGCTCAGCCTGGCCTCAGGCTCCATGGCTCCAGGCTTTCTCCTGCCTTTGCTGCCAAAATTCCATTTAAATGTATTCTAATGAAATTTTTACTTCTCACCATTCTATATTCGTGTTATTTTAAAACCTTGGAATTGTAAAGCTAGGATGTTGATAAATAACTCTAGTCTAATATTCTTCTAGAACCTTACCCTTGGGATTGGCTGTCCACCACCTTACACAAAGAGGTTTGTTGGGTTATAGTGTGCGTGAGGGTCCTGTGTCTGCCCCACACATGGGGCTAGGGCTGCTCGTGGAAGACAGAGGCAGGATGCTAGAAGTTGACTGTGCTCTCTCCAAGACAGCAGAGGGTGGGCGTTGGACTATGTGAAGCCACAGGATGCTGTGGGTGGGAGAGCACAGTCTGAGATCCCACAGGGAGCCGGAGCTCTTGGCTTGGGGGTTCCTGGTCCAAAAGGTAGCCCGAGATGACTTGTTCTCAGGCTCTTGGGCGTCCAGGCCCCACTGGGGCATTGTAGAATGGCCAATAATGAACTAGGGTGGGCTGGATGGGCCCAAGGCCTAAGGGGAGAGAAAGGGAGAAAGTGCACCCTTCGGGTATGAGAGTCTCACTTGCTGGATCACCAGTGTTTCAAACCTAGCTCAATCAGAAATTAGGCTGCCTTTCTCATTCCTACAGAGTTTTGGCTCAACTTTCACTACTTTCTTGTCATTAAGTATGGGGTTGCTGCACACTCCACAACTTGAGTTACGATACTTAATGCTTCTTAGAATTTTGAGAAGCTGTGAACCATTTACAAATTAGGGACAGTTTTATTTTTGATTTTATAACATATCCAGTTGTTAAGATTTAGCAGGTTCAAAAATAAATTGCAGTATTTTTCTCAGCTTCAATGAAAGGCCACTTCAGAATGACTTTTGATTTCTAATGCACGGGCATTATTTTCAGTTAATACATTCGATCTGCTATATAAAGTACAATGACTTAGGGACAGAGATCCACTATATAGTACATAGACAGTCATGATATTTCTTTAAACTCTGTTTTTAGCATGTGAAGATCTAGCATTCTTCAAGCTTGACTGCCCAAAGGATGAAGCAGAGCTGGATGCTCCATGTCCTCATTTACTCCATTAAACTATTTTCACATATTCACCTATCAGACCCATTGAGGTTCCTAGTCATTGGGAAACGAAATCATCAAGTAGAGCTAGAGACAGGATTCGATGCCATATTATAACTCGTGGAGCCTGTTCCTTAATGTTGTCTGAGAAAGGTTCTGATCTGATCATCTTGGCAATAAATTCTAGAACCTAAATTAAAGGGACCCTTGATGAAAGCCTGGCATCCAGCCAGGGTTAATCCTTGATAACCCTCACTGTGAAATGTGAACAAAGTTCACATTCTTCTTTGTCATACTCTTGGTTCTTTATCCACAATATATTCAACAAGGGCAGCTTCCAGTCTCCAGTGTTATCCTCTTACCAGTTTCTTGTCTGCTACCCCATCATCCCCACACTGGATATCACACCTATGAGCCCCTGTCCTTTTCAGGTTTAATGTCACTCTCTATTGAGTCAGCTATACTTATATATATTTTAGTATATTTTGCTTTGCATTTAATAATTTTGTTTAACTTATTTATGAATTGTAAGAATTGTATGTAAGTATCTCTGAATTTCCAGGTACAAACAAGTAGTATATATTCATTATTGACAGAATCTTTAAAATTGTCATTATTTAAATTAAACTGACTAGGTGGTTTTCAATATGATAGTAGTCTGAAGCTTTGAATTAGCCCCCAAACAGTGGTTAAAACCACGCAAAGACCCAAAAAAGAAAGAGAACTTCAGACTCAATCTATCTCCCTTATGAATATTGATGCAAAAATGTTCAATAAAATTCTCACAAATCGAATCCAAGAACACATCAAAACAATCATCCATCATTATCAAGAAGGCTTTTTCCCAGGAATGCAGGAATGATTTAATATATGGAAATCCATCAACTTAATCCAATATATATACACATTCAAAGGAAAAAAACACATGATCATTTCATTAGGTGCTGAAAAAGTATTTGACAAAATTCAATGCCCCTTCATGGTAAAATTCCAGGAAAGATCCTGAATTCAGGCCCATACCTAAACATATTAAAAGCAATATACAGCAAGCCAGTAGCCAACATCAAACTAAATGGAGAGAAACTTGAAGCAATCCCACTAAGATCAGGGCCTAGACAAGGCTACCCACTCTCACCCTACTTATTCAATATAGTACTGGAAGTCCTAGTCAGAGCAATTAGACAACAAAAGGAGGTAAAAGGGATACAAATTGGAAAGGAAGAAGTCAAAATATCACTATTTGCAGATGATATGATAGTATACTTAAGTGATCCCAAACCTTCCACCAGAGAACTCCTAAGCCTGATTAAAAAAAAATAAATAAATAAACTTCAATAAAGTGGCTGGATATAAAATTAACTCAAACAAATCAGTAGCCATTGTTTGCTTAAAAGATAAACATCATGACAAAGAAATTAGGGAAATAACACCCTTCACAATTGTCACAAATAATATAAAATACCTTGGTGTGAATCTTACCATGCAAGTAAAAGATCAGTATGACAAGACCTTCAATTCTCTGAAGAAAGAAATTGAAAACCTCAGAAGATGGAAGATCTCCCATGCTCCTGGATTGGTAGGATTAATTTAGTAAAAATGGCCATCTTGTCAAAAGCAATCTACAGATTCAATGCAATCCCCATCAAAATTTCAACTGAAATATTCATAGAATTAGAATTATGTAAATTCATTTGGAATAACAAAATACTCAGAATAGCGAAAACTATTCTCAACAATAAAAGAACTTCTGGGGGAATAACTGTCCCTGACCTCAAACTGTACTACAGAGCAATAGTGATAAAAACTGCTTGGTATTGGTACAGAGACAGGCAGGAACATGAATGGAATAAAATTGAGAACCCAGAAATGAACTCACACATCTATAGTCACTTGATCTTTGAAAAAGGAGCTAAAACTGTCCAGTGGAAAAAAAGATAGTATTTTCAACAAATGGTGCTGGTTCAACTGGTGGCCAACATGTAGAATGCAAATCCTTCCATTCTTATATCCATGTACAAAGTTCAAGTCCAAGTGGATTAAGGACCTCCATATAAAACCAGATACACTGAATCTAATAGAAGCAAAAATTGGAAAGAGCCTCAAATACTTGGGAACAGGGTATAAGTTTCTGAACAGAACAATGGCTTATGCTCTAAGATTAACAATAGACAAATGAGAACTCATAAAATTGCAAAGATTCTGTAAGGCAAAATACACTGACAATTGGACAAAACAGCAACCAACAGATTCAGAAAAGATCTTTATCAATCCTACATCTGATAGAGAGCTAATACTAATATATACAAAGAACTCAAGAAATTAGACTTAAGAAAATTAAATAACCCTATTAAAAAATGGGGAACAGAGGTAAACAAAGAATTCGCAACTGAGGAAACTTGAATGGTTGAAATGCACCTAAAGAAATTTTCAACATCCTTAGTCACCAGGGAAATGTATATCAAAACAACCCTGAGATCTCACATCACACAAGTCAGAATGGCAAAGATCAAAAATTCAGATGATAGAAGATGCTGGCAAGGATGTGGAGAAAGAGAAACACTCCTCCATTGTTTGTGGGGTTGCAAGCTTTCACAACCACTCTGGAAATCAGTCTAGCAGTTCCTCAGAAAACTGAACATATTATTACCTGAGTATCCAATTATACCACTCCTGGGCATAGTTCCAAAAGATTCTCCAACATATAACAAAGACACATGCTCCACTATGTTCATATCAAGCTTATTTATAATAGCCAGAAGCTGGAAAGAACCCAGATGTCCTTCAACAAAGAAAATGATACAAAAAAAATGTGGTACATTTACACAATGGAGTACTACTCAGCTATTAAAAACAATGAATTCATGAAATTTTTAGGCAAATGGATGGAACTAGAAAGAATCATGTTGAGCAAGGTAACCCAATCACAAGAGAACACACATGGTGTTCACTCACTGATAACTGGATATTATCCCAAAAGTTTGCAATACCCAAGATACAACTCACAGATCACATGAAACTCAAGAAAAAGGAAGACCAAAGTGTGGGTGCTTAGGTCTTTCTTAGAAGGAGTAACAAAATACTCATGGGAGCAAATAAGAAGACAGACCATGGAGCAGAGACTGAAAAGGGGGCTGTTCTGATACTGCCCTACCATGTGCAGTCACTAAACCCAGACACTGTTGTAGATGCCAGGAAGTGCATGCTGACAGGAACCTGATATACCTGTCTCCTGAGAGGCTCTCCCAGAGCCTGGCATATGCAGAGGTGGATGCCCACAGCTACACATTGAACTGATCATGGGGTTCTCAATGTAAGAGTTAGAGAGAAAAGACTGAAAGGGCTGAATGGGTTTTCGGGCCCCCTGGGGTGAGCGACAAACCAAGGAACCAGAACTCCTAGGGTCTAAACTCCCAGTCTGGGAACAGACATGGAGGATCCATGGCTTCAGCTGTAGTGGAGGTTGGCCTTGTTGGGCATAGGTGGGAGAGGAGATCTTTGGTCCCCTGTAGGCTGGATGCTCCAGTGTAAGGGAATTCCTGGGCGGGGAGGTGAAAGTGGGTGCATGGTTGGGGACACAACCTCAAAGAAGCAGGAGGAGGAGGGATGGGATAGTGGTTTCAGGGAAATGGGGAAAGGATAACACCTGAAATGTAAATGAATAAAATATCCAATAAAAAGATTAAAAAATAAAAATACCATTGTCTAAGTCAGAGTTAATATTACTATGACTAAACATCAAAGACCAAAAAAGCAAGTTGCAGAGTAAAAGGACTATTTGGCTTATGGTTCTACATCCACATTCCATCACTGAAAAAAGTTAGGATAGAAACTCAGAGATTAAGAACCTGTAGGTAGATATTGATATAGATGCTATGGATGTGTACTGTTCACTCATCTGCTCATTATGGTTTTCTCACCTGGTTTTATTATAGAACCCAGGACCACCAACCCAGGGATGGCACCAGCCATCATATTCTAGGCCCTTCCACATCAACTACTAATTAAAAAATGCTCTGTAGGTTTGTCTACAGTCCAATCTCATGCAGGCATTTTATCAGGTGAGGTTATCTCCCCTCAGATGACTCTAGCCAATACCAAGTTAACATAAAATTACCAGCACAACTAATTCAAAAGTTCTCCTGTAAATCATAAAAATGATGTTTAGCATGAAAGTCAAGTCCCTTTGTATACATAGTCTATTAATATTTGCTTAATAGGTTGTTTATAATTTCTTATTTGGGGATGTATGTTGAATTTTCTGATATAATTAATTTTGGTATCTTCAAAATAATTGCATGATTTTTTTTCTTCATTTACCTTTAATAAATTAAATTACAATGATATTCTAGCACTAAGTCAGCCCAGAAACTCTTGAGTAAGCTTAAACTGACTATTTTCTAATACCCCGATAGCTTTCAATTCAGTAATTATTTGGGTCCAAATTAGACCCCAATAATTTATTTGGGTCACATTAGAGGATATGGCTGTTTATCCAAATGTCTTTATATTTGGACAACCTGAGTTTTCATACATATTGAAATATGTTGAGAATTATTCTAATTCTTTCTATTGGTAGAATGAGCTTTTGTAGGTAGGATTGATGAAGTTACAAAGCTCTGTAGTATTTACAGAAAGCTGTTTTACAATTGTTTTCATAAACATTGGTTAAAATATATTTAATTATATTTGACAATAGGTTTGACTGAGGCATTTCTTACATGTGTAATATATATTGAATGTAATCATGCTTCACTACTCCCTTTTTATTTTATAATTATTATTCTTTTAAAGTTTTCAAATATAATTTTATTAATTTTAACAATATTTCAAATAATGTATTGTGACTTATTCTCCCCTCATTCTTCCAAGTTGTACTTTCTCCATTCTACCAAACCAACTTTAAGTTTTCTTCTTTGTTCTATTTTCTATTGAGTCAAGTCTATGTTGTTGTACTATGCTGGAGATCTTGGGATTTTGGGCCCACCTGCAGTGTGGTTAGCCTATTCTCAGCTACATTATCAAAGGAAATTTTCAGGAAGGTGAGACTAGGCATGCTTTTCCACCACTCGCAGACCTCTATCTGAATTTGATAGCTGCTGAAAGACTAAGTTGTTTTTCTTAAAAGTTCCAGAAATAACTCATTTATAAATTCCTTTGTAGATACTTTCATGTTGTATAAATTTATCAGATCATACAATAAGTAGCATTATTAACAGAGTGTTTTTCCTAGCATTTTACTTTGGCAATGACAACAATTTCTATAATGATGTGGTTTTAGATATCAGACATTGGGAGATTTTATAACTATTTCCAGTTTTTGATTTTTTTCTCTTTGATTGGAATGGTAATTTTATCAGTGTTACAAGCTTTGGTTTTGACATTTTATGGGTTGCACTGTAAAATCTGCAGTATTACATTTCACTGACCAAATTTTCTTACTATGTCTTACTATTCTTACAATTTTCTTCTGAGTTTGATATTAATCTTGGCTTCTGAAATGCATAATCCTATCCATCACAACCAATTATCTAGAATTGTTCTAAATGCTGTCCGGACAATTTTCTTAGAGGGATCCCCTGTATGCTGAACGCTTCAGTCTGGTGTATCTCATACTACCTCCTAATGTCTTCGCCTGTATTTAATTTGAGATATTGATTGTGTTTATTGTGAGCTTCTATTAATTGTTTTCAAAACAGTAAATTCAATGACCACAGAGGGAGGAAAACAGATACTGATTCATATAAAAATTCTGATGAGTCAAAGCATGCTTTCCAGTAACAAATTATCACTTTGGTAAGAGCAGCATACTCCAATTTATTTTGTTTGTCGGATCAGTTTTTCCTATACAAAGTGCTTATTTTAGTTATTTTTACTAGTTGTGACGGATACTATGTGGTGACTGTAAGTTGGACAACAGATGTTTGAGCATGCCCTTAGAATATACTGCTGTGGTAAAGGGAGACTGGGAGAAGCTGAGTGGTCTGCAACAAAGGGAGAATTTGAACTGTTGTATCGATTTGATAAATGTTTCAGAAAAGTTCCATGAAGGGCAGATTGATAACAGACTTTCAGAACAGCAGTGAGCAGAGCCAGAATCCTCATGTTGGTCAACAGGTCAGTGGAAATGGACAGCTTAAGGAAGGGTGTCATAATAGAAAACATCTGTAGCAAAGGCCATCCTCCTGTGAGCTGCTAGATGAAGACTGACTCTCAGAAACAGAGCTCAGAACCATGTTTGCAGAACAGTAAGAATCAGTCACCAATATCTATCTGTGAGTTTTGACTAATTAATTGAGATATATGGTTTTAGAAGGATTAGGTTTAATTTTAGACTGAACACTTTGCAATATACAGAAAGTAATATTTTTTGTTTCAGAGTTTACTTTATATTAATCCTTTATGTAGTAAATATAAGAGTTTATGTTGTTGGACTATATATCATGCAAACATTGTTTCATTAAGTTTAAAGACTGTATTGGGAATCAATATTTAAAATTATTAATTTATTTAGAATTCTTACCCCAAACTGGAGTGATATCATTAACAGTATATTTGGTTTCATAACTACATTGCCATCTCGTGTTTTAAGTAATGTATATCCAGGTCATTTCTTTATATTTATCTACTTTTTTATTGTTAGAATACTTTTTCCAATACATTATCTTCATTTAAAATAAGTGTAGACATGTTTATAATTAAACAATCCTATGGTGTCTTACCTTACTAATGATTAGAATAATAATTAAATATAATAAATATATCTTCTTTACTTTTTAAACTATTAAGAAAAGAATAATTTTATCCATCAACAGTAACAACAACACTTAGAATATTTCATGGCCCTTTGTAATATGCCTTACTTCAGCTTCATTTTGTGAATATTTTGTGAATATTACATGAATATTAAGTGGCTACAATTAGGCTTCCAAGATGAGCTATAATCATTAATCTATAGATGAATATTTACATATATTTTAGGCTATAATCAATTCTCATTGCCCCACATTTCTTTATTTTTACCATGGTTTCATCTAGAATCATTTGACTTTGTGCTTAATATACTCAATTTAATATGTCTAGACACTATCTACAATAAATTCCAGAATAGTGTTCTGAAAGTACACATTTTCTGCAATCACTTTTTGAAAATTCTCTCATTTGTGTGCTTAATCATTGATAAGTAAAATTCTACCCTAGTGTGGCATTTCATATCTTTTTTATTCTGACAATGCAAAATATGATGCCACTTTGTACTTTCAACTTTTAAGCATCAGCAATCTTCTCAGCTCATTCAATCATCTAGTGCTTAGACTTCCCCAAACATATGTGTAATATATAATAATGTATGGCATTAGTATATATTCCATTCTGTATAATTATGATATATTATAGCATATAATATATAACATTATATCTACTTATATAATATCCATATATATATAATTTTATATTTATAATATATAAATATATTTCATTACTGAAATACTTATTGCTATACATCATTTATTTCATGCTGTTATTTGCTAACATATATTTTTCTTGTCTATATCTGTATGTATTCAGTGTATACAATTATTAACATTTTCCTAAATGACTGAACCACTCCATAGATTCCCCCATGGAATGGTGCCAATGTGGATCTGCCCACCTTAATTAACCCAGTCTAGATAATCTCCCTATAGACACTAATACACACCAGCCAAACCTAGATAATTCTAAAGAATTCCCAGAAGCTTCTCTCCAGGGTGATCCTAGACTCTGTCAAATTAACAATCAATATCAAAAAAAAATATGACACAAAACTAAACATGTTTTAACTGCACAATCAATTTATTCTAAAATATTATCCATTTCCATTAACCATAAGTGAACATGTTTCCTTCAAGTTAATAACCCTTATTTCAAGTCTCTTTAGATATTACCAATTTATTACAGTACAAATATTTTTTTCATCTCTAGATATTTCTATAAATGGAATTATCTATCACGTTCTATGTTCAATTTTATATCTCCAGATTTTTGGAATGTTCTTTTGAAATCAATATAATATTTTCCTTTGTCAATATGTAGGTCGGTATTTCCTGGTGTTGGTGATTTACTTGGGAACATTCAACTCTAAAGGATGCTTATGTCAAACCCTCCCCTAAAAGCTCAAGAATCTACTTAGAAAAGGAAGCAGAAATACTTTAAGAGCCAGAGGTACTGGGTAACTTCAAGTCAACAGTGAAAAGTAAGCAACATAACAAAGTTTCTTAACACAAATTTGCTTACTCTACATAATAAAAAAAAAAAACAGAAAAAAATAGAAATATTCAAGTTAGAAACTGAAATGCTGGCTCAATCATTTGATTCATTTGGCACTAAGCCTGAAGTTCTGAGTTCCATACCTGGAAGCAACATGCTCAGAGCTATTCAGGGCCAGGGCAAATACATATTCATAGTTATTTTTTAATACATGTTTTAGTTAGGGTTTCCATTACAGTGAAGAGATACCATGACCAAGGGAACAACATTCAATTGAGTTAGCATACAGGTTCAAAGGTTCAGTCCTTTATCATCAAAGCAGGCAGCATAGCAGCGTCCAAACAGGCATGGTGCTGAAGAGCTGAGAGTTCTACATCTTGTTCTTAAGGCAAACAGAAGATTGGGATTTTCTCTAAAAGCTCACTTCCATGATATACTTCCTCCAACAATACCCACTTTCTCCAACAACGTCAAACCTACTCCAACAAGGCCATACCTCCTAATAGTGCCACTCCCTGAGACATGCATGTTCAAACCACCATAATGCATAAATGGATGTGATGTTTTAAATAGCAACAACAACAAAATGCATGCCTTGCTTACCTATTAAAAGCTCATGTGCACACCACCACATAAGACTTCCATGAGGAATATGTTTAAGTTACACCGAGCCACATAAAATCCTTGCTGTTCATTCCTTCAAGCCTAGTATGAGTTGGAAGATTGGAATTGTAATTTTATATTCATAGACAACTACAATGTCTATACATTCAAATGTAGATAAGATTTTCTTTATGACACATTAGTCTTTATATTGAGAAGTTTTCTTTTTTAAAAATAATATACTTGTGGAAAAGGTTAGTATAAAATAAATTACATGCCTATGTTTAACTAGAAATATAGATGGAAAATATGCACATTCTCCCATTCTAAAAATACTTTAATTTTTACTCATTTATTAGTTCCAATTCATGAACTTATTTCATAATTACTTTGGGGTTTTTTTGACACGTTTTTCTTTTAATTGAAAATAGATTCTTCTCTCATATAATACATCCCCACCAGAGTTTCCCTAACTCCACTCCTTCTACTTTCTCCTTCACCTTCCACTATCAAGGTTCTCCTTCCCTTCCCCTCTTCTCCAGACTCTCTCCTCCTTTATTTCCTCTTCTCAAAAGAACAAGCCTCTAAGAGACAACAGTCAAACAGACTAAAACAAAGATAGAACAGGACAAGACAAAAGCCCTCATATCAAGGTGGGACAAAGAAGCTCACTAGAAGGAAAGGAGTTCCAGGAGCTGCAAAAGAATCAGAGGAACACTCTCTTCCAATGTTATGAGTCTCAACATTAAGCAACAGCCATATTTTATGCAGAGGACCTAGCACAGACCTAATCAGGCTTTGTTTTTGCTGCTTTCATCGATGTGAGTCACACTTAGTTGATTTTGTGGGCAATGTCTCAACCCCTCTTCCTGCCCATCTTGCAATGGGTTCCCTAGGTTCTAATTAATGTTTAGGTGGATGTCTTTGGAACATCTCCCATTAGCTGAAGAATAGAATATGTATTTGCCCTGGCCCGTAGGGAATTCAACAAGGACCTGGGGGAAGGGTGGAGAGGTAGAGAATGAAGAAACAAAAGAAGGAGGAGAGCAAGTTGAGGGTTTAGATCAAGCTCTCAAATTTTAATTTCAGATGTCAGGTTATAAAGGCATAGTAAAACAGGTAGACAAGGATCATTGCTTAAGGCTATCCCACTATCATAGCCTCATTGCCTAAGACCATCCCACTATCTAAACCAGCTTCTGGGAAATACCAGATGTCCTTTAAGTTCTTGGGGCCAGAGACTGTGAACATCCTCTTTTATCCTTTAACTGACTAGGTTTTTCAGAACAGAGGATAATTTTCTGGCTTTGGCTCCCAGCATCTCTTCTCTTTTAATAATTTTTATGAGACCAGTGAGTAGCTAGGGATGATCGCATTATGAAGATGAATGGGCATTAAACAAAGTGGGGAAGTATTGATCTGACACTCCAAGAAGCTTTTACTGGTGTCTTTTAGGGAGGAGACTTTAGTCTTATCAGTCTCTGCAGGTCTTCTCAGCAGGACATAATCAAGAGAAGAACTGACACCAACCTCTATGCAGTCAGGTTGGCTTCATGGGGGACTCAGAAGCAGACAATTTGGGTCCTCCCCCTGTGGTACCTCATCATGCATCCCTTGAAGGTTACCACACCAAGGAAGGTGAGCATAAATCTGAGTTTTATGCAGCTCCTAAAGGAGATATATCATCGTAAGGGTCAACCAGGTCTTTATTAGCAGATCAAGTCTATGATAATGTACTTGTAGAAGTTTAGATGCCATGGAGTCAATTTGTTGTTTTATAAAGCCAGTGAGCCTCTTAAAGGCCCAAGGCAGAAAGCCAAAAGAAGGAAATCAACCACAGGGCCCAGGATGGAAGGAAGAAGGGTAGTAAGCCAAGGAGAGGCACAGAACCAGTTTTTAAACCATGCATCTTCTTGTTCTCACTGTTTCTTTCAACATTTTAATTTCGCTGATCTTGGCCATACTATCTCCAGCTACCCTGTTGTGGTCAATATAAAAACAGCATTTCTCCTTGAGGGCAGCACGGAGCCCTCCTTGCTGAAGGAAAAGCAGATTGAGCCTTCTGTGATTTTGGAGGACCACTTCAGACAGTGAAAAGAGGGATTTTTCCAGACTAGTATGCTACTCTCTAGATGTTCAATGTCCTTGTCTATGGCCTGTCTAAGGTTTGAGGAGTGCTTATTTGAAGGAACTAGAGAAGTTATGCCTGTCCCAGCCCCAGCAGCACCAAGGCCAAAGAGGACAGATAAGGTAAAGGATGTTATGACCACATGCTTTGTCCTAAGCAGGGCAACAGGGTCCCAGGCCTGAGGAAAACCTTCTTCAGTATAACAGGTTAAGCTAGGAATCAACTTTACAAGTACGCAAAATGCTGTCTTGTTATCCACTAAATTTGGAATATAAATGCAAGGTGTAAGACCATCACTGCAAGCCCACCAAGTATCATTTGTGGAAAGAAGGTAGGCAGAGGAAGAGGAGGTATAGGAAATTATCTTATTGCAATGATGAACATGGGTAGAAGGGACCTTATTACCAACACACAGTCCCTGGCCTGAGACTGCGCTCAGTGTTAGCTTTGCATCTTGCTGTTGATTCTTCCTGTATAAAGAGCAATCATAGTGCCTTCAGAACTCACAGCAATTCCCTCATAAAAGAGGGGACTAGGAAGATAACATAACCAACAGGACTCGGTGATTTCAGGGCAGGGATGATTTAGCACTACAAAGGTTCTATTAATGACCTCAAAAATAAACTGTCAAGTATTAGGTTTAAAGGAATTGTCACAAGGAGGGGGGGTAGTGGGATAAAGGGTAGGAACAGGATTAGAGGGTAGTTTTTGTGGAGGCAAGGGATTTAAGACATGATTTGGTCCAATAGGCACCATCAGCCCACCAACCCCAGGCAATTGTATCAACAACTTTATAGTAAATAGTAGGCCATCATCAAATTACTCCTTGTAAAGCCTCAACCCCTAAGAATGGCCACAGGTCCATTTATTATTTCTTTTTCCTAGATAGGTAAATTGAATCTGAAGAGGATGATATCAGCCTGAGCACTCTGGAATATTAATCCATTCTGGTTTTCCCTGGATTCCTGTCCCAGGAGGAAGAGGTGTCATCTGTTGATTCACACCCCCAATGTTTCGAGAAAAAATTTATTTTTACCTCCACACTGTGGATTTAAAGAGCAGTCATGGTGATAGCCAGGGCAAACATAGAAGGGAAGCATTCTTAACATGCTCCTTTTATTTTGTGTGCCACATTCACCCTAAAGGTTGAGGCTATTTCTGCCAGGAGGAAAGGGTGAGGAAGGAGCTTTTGGAAAATCTGTATGCCCTTCCAGGTCCCAATTAGTAAGGGCACCTATGGCTAATTTGCAGAGATCAGGGTAAAGGCTGGGTCACCAAGTGCTAGGGTATGTGACCTGAGAAGTGCTCTACACAACGTCACTCTCTCCATTAATTACTTGCCAGGTCAAATTAAGGTATTGATGGGGATTATTATCATTTGTTCTTACAACTCCAGAGACCAGCATCAGAATCAGATAGTCCAACAGCAAACAGCAAACAAGGCATAATGGAGAATATATTTGGGGAACTCCTTTATGTATAACTCCCCTTTCTTTAACTTACGTAGAGTATTTTTGATACTCTGGTGGGCATGTTCAATCATGCCTTGTCCCTGGGGATTATAGAGAATGCCAGTAATATGTCTAATTTGCAACTAGCGGCAAAACTCTTGAAATTTTTTCCCAGTGTAGCTGGGACTATTATCAGTCTTAATAATTTTAGGCTTACCCATGACAGAGAGACAATTTAAAACATGGGCTATAACATTTTTGGAAGCCTCTCCAGTATGTAAAGTAGTAAAAATAAATCCACTAAAAGTGTCTATGGTCACATAAAGATATTTAAGATTGCCAAATTCAGGAAGATGTGTGACATCCATTTGCCATATTTCATTTGGAACTAAACCTCTAGGATTAACGCCCAGGTGGAGGTGGGTAAAACTGTGACACAGATGGAGGCATTGTTTAACAATTTGGCGTGCTTGTTCACAAATAAACTTAAAAGTAGGTAAAGGGTCTGAGCATTTAAATATGAAAGGCATGATTCTTCTAGGCTTATTCTACAAACCCTATGAACATTGGGATGGTCAAGCAGGTGGCAGCATCTTCACAGGCATTTCCTCTAGAAAGAGGGCTAGATAAATCAGAATGAGCATAGAGATGTCCAATACAAAATGGGTGGCATCTAGAGGCAATCAATTTTTGAAGCTGAGAAAAAAGGGGGGCAGCATTTGTGGAGGGTCTAACATATGGAACCATCTCAAGAATGGGAACAGAGTGAGTAATATAGGCACTGTAACTATATAAAGGGGTGATTCTCTAATAATTGAAACACTTTTATTATTGCAAAAAGTTCTACAAGTTGGGTTGATTTAAAGAAGGAACAAACAGGGTAGACTTTCCAACTATAACATAAGCCACCATTCCATTAGAGGAGCCATCAGTAAACACCAAGCAAGTGTTTGGTATTGGTTGAGGAAAGGTAAATTTTGGAAAAACACAAGGATGAATTTTAGCAAATTGAAGCAATTTATCAGCAGGATAATAATTATCAATTATTCCCAAAAAGGAGGAGCAAACTATGGGCCACTCATCTGTAGTTTGCATAAGCCAATCTAGTTGATTTTTAGAATACAGCATAATTATTTTATCAGGATCTTTAAAAAAGAAAACAACAAACAAACAAACAAAAAACCCTGGCAACTCTGTTCGAGTCTCAAAAGAATAAGATTAACAATCGAGGAGGTATAAGGGGCAAGTACTTTAGGAAGGGAAGCTGAGAGGTGGACCCAGAGGAGAGGGCCATGCTGCCAAAACACCCGGGTAGGTGTATGAGAAGTGGCACAAACAACAGACAAATCAAATAGATGAAATGTGTTCTACAGTCTGTAAATCCAAACACCATTGACTGCTAAATGTATACTCTATCACACAATGTATACATACAATCATTTCACTGAATAGCAAATATCTTAATAAAACTGCCAATACAGACAGAAAGTAAAATAAAATAATTACATATGTATGCATGCATGGTAAATATGTTACTTAGATAGAAGCTAAGAATATCAGAAAACTGAACATTCTATCACTGTGTTCTCCAACTGTGCTTGTACTCAAGTATTTATTTGAAATATATTTTCTTCTTATACTCAAAATCACAAATATATCTTGACTATTCATGATGAACAATGTTTTCTTTTATCACATGAAAGAGAATTTGTCTAAAAACCATGTATTTTTAAACAAATAAATAACATCAGTTTCAGGCTTAAAGAAATGCTGCTTTTGAAACATAGATTCTGTTCTATTACATTTACTTCTTTTTCACTTGTTGCCCATATGTACACCAGAATATGACAGCCTTGAAAATGCTATAAAGTTAATATTCTTATAGTACTGATTTACTGTCAGAACTCTCAACTTGCAAAATAAAATTGTACTATGGGTAATAAACAAATTTAGATTCTTAGCAGAGACTATGAAAATCAGAAGCAACTGGTCAGAGGACATACAGACTCTCAGACAACACAAATGCCAGTCCAGGCTATGATACTCAACAAAACTCTCAATCAACATAGATGGAGAAACCAAAATATTCCAGAACAAAACCAAATTAAAATAGTATCTATCTACCAATCCAGCTCTACAGAGGATCCTACAAGCAAAACTCCAATACAAGGAAGGTACCTACACCAAAGAAATGAAAAGATATTAAGCATCTCACAAAAAAATCTAAAAGGAGAAAACCACAAGCACATAAAGCCACCTACAAAAACAAATACAACAGGAACCAATAGTTATCTGTCTTTAATATTTCTCAATATTAATGGACTCAACTCATTTATAAAAAGACATAAGCTAACAGAGTGTATATGCAAATAAGATCCAGGGTTTACTGCACACAAGAAACACAACTCAATAACAAAGGCAGACACTATCTCAGAGTAAAAAGTTGGATAAAGATCTTTCAAAAAAGTGGTCACAAGAAACAAGCTGGAGTTGTCATCCTAATACTCAATAAAATAGACTTCCAACTGAAAGTTATCAGGTATGATGAGGAAGAACACTTCATATTCATAAAATAAAAAAATCCACCAAGAGAAAAATCTCAATTAGGAACATCTATGCCCAAAATGCAATGGAACCTACATTCATAAAAGAAACTTTACTAAATCTCAAAACACACATTGAACCCCACACAGTAATAAAGGGAGACTTAAACATCTCACTCTCACCAATAGACAGGTGATTGAAACTGAACCTAAACAGAGACACAGTGAAACTAATAGAGGTTATAAACCAAATGGATTTAACAGATGTCTACAGAACATTTCACCATAAAACAAAAGAATACACCTTCTTCTCAGCTCCTCATGGTACCTTCTCTAAAACTGACCATATAATTGGTCACAAAACAACCTTCAACCAATACAATAAATTTGAAATAATCCCATGCATCCTATCAGATTACCATGACCTAAAGCTTCTCTTCAATAACAGCAAAAACAGCAAAAAGCCCACATAAATAAGGAGACTGAACAACTCTACTCAGTGATGACTTGGTCAGGGAAGAAATAATGAAAGAAATTAAATATTTCCTGGAATTTAATGAAAATTTTGACAGAGCATACACAAACTTATGGGACACAATGAAAACAGTGCTAAGAGGAAAATTCATAGCACTAAGTGCCCTGATAAAGAAATTGGAGATATCTTACACTAACAACTCAACAGCACACCTCAGAGCTTTAGAACAAAAAGAAGCAAACTTACCCAAGAGGATTAGACAGCAGGAAATAGTCAAACACAGGGCTGAAATAAACCAAATAGAAACAAAGAGAACAACACAAAGGATCAACAAAACCAAAAGCTGGTTCTTTGAGCATATCAACAAGATAGATAGATAAACCCCAAGCAAAACTAACTAAAGGACCCATAGGCAGTACCCAAATTAACAAAATCAGTAATGAAAAGGAAGGCATAACAACAGAAAGGGAAGAAATTCAAAAAATCATCAGATCCTACTATAAAAGCCTATGGTCAACAAAACTAGAAAATCTAGATAAAATGGATGGATTTCTAGACAGATACCACATACTAAAGTAAAATCACAAGCAAGTAAACTATCTAAACAGGTCCATATCGCACAAGGAAATAGATATGAAAAAGCCTTCCAACCAAAAAAAGCCAGACCTTTCTGCCAGACCTTTGAAGACCTGATAGCAATATTTCTCAAACTATTCCATAAAATAGAAACAGAAGGAACACTACATTACTCATTTTATGAAGCTACAATTATTTTGACACCTAAGCCACACAATGACCCAATCAAAAAAGAAAACTGCAGACCAATATCACTTATGAATATCAATGCAAAAATACTAAATTAAATTCTTGCAAACCAAATCTAAGAACACATCAAAACCATCATTCACCAAGATCAAGTAGGCTTTATCCCAGGGATGCAAGGTTGATTTAATATAAGA
The DNA here is from genome assembly GCA_030674055.1 of Rhabdomys pumilio. Taxonomy (NCBI): domain Eukaryota; kingdom Metazoa; phylum Chordata; class Mammalia; order Rodentia; family Muridae; genus Rhabdomys; species Rhabdomys pumilio. The sequence goes on along the minus strand of JANHMN010000004.1, from coordinate 99,479,442 downwards.
AAATACATTAACATAATAAACTATATAATCAAACTCAAAGGAAAAAAAATCACACGATCATCTCCTTAGATGCAGAAAATACATTTGACAAAATAGCCCTTCATGTTAAAAAGTATTGGAAAGATCAGGAACTCAAGGCCTATACATAAACATAATAAAAGCAATTTACTGCAAACTAACAGTCAATGTCAAATTAAATGGAGAGATACTTGAACCAATCCCACTAAAATCAGGAACAAGACAAGGATGGCCACTCTACCAAAATCTATTCAATATAGTACTAGAAGTGCTAGCTAGAACAATAAGACAACAAAAAGACATTAAGGGGATACAAATTGGCAAAGAAGAAATAAAGGCATCACTATTTGCAGATGATATGATAGTATACATAAGCGACCTCAAAAATTCTACCACAAAACTTCGCCATCTGATAAACTTCAGCAAAATGGCCGAGTATAAAATTAACCCAAATAAATCAATAGCATTTCTTTATACAAACGATAAACAGGCTGAGAAAGAAATTAGGGAAACAGCTCCCTTCACAATATCCACAAATAGTATAAAATATCTTGGGGTAACTCCAGCCAAAAAAGTAAAAGATCTGTATGACAATAAAGTCAAGTCTCTCTAGAAAGGAATTGAAAAGATCTCAGAAAAAGTAGAGATCTCCCATGCTCATGGATGAGCAGAATTAACATAGTAAAAATAGCTATCCTATCAAAGGCAATCTACAGATTCAATGCAATCCCCGCCAAAGACCCAACACAATTCTTCAAAGACATGGAAAAAACAATTCTCAAATTTATCTGGAATGGCAAACAAACAAACAACAGAATAGTGAAAACAATTTTTATTAATAAATGAACAACTGTAGTATACCTCAAGCTATACTACAGAGCAATAGTGATAAAAAAATCTCCATGGTATTGGTACAGAAAACTGCATGGAATTGTTGATCAATGGAATAGAATTGAAGATGCAGAAATAAAACCACACACTTATGCACACTTGATCTTTGACAAAGAAGTCAAAAATACACAATGAGGAAAAAAGCATCTTTATTAAATGGTGCTGGTATAAATGGCTGTTTGTAAAAAAAAAATGAAAATATACCCATATTTGTCACCTTGCACACAGCTCAAGCCCAATAGCATCAAGGACCTCAACATAAAATCAGATAACCTGCATCTAATAGAAGAGAAAGTGAGAAAAAGCCTTGAACTCATTGACACAGGGGGAAATTTTCTAAACATAACTCCAATGGCTAGTAATCTAAGAAGAAAAATTTGATAAATGGTACCTCATGAAACTGGAAAGCTTCTATAAGGCAAAGAACATATTAAATAAGACAAATCTTCAACCTAAATATTGGAAAAAATTCTTCACTAACCCCACAACTGATAGAGCACTAATATCCAAAATATATAAAGAACTCAAGAACCAAAATACCAAATAACCCAATCAAGAAATGAGGTATAGTCCTAAACTGAGAATTCATACCAAAGGAATCTCGAATGGCTGAATGCACTTAAAAAAATGTTCAAAGTCTTCAATAATCAGAGAAATTCAAATCAAAACAACCTTTGGATTCTACCTTACACCAATCTGAATGGCTAAAATCAAAACCTCAGATGACAACATATATTGTGGTGGATGTGGAGAAAAAGGAATACTACTCCATTGCTGGTGGTATTGCAAACAGGTACAACCATCGTGGAAATCAATCTGTAAGTTCCTTAGAAAACTGGAAATAGATATACCTGAAAGCCCAGCAATATTACTCTTGGGAATATACCCAAAAGATGCTGTACCATTTCTCAGGAACACTTGTTTCACTGTGTTCATAGTGACCTTATTTGTGATAGCCAGAAGCTGAAAACAACTCAGATGTCCCAAAACAGAAGAGTGAATACAGAAAATGTGGTTCATTTGCACAATAAAATACTACTCAGCTATTAAGCAGACTTACTGAGTTTTGCAGGTAAATGGATGGAACTAGAAAATATCATCTTGAGTGAGGTAACTCAGATCCAAAAGGACATTCACAGAATGTACTCACTAATAAGTGGATATTAGCCAGGGGAAAAAAACGTACAGAATACCCAAGATACAGTCCACAGAACTCAAAAGGTTAACAAGCTGAAGGACCCAAAGGAGGATGCCTCAGTCCCATTTGGGAGGGAGAAGGAAGCAACCACAAGGGGGAAGAAAGGAAGAACTTGGGATGAAAAAGGGATGGTGGGGGAGAGGGGAACATGGTCTGGTATTAGATTGGGTAGAAAAGACTGAGGCCTTGAAAGGCAGCAGAAAGAATGGAAACAGGCAACCTCAGGAGGCAGGAGCTTGGGGGGACCCTCCAAATGTTCCAGAGACCTGGGAGGTAAGAGACTCTCAGGACTGAAAGGGAGGGACCTAGCTAAAATGCCCTACAGTGGGAAGAGGGAAAGTGTAGAGCTGACATCCAGAAGAAAGACAGGGCATCAAGTGAAGAATGGGGTAACCACCCCACAGTCAGATTTTGACCCATAATTGTTTCTGACTGAAAGAACTGCAGGGATGGAAATGGAGAAGAGCCTGAGGAAAAGAGCTCCCGTGACTGGCTCAAAGTGGGATCCAGCTCAAGAGGAGGTCCCAATCCCTGGCACTATTTATGAGGCTATGGAGCACTCACAAAATGGAACCTATCATGATTGCCCTGCAAAAGACCCAGAAAACAGCTGAAAGAGTCAGATGCAAATATTTGCATCCAACCAATGAACAGAAGCTGCTGACCCCTGTGGTTGAATTAGGGGAAAGATGCAGGAAGCTGAGGAGGAGGGCAACCCTGTAGGAAAACCAGCAGTCTCAATTAACCTGGACATTCAATCTGTTTAGTATGACTGCAGTTAAAAAAAATCAATAGCACATTACCTGACATCCTCAATCTACATATAAACAACAGACTAACTAGGTTTTGAAAATTAAATTTCTTTTGCTTTGTGTTGTCCCTTATAGTACTTGAGAAAATGGTATGAGCTTTCCTATAAATGCCTCACAGACTTGCCTATATGAAATCAGGTTAGGGGCAATCCCTTAGATGAGTTTCCCTTTTCACAAGTTCCTATAGCTTGTGCCACACTGACAGCTGAAATAGAATAAAGTAAAGCATTTCCACAGCTTAAACATTAACCTGTTCCTTACATGTTATGTTAAAGAGAATTGAACTTCATCTATGCCATTCTGGAATACCAATGCTGTTGCTAAATAAATTCTGTTAATGTACAAGGCAGAAAAAAATGTAAACATACCAGAAATAGAGCCAGGAAGTCAGGTGTGGTGGTTCATAACTATATTTCCAGCTCTGGATTACCTAAAGTAGGAGAATTACTTTATGTTTCAAATTAGCCTAGGTTACATAAGTTCTAGGGCACCTTTTTGGCAGGGGGAGATGGCCTTTTCTAAAAATAAGCAATCACAAAATAAGTAGAGCAAGAAAGAATGGGAATAAGTCAAGTAAAGAGGGGATGGGTGTTTAGGAATCAGGAAAGAGGAGAAGAAAGCCATGTGTTATGTTAAATGCTTAATAAAGAAAAGAAAGAGTATAAAATAATTTTTCAAAAAAAGATACCCAGCTATGATCATGCTTATAGAAATAATAGAGATCAATGAAAATAATTATGTATAAAATAGATGCAAAGCATCCTTTTGCTACCCATCCATGATTACACAATGTATATGATCTTTCCATATGTTCTATTATCATACTTTGAGATGATAACATCCATCTGAAACATATTTCCTAATTCATTTATAATATACCTATTAACCTTATTTTCTTTTAAATCTGCTATTCATTGGCCTAGGCTAAATAGAACTGAATTTATACTTCAACTAGACTACTATTTGATTCTTTGTGTATGTGCATGTCTATGAGATTGTTGGCATACATGTTCCATGTGTGTATGGTGGTCAGAGGACATCAGGTGTCAGTTCTCATGCCCTTCTTTACATTATCCCCTTTTTATTTCTGTTTGTGCCAGGTTAGCTGGCCCAAGAGGTCCTGGAATTACACTGTATCCATACCCGTCTTTCTGCAGGAGTGCCCAGGTTACTAGCACATGCTACTTCACTGAGTGTTATGTGGATTTTTGGGGAATCCTACCACTACTTTCACACTGCACAGTACCTTCACTATCTTTCTTCTTATTATTTTTTTATTGGATATTATGTTTACATTTCAGATTTTATCCCCTCACCCCATTCCCTTCACCACCCAGGAAGCCCCATCCCATCCCCCCTCCTGCCTCCACAAGGGTGTGCCCCTACCTACCCTACACTCCCCACTCCCCACCCTCGACTTCCTCCCCGCTCGGTGTTCAGCCTTCATGGGACCAAGGATCTTCTCTCCCATCCATGTCTGACAAGGTCATCCTCCCCTAAGTATACAGCTGAAGACATGGGTGCCTCCCTTTGTGCTCCCAGGCTGGTGATTTAGGTCCTGGGGAGTTCTGGTTGGTGGCACTTTTGCTCTCCTCTTGGGGCCACCAACCCTTTCAGCTCCTTCAGTCCTCTCACTTCTCCATTGGGAACCCTTGATCAGATCAATGGGTAGGTGCTAGCATCCGCCTCTGGATATGTCAGGCTCTGGCAGACCTCTTAGGAGACAGCTACATCAGGCTCCTGTCCGCATGCACTTCCTGACATCCATATCATGTCTATCTTTGGTGACTGCACCGAAGGTAGAGTGGTCTCCAGACGGCCCCTCCTTGACTTTCTGTCCCACACTTTATTCTTGCTGTGATAACATACCTTGATAAAATCAACTAAGTGGAAGTTTATTTTGTCTTATAATTTCAGTTGGATACAGCTGACCTGTGGCAAGAGGACAGGGTACCAGGCAAAAAAGACATGTTGGTAGGTGTAGTAGTTTGGTTGGTCAAATTTTATCTACAATCTGGCAATATAAAGTAAATAGAAAGTGTGGCTATATTATAAATCATGAAGGTTAAAGCCCACAAATCTTTATTTTCTTAGACAACCTTTCCAAAGAGTGAACCAGTTGGAAACCAAGTATTCAAGCATGTGAGCCTATGGGGAACAATCTAAATTAAACCAGGACATCTGGCAAGCATTTGACTCACTGGACCATCTATCTTCCCAACACTACTATTTAATTATTGACACATCGCATTTGATATTCTATTGTCCAATATAATACAGTGTCTTCTTGCTACTTAATTACTCACTTTATATATTGTAATGATTCTAAGTAAAGCTTCATGACCAAAAGGAAATGCCATATGTCTGAATTCAGCAGACAGAATAAAAGTAATCTGGAAAATGTGAGATAAATTTGTCATTACAGATCCTATGGTGAGGACAATCATACTGTGATTAAGCTAATTATGTGTGTCCCTCAACTTTTCTTTTTCTGTATTCTTTAAAGACTTTTTTTGTTATTCAAATGTTTAACATACCCAGTGGAAATACATATTATAGGAATAAAATTAACCTGTTTACAAAGACTCCTGAGATATTCAGTCAAAAAATTATTGTGAATTTATTTTATACATTAAAAAATAGTTTCTAGTTCTAGATAAAATTAATTTATTTCTGCTTGTGGGATTTTCAGTTGTTATTAAGTAAATGTATTTATGGTTATCCTCATTATAACTAAATATGCATCAGAAGCATAGAACCTCAGAAATGAGTGTGACACACTAAGTGAATGTGATAGTCTTTTAAACTGTTTGTGAGATCTACTACAAATGATAAAAGGAGACAAAATAGTGACAGAAGCAGTCTTCATATGTGCATACTTATATCTTTTGTCTCTGAAATAGAATACTTTAAATAAAACTATGTCTTCAAAATTGGGATATCTTTTTTGTGTCATTACAAACTACATTTGGCTTAAATTCATATGTCTAGTGATATATCCTTGCCTATAGCTATCTGATCATCATTTTTCTAACTCTTTTTCCTCTGTCAAGAGTCTTTCATAGCATCAAAGGATTGTTTTCCATAAAATGTGCCTAATCATTATTTTTCTAGAAGAGTGATTATCTTTAGGAAAAATAGGTAAATGTCAACGCAATTTATAAGCTGTGCGTGAAAGTAATTATGAAAGAGGTTAATTGAAATTTAATGACATAAATAAACTCACAGAAATCAGACAGAAGTTTGAGCAAGCAAAATCAGCATCATTTCTATTTTTATTTAAACTCTAGGTAGTAGTCTTTCCACATGCTCCAATACATGTACATATCCCATCTCTAACTGAATTTTTATATTGATGTCCTTTGTGTGCTGGGCTCATTGATATTCTCCTTTTGTGTGTGTGGGGGGGAATGGTCTATATATAACATGCATAATGGAATCGATTTTTTCAAAGAATATTAACTAGTATTTTCTTCTATTTTTTTTAATGTACCAGGGTAGTTTCCTCAAAATTGTTTCATTATCTTTTAAACTTTTACCATACACATACAGAGGATGATGCTCACAGCTAACCACTGATCTAGTCAAGGGTTTCCCAATGGAGAAGTTAGAGAGAAGACTGAAGGAGCAGAAAGGGTTTGTGACCCCATGAGGAGAGCAACAATACCAACCAACCAGAGCACCCCAGGTTCTAAACCACCAGCCTGGGAGCACATAGAGAGGGACCCATGGCTCCAGCTGTATATGTAGGGGAGGATGGCCTTGTCGGGCATAGGTGGAGGAGGAGATTCTTAGTCCCATGAAGGAAGAACACTAAGTGGAGGGGGAATGTGAGGGTGGGGAGGTGGAAGTGCTGGGGGTAGGTGGGGGCACAGCCTCATAGAAGCATGAGGAAGTAGGATGGGATAGAAAGCCTCATAGAAGCATGAGGAAGTAGGATGGGATAGAAGGTTTCTGGGTGGTTGAAGGAAGTAGGGTAAGGGAATAAAATCTGAAATGTAAATATAATATTCAATAAAAAAATAAAGATAAGATCAATAAAAAAAGAAATCTCTTAATGATAATATATATATATATATATATATATATATATATATATATATATATTTCTGATATTAAAATTTGTGGCTTTCTTATCAATTTTTCCAGATTCTTCTTTATTTGTCTGCATTGAGAAACAGTACCTTCCATATCTACTTATTGTGTTTGTTTATCCCTTCCTTAAACTCAAGACTCAAATTTCCACATGATTAGTTTTTTATTTGGTTCTCATTTGAATGTTTTTCAAATCTTCAATTTGTAAAACAGCTTGGAAAGTAATTCATGTCTGACTCACTAGAGATCATGAAGACCTCCCAGACAATAAAATGGTAATATCAGATGTAAGGATGCCCCATACAGGCACTAAGGGCCAAAGCATCATTATTATCATAGATAAAGCATCATTATAAGAAGACTGTGGGCTAATATTTCTCAATATAGAAAGCTTCAGTATTGACTAAATAAAATTCTATTAAAAGATGTTGGTGCTTTCATAAATAATATTAAACATATATTGATAAATTAAAAATTAATAGTAAAAATAAAATAGAAATATTATACACTACCAGAATCATACTAAGAAAAGTTAGGTGGAAGGATTATGGTGTTCTCAACTGTTGATAGAAATTATTAAAATATAGTGTTATTTTCATTGCTAGAAAACTGATGTTAAACAGAGTTTTAAAAGAACAAACATAAGTTTTAAAGATATTTTCACATTCAAAAGAAATAATACATGAAACCTCAAATAATGAATTTAACATATTTATATACAAAATCAAAATTGACCATAGTCCTCAAAATAACAACTGGAAAAAACCGAAGAGCATATGTAGAGTTATGTAAGAGCTGAGAAAATAATTCAGTGAGAACAGATGAAGATATGTTAGCATAATGCTGATTAAAAAAAACTTTATCAGGAGACTAGCTCAGAAATAGAATAAAGTAGAAAGATTATATAAACTTAAAGACATTCCAAACTTTGACACAATTTCCCAGCTTTCCTCTTTGTAGGTAAATATTTTCCTAGAATTTTCCATATATTTTCTATATGTTATGCTAAAAGCATTTCTCATTTTTTATCTGATGTTGAAAGTTCTTATTGTAGATAACTCACAAACTAAAAGTTTAATATTGTGTGTTGCATATTCAAATTTGCCATTTCATAGTTATGTGAATATATATTACTATATTTTGATTACAGGTGTTAGTTTTCTGAGACTGGTAACAAAGTTCCACAGCCTGAATGGCTTAAGCATCATAAATGTATTATATGTTGGTTTTAGAAGTAGAAACTATGAAGAGTCCATTCCCTGTGTTGATCAGTCTTGATTTTTTTTTTTTTTGTAGTCTTGCAAAATTCTGAGCTTGGAGCATGTGTTATATAGTGTATTCACATTTTTGTGCCTCTTTTCCTTTATGTCTATACATTTGACCAGGTTGCCATCTTTTATATTTTGTGGTACATACTAATGTCATCATTGTTACTTGACAGTTTGCCATGGCCCTATTTCTAAATAAGGATCCTTCACAATAACTACAAAACCTTAGGAGAAACATTCACTTATTTATTAGCTACACATCAGCCATCTCCTTACTATAACATAATAAGTGGAGCCAATGTTTAAAAACTGTTTTAAAAGCCCACTTCCACAAGCCAAAGAATGTTGAAATAACAAAACCCTTAATTTAAGTGGAGGAATCTCACAGGCTATTTTATTAAAAGTACTTCCTCCTGAAGTATCTCTCTGAGTGTTCTGTTTATCTTTCTACAGACTTTCAAGCATGATAGCTTGGATAGGCTGTATGTCATTTCTGAACGCAAAATGACAGAATATGACACAGAACTACCCTTCACATTTAGTACCAGGACCTGCAGGATTTAAATTTGATTGTCTCATTAGAACTCAAGGTAAATCCAGTCTTTAGAAATAGAGAATAATGTCTATTTCTCAACAAAAGAGGGGCAGGATTGTTTATGTATTTACCTGCAAAAATGCCTATTATAATAAGATGATTAGGTGAATTGGAGCAAAAACAGTAGATCAGTATAAAGAGAAACTAGAAAAAAGTTCAAATTCTAAAATACTCCAATAGAGGGAGAGAGGATTAGACACGTTCACACATCATCAAATCAGGTTTTCTAATTTCTTAGATTGAAACATTTTCTATTAATTGATAATGTAGGCATTGAAACAGACCCGGGAATTATAAAATATATGAAAACAAGAATTCTAATAGCAGCATGGAAAATTTAATACAACTATGTCAATCTGTTAGGAATTAAAATTTCATAATATTTGAAGTCTGATTGTTGGAAAAGCTTTGGTAGAAATTCATGCTGCCTCATGTCAGAGCATTTAATAGCCCAACATACCCTAAATACTACCAAAACATATGGCTGCCACAATGTCAGATTGCTCTCTTGTAAGCTCATGTGCACTTCTCATTAACATGCAGAGTAGATAGTTTTCTTTGATGAAGGTGATCTCCACACTAACCAATGCATGCATACAGCATGATCTCACTTATTAATTTTGACCTTTGTGACTTAAGTTAATTTTAGCTTTTATAGTGATTTCTCATTCATGAGTCAATAAATTTCCATCACCTCCTTGAATTCTCTCATCTCCCTCTGGTTTCATATATTAACACCACAACATAAAACATTCTTATTAGATTTGTGTAGTCCTCCCAGGATACTTATGACAAAATTTCATTTGGCTCAAATTCCATAAGATCCTACCTGAATTGAAATACTTTAAGCATGTAAGGATTTTTCATTATATAGTCAATGTCTGATATTATGAAAAACGACCTAAAATCATTGTAAAATATTCCTGATGAAGAAATTTTTTATCAATTTATCAAAATATTTTAAAGGCTCTACTTTAATTTTTCCTGATTTGAATGCATTCAGAAAACCTATTTTTTTTTTTTAATTCTGAAGAAGACTTCAATACTTTAGTGGGCTTGATTTTTAAGCTATATTTTTTAGCAAGCAAATTACCCAGAGGAATTCTAAATCCTCTAAAGCACACATGCATTACTTTCAAGATCTCAGCATATGCATGCATTATTAATAAATTCCAGAATTTATAAGTTTTATGAGTATTTCTAGAGGCTCATATACCCTAAGGAAGTACATAGGTATTAAAATAAAATAAATTAAACTCATAGCATTATTGACCTCAAAACATATTTTAGGTAAAATATAGGAACATAGCTAAGACTGATCTGAGTAGACCACACACCAGGACTACTCACTAACCTTCTCATAAAGTACTTTATTGGAGAAAGAATAATATATATTAGCTGTCTAAATATCTTTTGATGTAAAACTTGAAAGTAGGACTTACAATATAAATGCAAAATTCATAAGCAAATATTTACATCAATAAGTTAAAGGTTAACTCATTCTTTTCATTTACCTATCCATCAATCTGGTTTTAATCAGCCTTTTCCTTAAGGAAAATACTGTTGGATGCGTAGTTAATGAACTAATGTGCACCTCCCTTTTTTAAAATAAAATAATAGATATAAACATATAATATATATAAATTTATATATGAATATATATAAATAAAATAAATATATATTAAGAATTCATGCATAAATCTAATATTATAGATGCTATGATAGAAAATTAACAATGAAATAAATTGATGGCATTTTGTTAAATATAATGAATTTTATCAATTTCTGATTGCTATTTTAAATTATCCTACACACTTTCTCTTTTATTTCTTTTTCTTTTTTTACATTTACTTTATACATGTGAGTATTCTGTCACTATCTTCAGACACATCAGAAGAAGACATTGGATTACAAATGGTTGTGAGCCACCATATGGTTGTTGGGAATTGAACTCAGGATCTCTAGAAGAATGGTCCATGTTCTTAACTGCTGAGCTATCTCTTCAGCCCTATCCTTCATACATGAATATGTGAGTTTCACAAAGAGATGTGTCAGAACAGAGTCTGATATACCCTGTAAGATCTGTCTTTTTCCTATAGGGTCTAATGGCTCCTTGGCAGGCAGGATTGGCATTTTCATATGCAAGTTGTTTCACATAATTTACACCTGCCTCTGCATTACCAAAAATCCTCCCTGCTGTTGTCATTAATCTATGAACAAAGTCAGAAAATTGTTCATCAGGCCATTGCCTGACTGCTGTTAAAGATGCACCAGGTTCTCCCTTTGCTGGGAGTTTATGCCAAGCCTTCATGGCTGCATTTTGAATTTGAGCAAACAAACCTGGGTCATATTGTATCTGGTTATCACTAGAAGCAAATTGCCCTTCTTCTACTAAGGCATCAAAGGACCAATCATTGCCTGCCTGAATGTTTCTCTTAGCTGTTTCTTTACAGTTTTCATGATACTCTGATTTCCAAATAAGATAGTCACCACCGCTAAGAACTGCTCTCACTAAAGTATTCCAATCACTAGGAGTCAGCCACTCCTCTGCAACAGACTCTAAAATTGCAAGAGTAAAGGGAGCGGTGGCACCATATTGAGATACTGCATTTTTTTAATTCTTTAATAATTTGAAAATTAAACCCTGTGTGATGTCTCCAAGCAACACCTTGAGTGTCTCTGGTCTCTGATACAGGAAAAGCCTCAGCCTTTCTCTCCTCTGACTGATCTGTGGCTGAACTAAAGCTAGAGAATAGGGGCTGCCTTTGGACTCCGGGTTGAGGAACTCAAGAAGTCGGAGGATTTTCGCAGTTAGTCTCTTGAGACCTCTTCCCTGTCCTTAAGTTTTGTAGCTGATTATTTAAGTCCTGATACTCTTTTTCTAACTCTATTAGTTCTTTAAGGGTAGAAATTTTGTCCTGTAACTCCTTTCTGGGATCTACAACCACTGTCTCCACAGCGGGAGCCTCTGGAAGTGGAGGTGCACTGGGAGAGGGACTTTCAGGGTCATAATATTTAACTGCCTCTTCCTCTAGGTCAGCACGATCTGGCTCTGACAAATCCTCATCAACCTTTGGTTGTATTTTGGATTCTAATTTATGCTTCTTTTTATTTTGAACATAAAAGACAACATTCAAGAACAAAAGCAGAAAATTAACACATGTGAGCAGCAAACCACCAAACCAAAACAGAGAGTTGAATTCAGGTTGACTAATTTCTTGTCCCATTTTCCTTACCTTTCTCGAAGCAGCAGATTCATGATCACCTTCTGATTTTTCAGTCGACCCTTCTTCCAGTAATGTCCCTCACTGGATCTCTCGTTCTTGCTGCCCCACGTTAAGCACCAAAATGTTGAGACCCGTACTCTGCCTGGCTTGGGGGCCAAAATGTCCCGGCCTGTGTTGCTGTTCTGGTCTATGGGTCAGGGCCTAGCAAGAGAGAGTTGGGGGGAAGAAGGGGAAGAGACGCGAGGAATGGAAACAAGACAGAGGTTTTGTACAAGTCTCCTTTATTGTCTCTCTTCTGTTGGTGCATATTGACTCCTCTTGTCTCCTAGTCACTCATATTCACTCACTCTTAACTCTATTACAAGGAAATCCTGGTTATTTATAAGCACACGCAGGGGAAAACAGGTGAAGACATTTTACCACATGCACCATGCAGCTGGGGTCACTAAATAGCAAAACAAGCTATGTGGGATAAAGAAGATATTTATCAGAGTGTGCTCAGCTGTTGTAGGCTGCTGAAAAACAAGTCTCTATCAGGGTATATGGCTCCACATGGCTGCAAAGTTGATAGCTGCTTTCTAGTCGCTTTCTGCTAAAAGTTGGCTCCCAACAAAGAGAGGTGGGATAAGATGGTTTGTATATGATTGTGCAAGAGGTGGCACTATTAGGAAGTGTGGCCTTGTTGGAGTGGGTCTGGCTTTGTTGCCGTAGGTGTGTCACTGTGAGCATAGCCTGTACACCCCTCATCCTAGCTGTCTGCAAGCCAGTCTTTTTCTCGTGTCCTTCAGATGAAGATGTAGAATTCTCAGTTCCTCCTGCACTATGCTTGCTTGGATGATGCCATGCTCCTGCGTTGATAATGGACTGAACCTCAGAACCTGTAAGCTAACCCTAAATAAATGTTGTTCTTATAAGAGTTATCATGGTCATGGTGTATGTTCACAGGAGTAAAAACCTAACTAAAATCAGGGGGTATGAGTAGACAGAGAGAGAGAGACAGAGAAAAAAAGAAAAAAGATCATTTATGTCTCTGAAAATTTAATACTCACAGTAAATGTTTTGAAAAAATGTGATGTATTATATCTACCTTGGTTAAACTAATAATATTTATACAAAGAATCTGAGAATAAACATCATTAATTGGGGAAAAGAGTAAATAATACCAAATAGACCTACAGATACCAGTATCAAAATTGTTATATTTTGTTTCTATTATGCAGACTAACTTTATAATCTAGAATATTTTATGCACAATTTAAGGTTTCATTAAAGTTTTAATATACACAAGAGGTGGTAGAGAGATGGCTGTGCTAAATGACTGGTTGTTCTTGCAGAGGACTTGAGTTTAGACTGAAGCAATCATGTGAAGTAGCTCATAGCAGCCTGTAACGTGATGTTCAGATCTGATGCTCCCTATTTTTCTCATGGGCACAAATAATGATGGCAAAAACACACATCTATAAGTCACTCATTAATAAATAGTAAGAATAGATAAAAAAATGAAACCAGAAGAACAGAAAGAAAGAACAAATAAATTAAAAATGGAAGAAAGTAAATGGAAAAAATGACCTTTACATTCAATTCAGATATGTATCTCATAGGATTGCTAATTATTCCATTTTCCATTGGAAAAATTCATCCTGGGCTTTTTGGAGATGTTTCAATGCCATCATTATACCATTGAAAAACAACAGAGGCAAGAGAGTAAGTTTTAAAAGCAAAAAAGCAAAGGTGAGAAAAATGTGATAATTAAGATATATAGGAATATTATAAAACTGAAAAAATAATTTTAATGCCAATATCAAAAAGGAATATTCCTGGCCAGAATTGTGATTTGAGATTAGGGAGACTGATCAATTATGTGCTTTTCATATACAGAACTATACAAAATTAAATAACCTTGTTTTAAGCCCAATAAAATTTGATAATATTCGTTTCTACCATTCATATTAATTTTATACCTATTATTGGCTATACTGAACATTTCATTTTATGTGGTTCTTGTATCTAATGCCTGAGAGGCAGTTGCCTTTTCACACACAGGATAAAGAGAACATGCCTCTCTGAATGAAGTCAGGAACTAGTATCTTCCCAACATGCAGAAGTGGCAAAGCCAGAAATGTACTCAAATATTGTTCTAGTATAATAAAATGTAAAACATATGTTGAGTATTCCTTTTTCAGATTGTTTTCTGAGTAGATAAGATTAATATTTACACTTCGTTCAACTCAAACAAGAACAGATATTGCTTGCAAATCTGTATGAACAAAACCAAGTTATTTGAATAAGCATGAGAAGAAAAAGAAAACACGAGTATAAGAACAAAATACAAGACAGATGAAGACAATTTGATTGTTTGAAAAGGACCCAGAAAGTATCCTGCTCTCATCTCAAACTTCAAGAGGTAAAGACCAAATGCACATCATTATAAAGCAAACCTTTGAACTAAAGTATTTTTAAAAGTTTCACATTAACTGAGGTGTATGTATCATTAGCTTTTATTAATTAATAAACAATTTAAGCATCTAATATCAATATACCACTGTGGGTCCCTGTTCCTGAGGGCGTCCCACGAAGATCTCCAGCCTGGCCGGGTGCAGGTGGAGGGGGTGTCCGGGCCAAGGGGGCAGAGTGTGAGCAAGGAGGGGGAATTTCCTCTGCTGCCTCTGCTGCTACCCAGTTACTCCCAGGTGCTGCACCTGTCTCTCCACACTGAGGCAGCTTGGGTTGGGCCAATAAGAAACAGGCCAGCTAGCATGGAGGGGAGGGTCCTGAAGACGCTTTGGGAGAGCAGATCTCTTCCCAAGTGTTACAGCTCTTGTGACAGAAACTCTTGGACAATGGGATGATTCTCGCACACATTTACTTCTCCTGAATAAGGCTCTTTTATACAGTTTTGGGGTGGGTAGGGGTCTGACAACAGATAACACCTATTGGCTTTGTCTGAGAGCTTGGATACCTCCTTTACATGTGAGAGAGCTTGAGGCACTGTTCCTCATGACTGATGGCCACAGATCTCTCTGTGGGAGGGACTGTGGAGGGCTGAAGCTAAATGAAAGGAACCAGAACCAAGGAGTGGAGCTGAACACCTGCTGTCTGATTAGGGTCCTGGGATCAAGACCTGTACTTGAACAGGCACCCAGCTGCCTATTACAGCCCACCACCCCACATAATATATTAAGTTTGAGTATATGTGTAGCAAATATAAGATACCTCATTGTGATGGTTTCTAGTGATTGTTAAATTTGTGGTATTTTTACTACCATCAACAAACCTCCTGGACTATCCATGAGGAAGTCTAGATTAGGTGAATTAAGTTAGGAAGAGTCCTTCTGAATGTGAGTAGTATGATTGCATGGCTAGAGTTCTGGGATGAATGATAAAACAGAAAGTTAGTAAGACAGTAGCATTCAATCCGTGTGAATCCAACTGGAAGTTCAAAGTCATCCATTGACTCATGCTTTGTTCTTTGTGCTATTCTTGCCTTTGTAGATTGTTCCATTAAGCCTAGAGCTGAAATCACCCCTTCTTTCCTGAAGTTGCTTTTGCCAGGGTATTTGTCACAGCAGTAGCAAGAAAAAGGGTAACCAACATAGAACTTTGGTGCTGAAAAGAAAGACCGCTGCTGTAGTAAAGTGTGTGGGATCAAAGCCTTGGGACTAGTAGGATGTGCTAGGAATGGTCTATCTCGTCAGAGAACAACTTCAGAACACCTAAATGCCAAGAAAATTGCAGATAGAGTAGTGAGGTCCCAGTGAAAGAGGACTCAGAGGGGAATGAGGCTTTATTCAGAACTCTGCCTGATGCCATTTGACCAAAATTACAGAAAAGGATGCTGGGAAGATTATTCAGTGCTTAAGAACAATGTTGCCAGAAGAGCTTTCCTGTTGTTCTTCAGCTTTGAAACTGGGAAGCAGTGAGCACTGCTAAGGAGATAACAAATTGACCTTTCAACCCTCGTCTCAAGTACAGAAACAAAAATTTATTTAAGCAGAAAAGAAAAATGAAAGAAAACAACTCAACCAACACACCAATTCCAAATGTGTATACCACTGCAGAAATTAATTATTTAAAATTTTAAGCATGCCCAAAATTAGAGAAAATCTTAATACCCATATGCCCATGCCAAATGAAAAGAATGATTTTACTTTGAACATTATGATATTTATACAATAACTTTATTGTGGAACAGTTCACTTCAAATGGCATGTTCCTGAAGACTGTGCTGTTGCTGAAACCTCACAGGCCAACTCTTCCCAGGCCCACAACTTTATTGACTATAATTTGAACATTGTTCCCTCAAACAAAGTAAAAATAAAAACCAAAGCAAACAACAAAACTAAAACTCTCCTAAATCTTCGTACCTTCAACCTCAAAATTTTACCTTAATACAATCTGTTTTCTAGGTACAACAAATTAAATAAGATTATTGTGAGTAGTTGGCATGGGGCTCCGAATGCAGTAGATTGTTTAGGAAAAAGTAGATAATGAAGAAAACCCCCTGAGGAAACTGTGCCCCTGGGACAAGCACCAACAGGAGGAACTGTTAGGACCTATCATAGGAGAAGCTAATAACTACCATGTGATCTTCCTGAGGTGAGAATCTCTTTTAGATTATAATCCATGATGAATTTGCTTCGATAGGCAAGACCCAGGAGAAATTCATTTTAGGAAAGATTCCTGCTATTAATATGCTTTTCTTTTTATTATTAAATGTGTAACTATCACTAGGTATTAGCCCACCCTTTTGAGCAGATCACTGTAGAACAATGAAGATGTACTATCTTGTAGAGATGCTATATAGACAAATAGATAATAAATCTATATTATTTTTTATTTGATTCAAGTAATTTTAGGAAGAAAGATTTTAGAGATGGTCTTAGTTGCTAGAAAAATATAATAAAGTTAGAAACAAGTATTGAATGTGCCCACTCCTCAGAATAGTAAGTAGAGCCTGCATAATAAGAAATACAATGAGCTTTCATAATTATACTAAAAAGAAAAATAGACTTAGGACAATTTTGTGTTCAAGGAAAAACATTTAGCTCCAAGGATAAAGTCACAGGTGTGCACTATGATAAGTCAAGGCCATGTAAAAGTTGTTGCTTTGAACTTTTATGAGTATATTATAATGAAATACTGCTTTGAACTAAATATTAACATTCTCTTCTGTAACTCCCATTTTATATACCATTTTTTTCTCAGAGATAATTTTCCAAAGAACTTTTTTCTTAAGAAGATAGATAGATAGATAGATAGATAGATAGATAGATAGATAGATAGATAGATA